>WKFP01015568.1:410993-423551 GCA_011057875.1 Pterocles orientalis | reverse complement strand
GGTGTAAGTACAGAATATCATACAGGCTCAGGGCTCAAATTCCCGACGTGTGTTGGAATTTACATTTGGAAATCTAATGAATTTCAGATGCTGGTTAAAGTTGCACCTTTGTCCTACTCTTCGGCTCAGTCCCTGCTGACAAGATAGGTTTCACTGACCTCTGGTGTCTGTACACATTTTTTCTCTGCTATGTAACCCGTTTTGGTTCCAAACAAAGATCGCCTTGCGATGTTTCAGCTGTTCTTTCCTTTCCTTTCCTCAACAGGGCAAGTCAAACGTAATAGAAACGCTCTATTCATATCCTAAATCCTCCAAATTCATCAGGCTGTGCTCAATAACCTCGAATTCATATTTGGTGTGTATAGTTTCACCTGTCCAAGTATATTCATGAAATTATCTGACATGGGACAGTACAGGAAAAAGAGGATTTGTAGCAATGGCTTTCAGACCCTCGCATTTTACCAGGAGAAACAGTTGTTTCCATGACAGAATATTTTTACAAGCTGCAGGGTCACATTTTGTCATCTTTATTGCTTTATTGCTTTTAAATGCTACCTTTGTCTAGGAAGTCCTTTACAGAATTCATTGAGATGTTTGTAAAATTAAACAAAAATTAAGGCTTAAATGGGTCAGAGCACGGATCCAGAAGAGTGAATGGGGACAGAAAGATCTCTGGGATCAAGCTGAAATGCAGTTTGCTTAATTTCCTGAAATTACAGAAGCATCCTTAAGAAAATGTAACCTCCGTTTTCACGTCAGTGATTTAAAGTCAATCAGTCTAAAGCTGATCAATCTAGGCGCCAGGGTGGCATCAACGCAGTGTGTCAAGATACTTTATGACTCCCTTGATAAGAACGGGGCACACAGAGGTGATGTCTGTGTCCTTTCCTGCAAGCAGGACTGTCAGCTCAGACTTTCAGCAGATGAGAAAATCTATTTTTCAGGCCTGTGCCCAAGTAATATCACAGAAAATTTAAAAGCTCATTTCAGTGCTTTGTAACGAACATCCTAACACATTTCTGAACGCAAAGCTGAAATAAGACCTTGACTCAAGTAGCCCAGGGCTTGTGTAGCACAGCCCCCGACCACCATCTGTGGCAGTGGATCTTGCTGGGACTTCTTAATAACACCTTTATTTTTTTCCTTTGCAATTGGAAATAATTTTCTACTTTCTCCCACCACTGAAATAGCTGTCCGTCAGACTACTTAACGTGCAGTTGGATTTTTAGACCTTTTTTTTTTTCCTGTAATGTCTATAGGAAACACTACTAAATTGCAAAAAGGAATGGTATCAATATGAACCAGAAAACATCCGGAAACACTGTCAAATACAAATTGTTTTTCAAATACTGAAATTCACGGAGAAGAAACACAACATGGAGCATGCTTGAGTCTTCCCTGCTTTCTCTACAGGGCCTCTACACATGGAAGAGGTCCCTGTCTCGGAGGACAGGAAACAAAAGGGTAAAACCCCAAAGTGGTCTATTTGTGCCTCATGGAGGCGTTACTTCAAGGTTTATCATGGGCATCACATAGGGACGTCCTCTTCCTGATAACTTCACTCTGCTACAGACCAACACAGAAGCAGCTGTCAGACCCTCTAAACGAGCTGTCTCCATTGTCAGTGGAGAAACACCAGCACCCGAGGAGGACAAGTCAGAGCAGCACCATCAGGTTATAAATAACCGGCTCTGGCAGTCGCCTTTGCAGAAATGCATGTCTCTGCTCTGACCGTACAGGGAGCCCCATCCCTTACCCTAGGCATCTGTTAAATGCAAATAACCCCCTGAAACAACTGTTCATTTATTAATGAATCATGTATAGATATGAGAGGTATTTTTCCTTCCTATTTTCCTTTTTTTTAAAAAAATATGTATACCTGGCAATTAAAATCTGTAGTTATTTCCAGACCACAAAATACCTTCCAAACTAATTTCCAGTACCTTCTCCAAAAGTTTTGTCTGGCAAGCAATAGAAATTTCCAAGCTTTTAATATGTACAAGCATAGTAAATTGGCCATATAGAAAGAGAAACTCTCAAAAGACCTTGTAGGGAGTGGAAAGACCTGGGCTAATATCTGCTCTTCCCAGGCCCTGAAACATAAAGGAAGTACATACACTGTTTACAGGAATTCCATCTCCCTCCAGTTTATTAGACTCCCAGTCGCTGGCCCAACTTTGACATTACTTAGACTGAAAATCAGAGTTTTATACTTTGTCCTCTATTTTTTCCCCTTCCTGCGTGCTTCTGAACTCTGCCCGTTTCACAGCACCTAGCAGAATGTTTTGTGTGCTCACGGACAAAATGCTACCCGAGAACAGATGCGAGACAGGAGCATCACGCTGAAAAACCACACAGAGGCGGAGTGCCCGCTAAATCATCCCTGCCATGGTGGAAAATGTCTGTTGAAATGTCAGAGGCTTGTAACCCTGTAAGGCGGAGATAAACAAACCGTCCGGAATATCCTCTTGGCTCTCCACTAGGCTCAGGCAGCATCAGCTGTAATTGTAGTTTTCCCTTTTATTTTAATTCACTTTTATGTGTTTGTGCGTGTGATGGAGTCAACACGATGGAAACCTCTTCGGGACACTCCCAGCTTCTCTCCCCACCTGCACACACGTTTGCAGTAGTTCAGGACGCAGCGGTTGATGGTCTGCCACACACCAAGAGCAAGACAGGGGAGGATGAGAAGCCTCTCGCCCCTACCCCCTGCCCCCCAAATGCAGATTTGGTTCTACCGTTTCTTTTTTAGTGTCTCCGTTAATTTTTGGACAAATAAGAACAACCCATTTTTTTCACAGGTTGGTCTTTCATACAAAAAAAGTTCCCATTATGAATCTCACAAAGTATTTTTCTGGAAAAGACAAATATGTTCCTTTTGGAAAGAAAACCTCCTCCACTTTTACTCTTTATTTGGTAAAAGGAATGCTCCTACCAACCTCGGGAGAGACCCCTCTATCGATTTATTTCATGCTGGAGAGCATGAGGCGTCGGATTCCGCAAGGAAAACTGGAACCGAGGTTTTGTGTGCGGTTCAGCCTGGCTGGGACAGAGCACAGGCAGGGCTGCTGCTGCCTCTTGGTCCGGATTCTGGTGGGTTTCACACAAACACGCTGCACACAGGCTGGCTTTCGTCGGAGTCTCCTTATGGCCGTATGTTTTTGCAGTTCCCTTTGCTGGTCCTTGTTAGAATCTGGAAGCAAGATTCTCTTATTGTAACCGGTTTGTTTTTAACTTGTCGTGATATGCACGAGAACCTTAAGCAAGTATTTAACAGCAAAGGAAATGTAAGTGTACCAGGCTAGACCCTAGGCTGCCTTGGAGGTCTGTGTAAGCATTCTTATTTTGTGAGCAAACGAAACAGTAAAAGCTGAACAAAGAAATCCAGGGTTGATCAAGATAAGTCATGATTAAGAACAATTAAGATTTTGAACTCCATTCCATTTGTAGGAGCTGGGGGCTATCGACACTTTTCAGTGGCGGGACACAATCGTCTCACCAAAGTCTGGGCTTTTAGTGAAGAAGGTGAATGGAGAAGGACTGGAACAAAGATCTAGACCCTAAGTCGCAGGTCTTAGGATATCACATTTCTGAACAATGCGTCATTTTGTAGCAGCCAGTCATCAGTCACTTTGTCGGTAACCCAGAACCACGTCTCACACATGCCCCTAGAAGCAAAGACCAAATGAGGAGTCTACAAGAAGAGAACTAAATTTACAAGGGATGCGATTCTGTATGACAAGAGCAAGGTAATAACTAAAACAAAAATAACCTAATGCGACAAGGGAACAACTACTTCAGTAGCTGCACTTCAGCAGGTTTGTCAGTTAGAGCGGGTCCCAGCCGAACAGGATTGAACTGTGTCACATAACTGTGTCACACGATGTTCCGGGATGTTTTATAGCATAGCTTGCAAGAGGCATGAAATAAATTTCTGCTTTGTTAACAATAGTAAGGCCCCAGCTGTTTGTAACAGGTCTTACAGCGTACATCGCTGTAGAGCAACTCGAGACAGTGTAGAGAAAAGCAAGGGAAAAAAGAGAAGCATCTAGAAAGCTTGGCTAATGAGGGGCAAGAGATGAAGGACAGGAGGAAGCATTTGATAACAATTTTTAAATACGGAAAATTTGAGAAAGACAAATAAAACCATATGGCCAGCTCTACAGTGGCTGAGATAAACTGCAGCAGGGAAGATTGGTTTAAATACCGGGATAATATCTCACCATGAGGGGCAGAAGTACACTTTGGAGAGCTTGAGAAACTGGGGAACGTCTGCAGTTACGGGGCTTCTGAAAAGTCATTTAAACAAACTGCTGTCAGGACTGACAAAGGCACAAAAACCACTGGTTGCAACTGGGGTGTGGATTGGGAGACCCCATACAATCCATTTTCTAGATCCTAAAAGGCTACTTATTTATTTTTTATTTATTCTGTCTGTTATTGGGCTCCTGCCTATGATCTTTCCATGTCACTTTCCAAGGGAAGTGAACACAGACAGTTTGAAAGAGGACTAACTGTTACCCAGATATTCTTATCTCACAGACTTTAGGGGATGAGTTTGAACGTTTTGGCCGTGTTTACAACAGGAAAGGTCAAATAAATTTTTTTTTAAAAAAAGGAAGACTGCCAGGAAAAAAGAATTATTAGTTACAGAATGATAAAGGGATGCATTAAATACATTACTCGCTGGGAATATTAAAAAGAAATGGTAAAAACTAATGTAATAAATATAAGAAATGAGACTTCAGCGCAAAACAACTATTTCATTGAAATATCTTTGATAGGTTTTGCACATTCATATTCTATGGATAAAGTGAGAAAGCAGAAATCTTTTCCAGGTCAAGGTTTGTGTTTGTTGCGTTGTGTCTTTCAGCTTTTTATGACGACAAACACCAGTGTCGTAACTTTTGACGAGCAAGGTCACTGGATATACCAAAAACGAGCATCACGCTGACCTTTGTGAAATTGGCACCTCCGAGCTCCCAGGGACACGACTTGCCTCGCAGAAGAAGAGGAATGCTGGCAGTACTACACTCAGTTTGAGCCAGCATATACTGTTTCTTTCAAATGCACTTAAGAATGCACATGTTCTTTGTGGAAAATGCTCAGGCATCCAACACCGCTGTTTGTATTCAGGGATAGAAAATTCAAGCAGCAAAGGAAAAGCTGGACTTCAGTCTGGCCGAGGTACTGCTGCTTTATTTTTCAGTCTTTTTATAACATCATTTTGTGGAAAGAGAACTTTTTTATCTTTATTGTTGTTTTCTTTGGACAATGAGTATTTGTTGTTGTATGTCTCCATACTCAGGAGTTTGTGGCTGAGTTTGATGTTTCTCTTGAGAGCAAGGATCTCCTAAAACCAACAATTTTCAATTTCAAGAATTATACATTTTTCAAAATTTGAGATTTAATTTCTTTTAAACAAAATAAACAATTTAGCATGAAAACAAAAAAAAAAACTGGGAAAACCAGGTAAAGGTAAAAACTTGATGTACATGCTTCTGTTAGTATAGAATAGATGAAGAAAAAGATTTAAGCTTTTTCCCAGATCCACGTAGATGACACCGTCAATGCAAATGTAACCCCCTCGTGAAACCACAGCATACACAAGACATGTAAGCATGAAGGCAATGTTATCAACTTTTTCCATCACCAGCTTCTAGCACAAATAGTCTAAAAACACATCTCAGGCCTGAAGTTCATCGCCTAAGTCCAGGTTTCCTCTATAGATTTACGTAGTCAAAGGGGTGACAGGCACTTTGAGAGGATATCTTTCTGAGGAAAAGATAAATTACGCTTTGGAAGTGTCTGTCTACTAGTTCTTTTCTAGGTTTTGTTTAGTGAAATACTTTTGAAAAGAAAAAAAATGTGGACTTGAGAATATTTATCCTACAGCGCGAGGAAAACTACACAAGAATATTTTTTCAGGTACTTTAAAAGTGACAGGCTTGACTAGACACTCGAAAAGCAATAAATTTTGCCTTCTTCAAGACAATTATTGACGTGTTGGCCGCAGTGTTTATCTGCTGTCTGTGAGAGCTGCCAGCTCTCTCTCGGAGAAGCGATCTGGGCTGGGGCACACGAAGCTGCATTTGCAGTAGTGGTTCTGAGGACAGGCTGTCCCTTGGACTGTTGTTACCGAAACATTTTCTGCTTTCCAACTGCCATAGGAGAGACAGTCTGGAAAAGTCTCCAGAGAGTTTCTGAACCCAAGATCACGATCTGCATTCCTGGCTGAACTGTGTGCCACTGTGCTCTGCATTCTCGGAGAAAGCCATCCGAAGGCAGAAGTGGTCTAGAACAGCTCTGCACGTCCTTGGTGTTGGGGTACTGATCACTGTTAGAGAAGTGGACCAAAACACACCTTTTCTCCATGTTTTCCTTTGTCTCAAATTCCATCTAAATATCTAGTTAGGAAGCACTTCTGATTGCAATTTAATTTTCTTTGCAGCTAATCATGTCTGTGAACACACCGTTCCTGGATTTTCTTCGTGATTGTCAGCTCAGGAAATTCCAGAGCTGCAAGGCAAGGTCTGCAAAATGAAGATGCCTTTTGGCTTACCTTTCTGCTCCTTGTTAATTTATCTTACTTCATGAACGAGGGCACTCGCCAACAAAAAGCTTCATAATCTGTCTTTTGGTTTATACGGAGCTCTGACAGAATTTCACTTGGAAGGATGCCTGTCATTTGACGTCAGAGCTCTTAGTACATTTGCTTTTCATCTAGCTGTTGGGTTAGGCAAGCTGCGATCACTGATGCCTCTGCTTTCCCCATCACATTACTTAAATGTTTGATTCCTATGACACAAGCTTGAGGGAGGAAGGAAAGGCATTCACAGCGGGACGTGGGAAATTCAATCCGAGGGTACGAATGCGGTCTTTCAAAATCAACCCTTTAATGGTGGATATTTCTGGGAGGTTTTAAGAAACCATCTTTTGGACACTCATGTTGTTCTGTTGACTCCCTTTTAGCTTCCAAAATCCTTCCACTGTGGGCTTTAGCCAGGGACCATACATCTGTATTCTTTCCGGAAGGGTGTTCACAGTCTTGGTGGTAATTACGGCGAGCATTTAACCGGAGGTCCACCAAACGAGGTGGAGGTGCTGACTGCTTTCCGTTGGTTCTGTGAGGAGCTAGGTGCTCACATCTCGCCCTTACACATGAATCCTATTCTTGGCCATTTCAGTCCCTCCTTTGATTCTCAGGTTGCATGTGTCTCAGACAGTCTAGGTTCCCTGTGCTGGAAGGAACTAACAGCATGTCGTGCTCCGTACAGAGAGACTTTAAATATGGGGTCAGGTTTATTTTCATTATGTATAAAAAAGACCGAAATCAAAGTAGCTCGTGACAAATGCACAGAAATGCAACCTTGCATAACTAGACATCGTTTCTGAAGGCACAGAGGGATTCTCAGCTGAAGTCAGTTACACCTACAAATCTAAATGGAGCCAATTCAATGCCACCATCATGTTTGTAACATTTCTCCAATGTTGATCGTTGGGAAAAATTCCAACAATCCTTTCGGCATCACACCGCACTTCCATCACTGTCCCACTGCCTTGTAGAGGCTTGTGCCCCTGTCTTCTTCGAAAGTCTGTTTTTCTTGCCTGAAATTCATCTCCTTACTGTAACGTGGAGGCCATGTGGCACCGTACACACGATAAAAGGCACAGAGTTCTTAATATGAAAAGAGTGGGAAGGGAAAAATCTGAATTTTCCTCTATGGCCAAATCACCACAAGAGAGAACTCCCTGAATGATTAAGATTTCTAAGGCCTTCTAGAAAAACTGTCAAATACTTTTTCTTAGTTTTCCCCAAAACTTTGCTATGGCCACGGTTTTTCAGTGGAAAATCCCTTGTGTGAGTTTGTGGTGGGTAAAAATGTCCCCTTATTTGCTTCTAGGAGTGCAGTATTCTTCAGATGAACTTCTTAGAGAGATGATGAGCTGTTGTCAGGTATTTATTGCCTTTCAAAGTGAAATAATCCTTAGAAGGATTTAAAAAGGCAATTAAGTTTTAACTACACAAGTTTTCTCATGTTAATACTTTATTTTATTTAATGTTATTAAAGCGTATTGTGTTATAACTTTTTTCACAACCATTCTTCTTGAAAGATCTCAGTATTTTAGTTCTAATGATCTAAACAAATAACGAGTACAAGCAGGAGCATGTTTCTTTATTTGCATTTGTCACTGAAAAATTAGAGAGAAGAAACCCTGCAGAGTGAACAAGTTATCGGGAAGCTGCAGTTGAGCTCAACCCATTAGAAAAAAAAATAAAAAAGTTGGTCTGTTTGATATTTTGATATTTCATGCCTATAAGAAAAAACTGCAGAGGCTGCAGAAGCAGCATCAGCTACAGTTTGTGGTGCTGTTACAATGAAGAATTATGCAAGTAGACTTTCAGCCAGTTACCAAAGCCTTTCGTAGGTTGAAAGTACCTCCACAATTCTTTCGCTGTGTCTGTTTTGCTGTATGTCTATGAAGGCAGCATGTTATTTCTTTGGTACCCTTTCATTGACAAGACAATTAATGAGCCTGAGTCTCAACCTGCTGTTTCTGGAAACACTTTGTACTTCCAGAAGACCGTGTTCACCAAAGCAGTTGCAGAGTTCTGTTTGTCTCCTTTGCGTGTCAATGCAACCCGGTGAGGTTCAGCTGTGCTCTAAAAGCCCGTGAGTGCCGAAGGGATGAAACACCAGCTGTCACCACGCCATCGCCTTTCGTAAGGCTGCACGGTAAGCGGAGACAGCAGTCAGTTAAATAAATCCACATCCCATAAAGCAGTTCAACCTGAGACATATGTTTGTGCCACTGATAGAAATCTAAAGTGTCCCTTGAATTTGGTGCAAGTATAGGAGCTTCAGGTTTCACAGATTGTTTTTATTATCACTGAACGAGAAATGATGTCTGTCTAAATTACAGGAAAATGGCATTTAGTACTCTGAGAGATACGTTAGGGCGATTTAAGAATGTAGAACTGTTTTCAACTCTTTATGAAAAGTTCTGAAACACAGAAAATCGGTGTCTCCTCTGCTGCTTGTCTTTTCCTCGTGCTCTCACAAACCCTCACAAGCTCACAGTTTGGATTTTCCTGCTGCGCCTCCATGCAACGGTGCATTGGCATGTGGTCAGCCTGATTTCTCAACGTGCATAGTTCCAGAGTCCCAGTCTGGCACAGGAAAATGTGTTCAGAGTTTCATTGGATTGCATTTCCCAAGCCACTATCAAGTGACAGCTCCGGTGCTAAAACCGAGGCCGTGGACTCGTGCTTGAGCTGAGGAAGGACAGTCCTGGAGATGGAGGGGTCACTTGGAGAAGTACAGATTCACCTTCCTCCTGAAGCTCCTTTTCTGCCAAGCCTGTCCGAGGGGCAGCCCGTTCTGGGAGCGCTGAGGATGTGAGAGGAGAGGAGGCAGGTCTGGAAATCCCATCAGCCTGGCCAGCACGTTGGCTCCAAGTGAGCCAGGGGCCAGCGTGCGTGTTGACCGAGAGCAGCGGATTAACCACAGGCAGTGCTTCCTCGCTGCTGCTGCTGCTTCATGTGGAAAATAGCACAGCTGATTTTCTGAAGGAAGAAAATAAAAAAGAGAAGGTAATCCGAACGCTCCTAAAGATCAGCCGTAAGAGGTGGTTAAATTGTGAAATTTGAAAAGTTACCTAATGGTGATTTTCTCCTTTTTCATACTCTTACGACTGCCATGAACAAATGACCCACACAGAAAAAAAATCTGTGCAGCTCACGTGGAGGGACGATGTCAAACTGGCCACGCTTTCTGTGTAACTCCGTGAGTTCTGCGGTTCTCTGACACGTTTTTGCTGCGCAGACAGCGTATGTGAGCGTGCCCCGTCGCTCTTAGGGTGTTTGCTTCTTTTCCAAGAGGCAAACAAGTATGGTAACGGAGAATTTTCTTTTTGTGGTCCGTCAGGCTCATGGGTTGTACGGTAAAAAAGCAAGGCAGAGCTGGCACCAGCGTCAGCCAGGAGACCAAAGGCGAGACACGGTCCCTGCTCAGGCTGGGGGCCAGCTGCGGTGAACTTCTCCAGGAGTCACGGCAGCTTGAGGTGTAAGAGCAACCCAGGTGCCTCTTCCCGTGAGGTGTCACCCGCCCCTGGTCTCCGGGAAGGACCACAAAAGAGAGGTGTGGTTAAAGTAAACCCTTGCTAACTGGGCAACTCACTGCTGTGCTGGGGCCAGGAGTCTGAGGCCACTGTGGGTACTCAGCCCATCGGGATAGAGAAGCTGACATGGAGCAGTGGAGCTATTGAAGCTGAAGAGCTTCAACACTGAGGCAACGGTGGGCTGACGGCAGGCAGCACTCCTGAGCCCACAGTGCCAGAGGCAGGACGACATGAGACCTCAGCCATCAGCTCTTTTCACATAAGATTCTTCCAGATTTCCTGGGATTTCTGGAGTGGACACAACGCCCCTCTTCACCTTCGTATGAGCATAACAAACACCAGGCAGTGGCCCATTGAAGGAACCGCTCTGTCTCCAGCAGCAGGGGGGCACACAAGCTTGGGGGCTGTCTGCAGCGCGTCCCCTGGCAGCCCCCAGCAGCCACCGTCGCCGGATCAGGAATGACAGAATCACTGAGGTTGTAAAGGTTGCTTAACATCATCGAGTCCAACGGTCAACCTCACACTGCCAAGTCTACCACTAAACCATGTCCCAAAGCACCACATCTACACGTCTTTTAAAAACCTCCGGGGATGGTGACTCTACCACTTCCCTGGGCAGCCTCTTCCAGCACTTGATAATTCTTTCGGTGAAGAAATTTTTCCTAACATCCAATCTAAACATCACCTGGTGCAACTTGAGGTAACTTCTTCTTGTCCTATTGCTTGTTACTTGGGAGACTGACACCCCCCTCACTGCCCCCTCCTTTCAGCAGCTGTAGAGAGTGATGGGGTCTCCTCTCAGCCTCCTCTTCTCCAGACTGAACCCCCCCAGCTCCCTCAGCCGCTCCTCACAAGACCTGAGCTCTAGAGCCTTCACCAGCTTCCTCGCTCTTTGTAAGAGTCGGTTAGAAGATCAGCGTTGTCTCAGCCTTTACATCCCGAGCGTGAAAAATAAATGAAACAGAAGTGGAGAAATGCTGCGGGCAGAATGAGGTAGAGCCCCGCTCACAGACAGAAATAGATGCCGTTATTCCAACTGGATGTAGGAATGTCGTCTGTTTCCCCAGAGGTGTGCAAACACATGTCTGTAATTCGGGCGCACGACTCACACATGTGTTTCTCTTTAGACCTGGTGGAGATCTGAAAAGACTGATGCTTGGACTTGATTTATGCGCTGTACATCTTCATCTCTTCGTTACGGTAATCCTTGGTGTCAGACCGGAGTGATTTAAAAGTTAATCATCTTTAGTATCATCTGCGCTAGGTATTACACTGCCTCGTAATTTCCAAAAACTACTCTTCCTGTAGAGAAAAGTAGTGAACATTTTAAAGAACGGTTGCAGACACCGATAGATGCAGTCAAATGTGCTCACTTCCCCCGGACACGCTCCTGTGAGCCGAGAACACCAGGACCACGTGTTTTCTCCAGGGAATGCAGCACAACTGTAATATTAATTTACTTTCATGATTTTTCTCAGGTCATCTGTCTTTCCATGAGTCGATGTGGCAGGAATGTACTATGGAGTCGTCAGCTTCTTTAAAAAATAGGAGAAAGCAGTTTTCTGACACCTGTACCACCTTCGAGACGCTCGCTGCCCGTTGCTTTGGAAAATCTGAAGACAGCTCTGCCTTAGACGAGCTTTCCCAGGCTGCACAGCCACTGCTGCGTGCCCTGCGAGTAGTTCAAAAAGCTTAGTCAGGGATGGGTGGATCTTCAGCACAATCACGCACCTGCCTGGGAAGATTCACTTCATTTCTGCAAAAAAAAAAAATCATGTTTTGAGAAGGCTTTTCTGGGGAACGAAAAGCCAAGCTCTCTGTTTGCACTACACGGACATGTCCGTGCTCTGAAACGCGCTGTGCTCTCCAAGCCCCCTCACTCGGTGTCAGCCTGCCCAGGGGCACCGGAGATGGGGAGCTGGCCGAGCGCCCGGAGGCTGCCTGCCTCTGCCCAGGGCTGTCCTAGAGCCGGGCGGCGACAGGGAGCCCGAGGATCACACTCTGTCCCGTGAGAAAACAAGAAAGCCAGGAAACCAGGTTATGAACCATCATTTCCCTGTGGAAAAACCCTCTGCCATGAAATCTCCTAGTGTATCTTCCTAGAAAAAAAAAAATCTCCGGTTTTCATGCCGAGATAAAGAAGTGCATCTGGCCAGAGTGCATCTTCAGTCACAGAGGCAAGGATAAGGTATCTACAGCTCTGTGTTACTGGGTCAGAAATCTTTCCATCACCCTTAGTGAAAAGATAAAATAATTATTATTTAGAAATTAAAGTAGTGGGTTCTGTTCAGTACGAGTGCTGTGGCTATCTGCAAGTTCCAGAATGTTTAATGAATTTTCAGAAGACTTTCAGACTGAAAGAATCTTCCTTTTCAAATGTGAAGTCACTAGTCTGCTTTCAAAATACTGCTTTCTTCTTTAGGGGGCATTCAGAGT
>WKFP01015568.1:382223-393330 GCA_011057875.1 Pterocles orientalis | reverse complement strand
TCGCCACCAGGGCCCACTGGAAGGGTTGATTGCAGCAGGCAGAAGGTGACAGATGTCTCTTGGGTTGAAAGTGGTCACACAGACAATTTCATTGACACAACACCTCTTCCTGAGCTCCTAGAGATCGTGCCATCCCTTATCTAGCAATGCTGCATGATGTCATAGCCAGCTGCTCAAAAACAAGAGTTGAAGGGGGAAGCATCTATCTAAATTGAACGGTAAAATGCAGACATAAAGTATACTGTTAAAAAGTCAGAGCCTTAAGAATGAAGGTTAAATTGAAAAAAATTTAACCATGCTAAAGATTTCAAAATCACAGAAATGCATTGTTGGAGAGCCAGACAATCTCACAGCTTCCACATGCAGACATCATGCAATGATTGTGTGATTGTGATTACGGTGAAACAGTGCTGCTGCAGGCAGCGAGAAGGCAGGATTGCGGCTGCGTGGTTTCTAATTGATCAGTTGACAAATAGGGACACTATCTGAAAGAAAAAAACCACTAACTAAGTTTAACTGAATATTTCATAGGATCATAGAATGGTTTGGGTTGGAAGGGACCTTAGAGATCATCCAGTTCCATCCCCTGCCATGGGCAGGGACACCTCCCACTAGCCCAGGTTGCCCAAAGCCTCATCCAGCCTGGCCTTGAACCCCTCCAGGGATGGGGCATCCACAGCTTCTCTGGGCAACCTGGGCCAGTGTCTCACCACCTGCACACTGAAAAATTTCTTCCTAATATCTAACCTAAATCTCCCCTCTTTCAGCTTAAATTTAGGAAAGCGTTGAGGAACAAGAATAATTTATTTCATCTGAAGGTTAGATTTGTCATAAGAAATAAAGAATCAAATTCTCATGATCCAAGAAACGAGTCATCAAAGTGAGCATCCAGTCTGCCAGGATTCACTGTAAAATCCTGTTCATGCACGGAGTAGAACACAGTTTTCCTCTTTCTCTTTGTCCACATGCAGTTTTACCTGCTGCCAACTCAGTAGATTTTTATATTCAATTTTTACATCAAGACAGCACTCGATGTTTTTACTTAAGTACTGGTGGGATTATTTTATTACTAAATAGGTTTTCATTTCACCTTTTGGTAAAAAAACCTGATGATTGACGAACTTATAAGGAGACAAAAAACAGGAGTATCAATTAAGAGAGACAGAGAAGTCAGAAAGTATATCTTTCTGGGAGTTCTGAGGACTTTTGTTATGTTTCCATCTTTTACGTTCAGATTTGATCCTTGGAAAAGTCACTGTGACTCAAAGGAATATAGAGTCTAGAAAGAAATGTCAGTACCAAATACCACATTGCATTCACCCTAAACGGCCAATTCATTTTTGCTAAGGGCTTAGTGCTGAGCCCCGGTCACAAAGATGCTGTAGAAATACTGATACCAGCTTTGCAGAGAATTTTGTAGTTTACTTCATTTCATCTACTCATGAGAAGCACGGCCTAGTGGCAGCTGGAATGTTCCTGGATGGAAAATAAAAATACTGTTTTAAGAAAAATGGTAAAGTTTGAACATTTGGTTTTATTTTATAATAGAATAAAAATGGCATCCTTTGGAATATTTAATTTAAAATACAAGAGACGGTCTTGCTCGTTCTCCAAAACAGCCCACACCCCAGCGGTTAGGACATTGGAGTGAAAGCTGTTTGGAAGATTTTCAATCAAGTGTGTTTTGCTGGAAAACAGCAGTTCATTAAATTGGGAAACAAACCTGTTTATCACAATCCTGCTAAAAGAATTTTCAGACCTAGGGCAACATCCATCGTCTGAGACGTAAGAGTGTCCTTACAGAGAGATCTGAACTTAGTTCTTCTGGGTCCCTGATGAATTCTCACAGAAAGATGACCATCCGGTTTAGACTCGATTTCCTACTCTGCGACAGACTTCCCATGTTATCTTGGGCAAATTGCTTTAGTCCAGATTATTTAAAGAAGTCGAATGTCTGAGACCACTACGTATGCACATTTTTTCCAGTTTGACCGCATGGTCTAATCTTCCAAAGAGGCCAGAGCACATGTCAGAACAAGATATGGAAACACCAACTGCAGACCATCGATGGATAAGATAACTTGTTCACACGCCCTGGTCTTCTCTTCTTTTTGTCCTTGTTGATGGATGAACCACTGGAAAGGTGAGAAAATCCTTCTGCTTGAGGTCTACAAGTGCCTAATTCTCTACTGTCAAATTTAATATTTTTATTACTTCAATTTTCAAGCAATTTAATTTTTCTAGTAATATACATATCCATCTGTATTTGATGATGCTTGTGTCACCAACAAATTTTTTTAGACCATTTTTACTACTTGTGCCAAGCACAATACTGCAAATGTGAAATAATATTGGCCTAGACACTGATCCTTGAGGAGCTCCAGCCATAAATTCTTTTCAGCCCAATCTGTCCTTTTTAACACACACCACTTGTGTTTCCCCTTGCCCACACAGAGTTTTCTGCACCAGTCTCAACGACTCTTCGTACTGCGTACCGGTCTTACTCACTGTTCTGTTCGGCTGTAGACTCAACTAACCCTACAAGAGACGAGGTTCTGCTCAAGGTCAATGCACCAGAGATGGGAACGTGTTCGCTCACATCACAGTAACAGACCTGGGAGGTTACTGACTTCTTCCCACCTTCTGGTGGCTGCAAAAATATCTGTCTGAGCAGAGGTGACGTAGTCGGTGTTTAACACCAGGAGAGGGTTTGGAGCTGTGAAGTGCCGGAAAAATCCTGGTTGGAAAGGCAAGTGGGGCCTCTACCTGAGAATGTCTATCCCACCGGTCAGATAGCGGTGTGTTATGCACAACCCCCACGAGTAAAGTGCCTGTTGTCCCTAAGGACACGTGCCTTACTCATCCTGCATGTCAGCTGCCATTCTGCAAGGACAGAGTTCCCTCCGGTGTGTCTCGCTCAGGGGTTTGAGCCAGGTACAAACAACTCTTCAGTTTATAATCACACGCTGTATAATGGTCAAGCTGTAACATATGCAGAATCAGAATTATGGTCAAAATTATGTGCAATTCTGCAAAATATTTTTTTAATGTTTGATCACATTCACTGCTTTGTCCTTGACTTTCATACAATAAATGCTAATGAAGTAGTAGAATATTTACTGCTGGCAGCTTGGAAAGCTACTGATATCTGGTTTTGTCTCCTTAATTTTCCTCTGTTTTAACATAAGCATTTTTCTAGCATGAATGGATACAGATTTTCCATTAAGAACTGCTAGCAGTGGATGAGTAAATGTCTGCCAATGTTTCAGCCAGTTCATGAAGAATCCAGGCTCACGGTCTCGCCAGCACAGCAATTGGGACCACATGTGCTAGAGAGGGAAGGGAAACCTATGTGCAGTGATGACAGTCCCGTAAGGCCTGATGGCTGCCTTTAGAGCCCTGAATTTCAGAGGCTTTTTAAAACGTATTTGCCTGCGATGAAGTTTCTGGTTTGTGTATTTAAAATCCACAATACTCGTTTCTATAGTATTATTCATCTTTAACTGTTTATATTTATGTCAGGAAATGAGTCAGTTTTTAAATTACTTAATGCAAGAGCAATTAAAACACCCTAATGTTGGGGATGCATGCGGGCTGTGTCCGTACAAATAGCTGCACGTGTATGTGTGTGTGTACGTACCAAAGATGCAAGAACATGGAGCCTACAAGTGTTTGCACCGTGAATGACCCCTGGGAACGGCACCAGCCTTTTGGAGGTTCTGAAGCTCAATCGGTGGCTTTGTTCCTGTCCTGATCAGTGTGGGAGGTGTGCCACTGGTTCCCGTCTGAAATCCGTTTGGCGTTACGCTCCAATGTCTTCTCAACAAATCTGCAAATCATGCTCCAATATCTGGATCCTGGTGATGTGCTTCGCGAAAGGGACTGCAAGCCTGGGTGAAACCAAACTGTGCTGCTGCTATGGAGCTTAATGATGACATGAGCAATGAAAATATCTCAGTGGTGCATAGGTTGTGACTGTGATTTAAGCAAAAATCCAAGTGTAAATGGTAATAAAATGATAGCAATAATCAAGGGAAAAAAGGATTGACTTTCCGAAGTAGGATTAAAGGCTACGGACATACGGAGAGCCCCGTGACCTGAAGAGCTGAACGGCATATTTTTCAAAGAGCACCTCAGCCTTGCTCGGTAGCAGCAGACACGGAATAAAACATGATCACAGTGCCCGAGGTGCCAGGGAGCAGGCTGTGCGCACACTTGAGCCCGGATGGGGGCTGAGACCCAGGATATCGGTGCAGATTCCCAGTTCCACGATCCACAGCCTATGAGGCAACTCCAGTCTCTCCTGCACTCGCCGGGCGGGCTTCATGTTGGTGGGCACACCAGTCTCTGAAGGTTATCCTGGGATTTGCAAGGTCAGCGTGACACTAGCCACCAGGCCGTTGTGGCCAGGTCGTTACACCAGCCGTGCCACGAGCCCCCGTTAGCAGTTAATTGGGTGAACTCAAAGCACAGGCTCGTGCGCCGGCACTCCGCCAGCCCTGCTGTGTCACAGCCCACGTGCCGCCTGGTCCGTGTCACCGTCCCCCTCCCAGAGTTCTGGATAGGGACTGCCCGGCTGGAGAGTGGAAGAGAGCTCCGATCTGGGCTACCGGTCTTATGGCCAGGGAGCGGTCCTCACTCTGCTTTCCACTGGCTTTACTGGCCCCATCCATTACAGTACGCTCCCCACAAGGCAGGGAGAACCCAGCTGTCAACGATTTAAATTCTGCAGGAATCCGGTGCTTCAGAGTGAAGGTCAGGGATGCCTGCCCGGGGGTGCACGGCACGCTCTTCAGACCAGGACTGGAGCCACTACAGCTGCTGAGGCACGCTGCTGCAGAGCGCTCAATATTTTCAATTGTTTTCTTTAGCCATTTTCCATTAAGCACCGTGCTTGAAAATGATTTTTTTGTGTGTGTGAAGACGCTTACCTTTTTCACATACTCAAATAATCAAAATCATGACTTTAACTTTACACTGATAACATTTGCCAGCATCCTCTGTCCATTCATTTGGAGCCCAGAGCAGATAAGAAACACCTGTAGCGTGCTGGACTACGGAAGCAAAATATTTTGGTTAGGACACGTAGTGCCAGAATAAGCCTCGATATCTAGCAACTAAAGGTTGGTAGGAACTGTCAATCCCCAAATGGTGGAAACCAGACTCATAATTTTTTTTTAAGCCATGGCACAGTGCCAGCAGATGCCGTCCCGTTGCAGCATCGCAGTGGTTAGGGTCAGAATTGCATTTGGGCGCAGTCATTGTTGGACAGCTGCCCATCCAGCCTCATCCATTCACATACAGCACATATGCTTACAACGCACTGCAAGGCCTCCATAACACGGACTTGAAACCAAGAGTGAGAACAATAAAGATTTAACCAACCAGCATAGCTGGTTCTTTTCCCAGTCTCTGAACTCTGTCCAGAAGACCCAGCCAGACACGTCTTGAAGAAAGAGCCCATAATCCAGAGAACAAAAGAAGAAGGTGGAGAGAAAGGAGTTTTCAGGACATCATTTAAGAAAAAAAAAAAAAGTGTCTTGCTTACATATGGGACTAGGGAGTGTACAGATGTGCACACGATAAAACCTTATCCTTAGCTTCAGGCATACGTATTTCAGGAAATCACTGACTTCCAGCACAGCCCCCAGTGTTGGTCTGTCAAACACGAGAGCCTTGGACTTGTGCTTCCTCTTCACATGATGTTCTGCTGACATTTTAAGCAAATGGATTTATAATATTCTTGTACACGGATCCTAGCAATCAGTGTGTATGCAGCTGAAAAATTCAGATTGTTATAAGATGCAATTTGAAAATCCTCCTCCAGGGCACAGCAATGCTGGGAGGCACGGTGCCACGCTGTGCAGAGACGGGACGCACGCGGAGAGGCGGAGAGAGCTGCGGCTGCTCGGTCTGGAGGAGAGAAAACCCAGAGTGGGTCTTGTGGATGTGATGGTGGGGAGCAGTTAAGGTGGAGCCAGGATCTTCTGTGGGATTTCCAGCGGCAGAACAAGAGGCTTTGGGAACAAACTGAAATGCAGAAAATTCCATTTGGGTGTAGGAAGAGGTGGGGTTTTTGATGTACATACGACTGAGCACTGGAACAGGATGCCCAGAGGTTGTGGAGTCTCCACCCTTGGAGATATTAAAAACTCAACGGGACACAGCCCGTGCAAGGTGCTGTAGCCGCCTCTGGATTGAACTGGCTGGTCTCCAGAGGTGTCACCTAGCCTTGACCTGGGTTCTGTGGTCTGTAGGGACAGGGATTTGGCAGCTCTAGGACCAAGCAGCCAGGCTGTGTTTGCAGGGTGCTGTGCTCAGCCAGGTTAGTTTTTGTTCAGTTTGACACAGTTTTGTAGCTTCTGACACCCAAGCGGGTGTCTCTGCACGCCGCTATCTTGGGGCATTTAGATCTGTCACCTCTTCCAGTTGAGAGCTTCGTTGCTCCATGCCAGTGTCCTACACATGGCCTTGCATTCCTGGAAAATGCCTCCAGTTTGTTTTCTTCATCGCATTTTAACTGCTCCCTGGTTTTGTTCAGCATTCTGAAGGTTCGGATGTCCTGTGTGAGAGACCTGGAAACTGAACCCTGGGGGACATCGTGTCCAAGTGCGGTGTTATTACCTGATCATGACATAACGAGTAAAATATTTTTTGTTGACAAGTCTACGAGGCACACATTTGACACTTTCTCCACTACAGAAACCTTGCTGCTGAAATGTCAGCCAAATAATATGAATGATACCTTCCGATTAGAGCTAGATTTCGAAAATAGCCACTCTTTCTATTAATCAGTTTTATGTGTACTTCAGAAAATACTGACAGAGTATTCTGCTTTACACAGGAAAACTTAGAAAATAGAAACATAGTTTTAATGCAGAAAACTCTTTTTTTTTCCATAACAGCTTTGTGATACACCTTGGATGAAGTTGCAGCATGCCAAGAGTGTGGGGTGAAGCACTGCCCCTCCTGAAATCACAAATAGGTCAGGCTTTCATGCACGAACTGCAATTGGCAAGACTCAAATGTCATAAATATTCATTTTGTTTGGAATTAATGATGGCACAATGATACACGAAATGTTGGTTTTGAGACACATTTTGGGAATTCTGAGAACTATTTTAAGAGATACACTCATTTTACCTATTGGGTAAAATTTTTGGCCCTGATTCTTGTCTCACAGTGACGTTGAACAGGATGGGGCTCGCTAGGTGTCAAGTTTAGTCTTTTATAACGAATGGCCACTGCCTAGTAATACCCTGCACGCATTGTCCCAGGGACATCCTAAATGCTTCTTGTTTTTATTAGTCTAAAGCACAGTTACCCAGTCACTGCTGGCGTTTCAAGTGCATTGTGTCACTTCTGCACTGGCACACTGGTAGAACTGGAAAAGCAAACTGGCTGGAGTCACACAACCTACAACTAAATGAATCGGGAAGAACCGCCCTTCACAAATCCGAGTGGTTACCCATAGGTGCTGGGTGCAGCTGTGCACAAACAGGAAAACTCTGCGGCTGGTCTCCTGTCCGGTGTCTGTGAGCAGAGCACACTGGCTGACAGTAACGGATGAGAGTGTTCCAGTGCTTAGCGTAAATCTGCGGCTGGCCCTCAGCACCACACTTCAGTACTTTATTGCTTTTGGGCCATCATTGCGGCATTAGCAAATATCTTCTGTCTGACTCTTAAATAAACTTTCTTTTAGTTAAAGGAACAGTTTTAAACAGCATCAAGGTATTTCTCGAGTGTGAAATGTTGTTGCTTATGGGCTGATACCCACCGAGTATCTCCCTAGTAAGTCCTAACATCTCACTGTAAGTACCATACGCTATTAAAACATATTTACCTGCCAAGTTGTGTGCATTTCTCCTTTGATGGTGTATCAATAGCATGTTCTGGTCATAATCTGAAATGAAGAGACTGCTGTAAGCACTGATCCTAGCCCTAGCTGGCAGGGTTTGTTCAGACAAATTGCTAGGAGGCTGTATATGTATTTATAACTTTATATTACTGGAGAAATCTCAAGCAACAACACCACAAGGGGAAAAAAAAAAAAAAAGAAAGAGTGCCTGTTTTCACCGAGTCAATACATTCAGCTGTCTGGTCGGTTTAATTTTTGTGAACCCGTGGAACAGGTCAGGCTGGTAATAAAGCCTTGATTAGCGTGGCATCACTGCAGGCTTGAGGCATCTTTCTTTGCCTGCAATGTATCTCTTGTGGGTGAGTACTGTGAAAATCATCTTTACAGCTCTCATCAATCTTAAAGCACTCTGCAGAGACACTTTAATCCCCGTGTACAGATGGTGTAAATATATCAGAGAGAGCTGAAAGGACCTCCTGAGAACTACGCAGCAGGTCATCAGCAGAACTGACATCTGCAGATTCCTCCTTGAGAATATACTGTTTGTCCAGATGTACTGTTTCCCAAAATGTTGTCAGTTTGAAGTCGCTGCCAAGCATTTCCTTTGCTTACCTTCTTGCTCTGATCCTTACGGGCTAGGTCTAAGGTTGTCCTTTCAGGATTAGGCAGCCAGGAGCGATGCAAACAGACACATTCCTCAGCATCTCGCTTTTGTGGCTGTCTGGATTTCTGTGTCGAGGAGGCACAGGAGAAAAGCAACCGCAGCCCTCGTGCATGCACTACTCTGTGCAGTGGTGAATGAATGAAGGCCAATTAGTTATTACTGGCTGGACTTTATCTTCTCATTCCCTAGATAACTGTGTAACTACTTCAAACTGTTGAAACTGATTTTTTAATTTTTTTTTGCCTATGTGTGTGCAGCTAGCCAGCTGTATACCCGTAGTTCAGCTTCAAAGGCTAGAGAAAGAAAACCAGCCCCACAAACTTCTGTGATGCGATTTTGATAGCCCCAGCCTGATGGACAACCTGCTCTCAAAGTGACATCCCCATGGCAGGTGAAGGTGGAAAGGAACCTCTTGGCTACGCTACTTGTAAATATACGTGGCTATTGCAGTCCGAAGAGATTCCAGACAGCTTAAACCATGGCACGATGTATTTTGTAGGCTGGAATGAAGTTCATGCGCCTGCATGATAACCCTACTGGCGAGGGCAGTGCGTTAAAGGTGCCAGTCACTGACAAGCTCACCAGTCAAGCCATGACTTCAATGGCACACACTACAAATAGTGCTAGCTAACTGAGAAGGAGAATTGCAAAAGCTGTTCTAGTTCTTTTTATGGCTTTAAAAAAAAAAAAAAGCAAGGAAAAGGAAGTTATGTCCTGTCAGGCATGTGGGTATGAAAAATGTGATAACTGCTTCATTCTACTGAAATATAATCAGCTAGACTCTCACTTGTAATTCGCTGAGGTGTGGCCATCCATTTTGAAGCAGCTTCAGGAGATGATGATCTGTTTTTGACACTGAACACAGTAGAAGCTGCAAAGAAACAATAAATATTCCTGTGGCTGTTGCAGTATAGGGACAGGGTTTTAGATAAGAGGTCCAGATTTAGATTCTGATTTTGATACCAGGGTTAAGTGGCCTAATTCCGAATCCTGGCTACTCAGCAAGTCTTTCAGTGCCACGTGTGATCTCAGTACATTGCATCTCAGGGAGATTCCTTTCCAATTGCTTTCACGTTTTCTTTGATAAATATATCTGCTGGGTCCTCTGCCCTTGCTGGCTGCTCTCCTATTTAAACAGGCATCAAAGTCCTAGTGAGGCTCTTTCAGCCCTCGACAGGGGATATGTGTGTTGGTGCAGAAGTTATGGTTTGCCTTTGCCACACACCAGACATGAGAATGCTTCCAAGAGGCGGGGGGAAGCTCATACTTGAGGTTATCAGCTAGGGACTCATATAGTTCATAAGCTTTTTCTACCCAGCAGGGAGGATGTTACACCTCGTTATGTGACCCGGCTCGTTACTTTCGTTCATCTGCTGTGAGAGTCTGACCCTTCTTTTGGAAACACCGTGTTTCCAGTTTTTGCGTGACCGTATTTTCACATCACTAATGAGTAAGTGTGATATATTGTTGAATAACAACATTTCTTGTGTTATTCCAAACGAGCCACAAGTGCAGACGTGCCAGCAGATGGAAACGATGCCACAACTCGAACCAGGACTCTGGATCAGCAGCAGGAGCACATTAAACAGTTCTCAAACTATGACAAGGAAACAAAAGAGGAAAATATTGTTCCAGCAAGACTGGAACTTGCATACTTGGTGAATAGCATAGTGCAAATTAACTGAAGAATGCATTCATCTGAGTAAATGACAAAGTAACATGAACAGCAGTACTTCAAATACCAGTACCCAAAGTAGAGAGACTCCTGGAACAGTTTACGTGCTTTTCCATATTCCAATCACACGTATCCTCAGCAACTGTGTTGTCTAGAGAGTCATTCCAGGGAGACAGATGACTGAGAGAAGTGATGTGCTGTAACACAATGGAGAGGCAAGAAGTGGGCACAAGAGCATCTGTTCTACATAGTCTGGTTCCGAACAGATTTGTTAAATCTTTTGCTGATGTCACATAGGAAAGACCAGTGGAAAATGTCTTGTAGATCTTGCTTGTGGAGGAATGACTTCAAATTCAAGACAGGAAACAAAAACTTTTCCATTAATCCTCAGATATACTCTCACTAGAAGTCAGACTCGAAAGCCTTCAGAACATTTGCTTTGCGAATGAAAGCGCAGTAGTGAGCTGAATATTTACAGTCACCCATGAGATTAAAATAATGCTGCTGGGATGGCACAAGAAATGTTATCCTATCTCATAAGAAACACTATTCGTACGTCCTGAGTTTTCACTGATGACTCAATGAGTCATATTTACCAAAATGAACACAATAAGTAGTAGAACAGTGATTTACTGATGACATAACACAGTCTACTGCTGCCAAAGTACAGAAATCACTACCCCAACAGCACAGCCCAATTATCTCTGATGGTTAACACAACCCCAGAAGTCTACAAGAAGCTACCACTAAGTGTATGGTACATAATTTCTCATTGAAAGCCACATCCAAATGAACTAACCAAACTGTATCTTGCACTCTTTAATTTGGGAACATTTTGTTTTCTTTGTAAGTGTAACACAGCAGGTACTGAAGAATTTTTGGATGTTTCCAACTGCCCCATTTTCCTTGC
>WKFP01015568.1:358818-381460 GCA_011057875.1 Pterocles orientalis | reverse complement strand
GGTTGGGAATTCCTGAGCTTCCAGTATCTATCTTCTGGTCTTAGAGCCAGGGCTCTCAAGGCTTCCAGGTGCCTTCATCCATGAAGAGGAACTGGCTGTAGGAAAGAAAAGGTTATTTCCAGGGAAATATTTTAAACATTAAGTTGCCTTTCTCCTTTATAGAAAAGACCTTTAAAAACAGTAAGAGTTTCCTGAGGAAGGAAATTCTCTTGAAGTTTTGATCAACGCTAACTGGAAGTAAATGGAGAGGGCAGCTAGGGGCTGAAGGGTATGGGAGGATTGTCTGACACATTCCACATTCTGATAGTCAGAGATTTAGAATATTGGAAATGTAAACCATATATTTGAAATTTCCTGTGACAGGTGTCTTCTTTTTGGCTGAATAGTTTCAGAAAATATCAGACAAAATAGTTCAGCTGTTGCTGAAAAGCACACAGAGAAAAATAGTGATTTACATCAACAAAGCAAAAAGCAAGTCAAAAACCTCTGCTTATCAGTCTTTCCACCAGAACTTCAAGGTTGCCAGGAAGGTAGTTTTTCCATCAGAAAGAACTGGAAAAAAAAATGTTTTAAAGGAACTCTCATTTTCATTTCCCCAGGACAGAGAATAAAGAAAAGTATCAGATGTTTGTGCATGCTGGTAATACGTCACCCATCTTCACACCCATCCATCCTGTGTACAGAAGGAGGCAAGATGGTTAAGGGTGGAAGCGGATCAAAACAAAAAAACAATCTGGAGCAGAGAAGCAAAGACTCCATCACTGGGAAGGACCCATAAGAGGCAAATTTAAGACATTCCTTAGGAGCTGAATGTTTATCAGCTTTAACATTTTGTGTGCAGTATGGAGTGTAATGTATGTATGTATCCTGTATCCCCAAGACATCACAACTGTAGGATTCACATCATTATCTCTATAGCAATCTATTCCCAACACTCCTCACTGGACACCAGAAAAGTCTGCAAAGGACCTGGGTGTTTTCCAGCCCTTCAATGACCCCACTGGTGTCTGTGCTCCCTTTTTACAACAGGCTGTGTCTTGAGGGGGTTTATTACCGACTGGCAGCTGCACACAGCTAGGTCAGATCCACCCCTGCTTCAACAGCAGCTCCTGCGATGTAGAGCGGCGAGAGGGAAACACAAGCACAGCTGGGGTGCTTATGGAGTTAGCAGGGTCTGGCACCACCGGGGTTAAGTCAGAGCTCAGAAACTCCATCCTGCAGAGCTGCCTAGGTCTCTGCACTGGGCTCCCCAGCATTTTCCAGCATGGCAGTGCTGGTTCCACACCTTTAAGTGTTTTGCCTGTGTTAGGTCTCTGCAACCTGGAATATTCAGGACCCCAACACTGGCAGCCAGGAGCTCCAGGGCTCAGGTATACTCCACCAGAATTTATTTGCGTGGGATACGGGTGCAGGAAACTCCACGCAGCAGTTTCTGCCAGGTTCAGTTTTAATCCTGCTGGCCAGCAAGTTCCACCCCCATTATTCAGGATAACTCAATCTCAAAACATATTGGATAACAGAGAATTGACTATAGAGACATGAAATTAATTTCTTGCTCCATGCTGCTACTTGAAGGAGAGAAGTAGAGCAGGAGTAGTTTAATTTATGATCTTATGATCCAGCACTGGAAAGTACTTCTTGTGTCATTGATTCAAGTCCCCTGCTTCTTCAGAAACTGCTTCATCTGATCCTGTTCATAAATTTATCTTAAAACTGGTCAGATTTCTAGTCCGTACTAGAGCCCCAGGAAAGTAATTACAGAATAGCACTGCTTTGATTATTTGAATTATTATGGTTTCCAGACCTAGTTCCTGGCTGGTTCGTGCATGAGAGTTCTCGTGCCAACATTGTTCTTTAACTTAGATATCCCTTCCCTTTCTGCGTTATTTAATTCATAGTCAGTAACTAAAAGGACAAAGCAAACAACAGTTTTATCTACAGGTGTATATCTCCACAGATACACAGACTGAATCCAAAGAAAAGCCAGGATAAGCTGATACTTTGGCATCAGATTAAGAAAATATTCTCGTTGTCAAACTGGGACGAATGAGTGAAACATGTGGGCTGGCAAATACCTGTTATCTCCCTACTCACCCATATCATCCATCCCGCTCATCATTGCTCTGATCCAAAGGGCAATATTTCAGTGCTTCTGGACACTGGAAAGTGCTGCCAGAGGATCCTGCAGAAGGCTCCTGAGCTCGTCTCAAGCGCTGCTCTTCCTGGGAGGCAGAGGAGCATTCAGGGCAGAGCCGGGGTCTGTTAGCATGTCAAAATGGGGCAGTGTGGGATCCCAGGCCTGTATAAAATGAATATAACTGTAAGAACAAGTAAAGCCTTTCAGCTGGAGGCTGTCTTCTCTCTGTTTTTTTTTTTATTTTTTCTTTTTTTATGTGTATGTGAAGTAGAGATTGCAGATGTCATGAGATACCTGGACTAGACAGGCTCTAGAGCCAACAGGGAAATTCAGCACTGGCTTGTTTCCACTTATTTCAGTGGGTTTTGGATCAGGTCCCAAGATTACCTGACATGCCAGAGTGACGCAGGTTCTTGGCTCGTAGGATAGAGGAAGTAGGGTTTTTTTATTTTATTTTTAAAAAGCATGGGCCAGCTGTCTTCAAGGAAGAAATCCTTCCACCTACTTCCCCAAAACCACAGTGTTCATATTCTCAAAATGTTTTCTTGCACTGTTAGAATCTCTCATGGAACCTGCAGTGACACAAACAGCCCCTTGAGGGGTTTTGTGTTTTCCTCAAGGTTTGACCCAATGTGTCAGCCAGAAGAGAAGTCATTTCTTTTAAGTTGATGGTGTCTGGGTTAGAAGGACACATTATGTAGATTTTCTTTACCATTTGGGGTTAAAACAAACAAGCCAATGAAGCCCTCAAGCTGGGCAAGGAACCCTTGGGTAGAAGCCACCCGCTGTCCACGCTGTTCTGTCCTTTTGCAGAACCTTTGCAAGTCTGCAAGCTTTGCAAGAGCTTGAGTCAGAGCCAGGGAAGAAAGAAACCTCTACCTCAAAACTGCCACAGCGTGATCTTTCAGCTGTCTGATTTCTGTTAAAACAGATTCCAAGAGTGCGCATTTTGGTTCAAAGACCAACGTGCAAATCTTGGAGTTTTTTCAAGGACTGTCCAAACTTTTCTTGCAGCAGTGAAATATAATTTGACTCCTTTACACAAGGATGCTATTTACATTAACTGGCTGCCTCTGTTGGAAAAATGTGCTGATACAGGGATTTTGTTTTCTTTTATTTTTACAACAACGTTCTGTGAGGACATTTTCTAGTCCTGACATAGATGCAAGCAGAATGCACGGGCTGCTCACAGCAAGATCTGTCAATGGTCTCCAGTTCCTACTTTTGTTTAAACTGGCATCAGCAGAAGCACATTATATTCTGCTTTACAAGCTAAATTTTTTTATTGCTTTTAGAAATATGGCCTTACTATATAAAATATATTAACTAGCTTAGCTCATATTGTGTACAGAAGCTTGAATAGTCTTTGCCACTGACACAGAATGTCAGAAATTAGAAACAGATGGCAACTACTGGGAACAAAGCTGAGGTTTCAGTAGAGAGTTGATGCAGTGCATTCCAGAGCACACAGAGTATTTTTTTCCATGAAGATTAATGACTATTATAAAGGCATTGTGTTCAGTGAACTCACATATCACTGACTTACCTAGAAAGTGAAGCAATCCATTTTTACAGCCTGACATAATTTAGAAGTTTACCCTTTTTCAGAAGGGGTCAGTGTGACTGATAGGAACCTCAGATTACACTGGGTACTTTCTTCCACATTTTGTTTTGCAATGTTGTGGCTCTTGCCTTTATTTCTTTCCCTGTTTTCTCTCTGCCTGCATTAATCATTCAGGTATTTAAGCTTTTTGCCTATTGTGCTTGACATAAATGAAAATATATTACTTTATATCATTATCAGAAACCATAAATTCCACACTTGCAGACAAGACCTCTCTAATCATAAGGAAGATTTGCCAGCTGTGTGGTTTCAACCTTTTGGCAAAAGACCAGCATTTCGATCCCGTGTTTGACATTTTGATCTAAAAATGCAGTGCCTTTAAAAACACACAATATCAATTTATCTTATTTATCTGTAGAGTCTTGCAGAGATGTAAAATTATAGTATGTGGGGAGAAGACTATCATGCTACAGATGGTGGCAATATAGTTTAACAACTAATTTTCAGAAAAGATGCTTTCTGTTGATTTGTTATTGCTCTATTCATCCCATAATATTAGAAAATATAATTTGCCAGTAAAATGTTCTATGAAGCAATTGAATTTTATGACAGGACCTCATAGCAAGTGGATGTGCTAAGAACTGAAATATTCAAATAAATTATTTGAATGAACCAAGCAATTTCAGCTTCAGATTTTGAAATATTTTGAACCTTTCATAATTAGGTAAAAGAGGTCTAAATTTAATATAACAAATTTCACAGAGGGTTATTGTTCTGAAGTGCTCCGAGCTAGAAGTCTGCACATGGAAGTGGAAAGAATAACACACAATTTTAACCACATCTCTGCTGTATTCTTGTTCAATGACATAGTAATATTGGCTTAAAACATCTTTCAAATGGTTCTCATTGAGGCACTGGAGTGTAATTCACTGGCTGGTGTGGCAGATCTCCAGGGGTCAGTTATCTAAGAAGCAGCACTGCAAACCATTTATTGTATTTCTGGGGGAGTCCACAATAAAAAGAGGAAAGCTAAATGAACAAACAGTTCCTTCTCCAGAGACAGACGTACTGCCATCATTCCTGGCATAGGGCAAGCTGACAGCCACATTGGTAAATATCTGGAAAACCACTTCAACTTGTGCTCCGTCAGTATCACAGGAAAATGCCTTCCAAACAGAAAGAGACACCAATGCCAACAGGAAACCAACTATCCTATTCATAATTTCGAGAAGACACAAGGAGCTTCAGAGCTGAAAAAGGAATCCGTGACATAATCACTGAACCAGTCTGTTGATAACCACGTTTCTTGAAATCTTTTATTTAAATCCATAATCATTCACCAAAACACAATTTTGGTCTCCTAATTAAAGGAACTGGGACATGCTTGTGTTTGGCAGCTCTCGCTGTCTGCTGGTTTAGACTTTGGAGGCTCACTGCCTTATGCCCAAACCTGCTGTATAGGGGAGAAACTGTAAGACCTGGCAATGGTTACAAGAATGTAAAGTACACATGTACAGTATAGCTACTGGATTAATCACAAAGTTAAATGCATATATAGAAGTTTTCAATGGATTGCATATTTATAAATGCCAAAGATTACAATATGCTTCCTCATCTTATCGCTTACTCCCTGTTGCATTTTTCATTCATATCCACCACACGTTAAATAAGTCTTTCATAAAACTACAATTTTTTTTCACTTAAATATTAGATAGTCTCTTCAGAAAGTGCCATTTTGTGATGCCTTTGTCAAGCAGAAAGGAAAATGATTCTGCCCCTCTGCTGCACTCTTGTGAGACCTCACCTGATCCAGCTCTGGGGTCCTCAGCACAAGGACATGGACCTGCTAGAGCACGTCCAGAGGAGGCCATGAAGATGGTCAGAGGCTGGAGCACCTCCCCTGTGAGGACAGGCTGAGAGAGTTGGGGTTGTTCAGCCTGGAGAAGAGAAGGCTCCGGGGAGACCTTAGAGCAGCTTCCAGTGCTGAAAGGGGGCTACAGGAGAGATGGCGAGGGGCTCTGCATCAGGGGGTGTAGGGAGAGGACAAGGGGTAATTTAAGCTGAAAGAGGGGAGATTTAGATTAGATCTTAGGAGGAAGCTTTTTGCTCTGAGGGGTGTGAGGCAGTGGCCCAGGATGCCCAGAGAAGCTGTGAATGTCCCATCCCTGGAGGGGTTCAAGGCCAGGCTGGATGAGGCTTTGGGCAACCTGGGCTAGTGGAGGGTGTCCCTGCCCATGGCAGGGGGGTGGAACTGGATGATCTTTAAGGTCCTTTCCAACCCAAACCACTCTGTGATTCTATGATTCTCCACAACCCTTTCACATTTTGCAGTGTTCAGCAAAAACATTTTAAAAAATACAGAATTCACAGTCACTTCTGCTCAGTTCATTCCAATGCTTTAGATGTTTCCCAGTCAAAGGATGTGTTTTTAAAAAACAAAATAAAGACTTTCTCTGTGTATCTTTGTAGATTTCAGATGTCTGCAAAGCCTTGGTTCCCTTACCTGTGTCATTATCTTAGTTTACTGGATGGTCGTTTAGATTGTCAGAGGATGTTTCTGAACAGAAAACAAGGGCTTCTTGGTCTCTGTAAACACTTCTCACATCATTTAGCCATGATCCAAAAATTTCCTTCCTGGCGTGCTTTCTCCAAAATGCTCATGTATTCTCATTGCTTTCAAAAATCTCTGAATCCAACGTGTAACAGAGAAGACAAACGCTCCTCTTCCGCTGTCGGCATTGAAATGGAAGAACAGGGTTCTTTGTTTGCGTTGAAAAGTTTCCACCCAAATGTGCCTGAGAGTGGAGCATCCACAATTACAGTGTATTTCGTTTGAACTGGAAAAATATTGCTGCCTCCAAATACTTCCCACAGTTTGGGCGTTCAGGAATTCAAAGCTGGAGTTCGGGCTTACTTCGGCTTTCCCAGAACCCCCAGTCTGAGTCCCTTCAAACTTCTGAGCCAAGGTTCCTCCTCAAACCTGCGCACACAAGAGCAAAGGCCATGGATGTAAGTACTGCTGGAACACTGTAAATACTGCGGGAACACCCTGACAGGACACTACAGTGCCCAGCAAAGCATCTCGCTGCGTGAGGGGGGTGCCCTGTGGGAGAGGCCCGCCGTTGTCCCCAGGCCTCCATTTTCACCTCCTTCCCTCCCCTCCAGACTCCGGGCTCTGCCCCGGGAGGTCACACCTTCTGCTCCTTTTCACAGCTCTCTGAGAAGCAACAGGCAGATAAAACAGGGAATCGGGGGAAGCCAACACAGCTCTAATTAAAAACCCAAAGAAAACAGCTCCTCTCACACGGGTTTTGACCTGAGTGTGTCGCTGGAGGTGCTGAGACCACCCCAGTCTCCCTCCAGCAGCGGTTTTATTCTGGTGCTCTCCAAGGCCTCCGCAGCCGTACGGTGAAGCTGACAGGCAGGCAGCACGCCTCCGCGTGTAAACAGGCCTGGCAGACGCTGCAGCCTTGGACGGCTTTCTGGGGGTTGTGCCGGAGCCAGACTGAGGTAAGAGCTCAGCTCCCGGCCCGTCCGACATGGAAGGAGCTGCCTCAGTGCAGGGCCTGGGACACGCTCTGCTGGAGCAACGGCCGGGGGGCACTGCGGACCCTGGTCTGGTGCGCTCTGCCAGAACATTTGCAAATCCCCTGGGGAAGAGTGAAGGAAAAGGATCCTGGGCAATGCAGGTGCTGTGTTTTTCTGCCTTGAAACCCTTTGCTCCTGGCTGCCAGAACGCGTTCGGACGTTCCAACGGTTTGGGCTCCCGGGTGTCGGAATAACCCAGCTCGTGCAACGCGATTTACACAGCTGGACGGCCAGCACAAACAGGCACGGGCTGACCTCGAAAGGAAGAGAGGGAAGATATCACATATAATTAAAACATGTTTGCAAAAGCATTTACAGCTTTTCCATTTGCGCTGGAAGATGGTGATACTGTCAGATCTGCTGAGTTGGTCAAGACACTTCTGTAATACATTAAAAATTTACAGAAATGCCAGTCAGTACACAGCAGCACAGTTGCTGTCTAAACCCTTTGCACCTTTGGGCTCAGATGAGGATGAACCGATGTTTTTCATGCCCTGATCTTCCGAATTTTCTCTAACAACGGATATGCTTTGCCAGTACCTACCGTTGCACGATAAGACACTCCGGAGGATCTCAGTTGTTGCTGAACTTGCAGACAGGAGAGCTCCTGACCCCTGCCTCTTGGTCAACTGGTTCTGTTGTCTCACAGGTTCTGCCCAGCAGTCAGAACAAATTAAACGGGGAGTGAGAGCCCAGCTTTAAAAAGAACAATGCAATTAAGTGCTATAGGTATGGAGGCCTCCCATCAGAGACAAATTTAAAATCTAATTTAATTTAAAGTGTATTATAGCATAATTTTGGACACATTTTACCAGAAAAAAAAAAAAGTGGGGGAGGGAATAAACAAATTATCTAAATGACAGGAAAAGTTCTGCAAGGAAAGATGACAAAATATTAGTGATAACAAATAGCTGTTTGGGGTTTTGTCTGCAATATTCTTATTAAAATGCATGTATGAAGATTTGTCAAGAGGATGCTCTACACAGTCCAAGTGGCAGCTTATATGGATGTGGCAGAGCAGTGTACAGCAACCTAAGGACCAGCCCAGTCTGCATCTTGGAAAGCAGAAGCTAAATTTATTGTAGAGTGCTAACTCAATTACACTAATTAGTTCAACAGAAGCAGTGAAAAGGATTCAGGCTGTCTCTCTCCAGGGTATCACATGCTGGCTCCTCTTCTGTGGAGACAAGGAGTCCCAGAGGTAAGTGAAAGCTCGGTGTGGGAGCTATGGGTAGAGTCCTGAGACCTCAGCGCAGCAAAACCTTTCAGCACCTGCTTACCGTCATGCGTGTGAGTGTCACCGCCCAGGAGCAGCACTCAAGTGTTAGAAATAAAGCCTATAATTAAACATTTTATTGGATCCGTTCCTAACTGCTTATTGCAAAAACAGTCTAACAAAAAGTCATTCAGTCCTGAAGGGTCCACGAAGCAAGAAGAGGGTCAGTTAATTCATTGCTGGCTTTGCTTCCGGACTCGAAGGCAGTAGGCACTGCTTAGGAAGGCACGGCCTCAGTGATTATTTTATTTGCAGTCTGCCCCATGGGCTTACGGGGCCAGCTTTAACAGGCTGGTAGTCTTTCCTAAGCAGTTTGCGTCAGAACTTCAGCACATCCCTGGTGGCCAGATTAAAAGAACCGCAGCCATGAAGTCAGCCCTTTCATTAATTTGTTGAAACAAGCGGTAACGCCAAACATACTAAGCGAGCCAGCCTCCTAAGTGAAGTGAATGGAGGTTCATGCTCAACAGAAACTTATTCTCTCTGCCCTAGGATCACACGCACTAATAATTTTAGAAGCTCTTTCTGGGGATTTGATATAATCACTTTTTAGTCTGACGCTGTCCTGTAATAGGAGCCCTCCGTTTCATTACGAATTTCCCTTTAAGTCTAACAACGGATTCTAGGAAAAAGGTCAATTCCACTTGCAAAAATAGCTGCTGTTGCTAGGTTTAAATCCTCCCAAGATTATGGGTCTTTACATCGAACTCTTTTTCTGGATTCAGACAGGGCATACTAGTAAGGGCAGTCCAGACTATGGTCAGACTCTTCATCCTTTTGTTCGTTACGAGAGATGTCTGTGTCTATACCCCCAACAATGCTTCCCAGCTGGGACGCCTGTGCTCAGGTGTGTGCCCTGGGATAGACTAAGGCACTGGTCTGTAACAGGCCCTTTCTTTTCCCTCTCTACACTTCAGTTTCTGTGCTAAGCAGATTAAAGTGAATGGCTCAGAGAGGATCAGGACATGTTCGTGAGAAGGACCTGATCTGCAGAAGGATTCAGAAGAATTTAAACTGAACACTGCCCAGGAGACCTGTCTTCTCTGCGTTCACCAGTCCCACCAGAAACACACACAGTGGTATGGTGGTTGTTTGGAGGTGAGGTCAGCGGTTCAGGACTCCAGACCATATTTGTTGGCATGTTTGTTTATTTGGCATTACCTACCTCTTCTCTTTTTGTTTGCAAATTCTGAATTCTCCTGGCATCACTCCTTAGCATGTCAGACATATTTGGTGTTTGCTGGTTTAATCCAAACATCAGCAGTTGACATAATTTGTGTTATTGACCCCTCCCATAGTCCTGCAGTGGTAAGCAGACGTTCGTGTCTGACTCTACTGTCTTTCACAGTCAAGGTTTTAGCCTTTCAATCCAATTTTCCAGTGCTGAGTCTCAGTGAAAATATTTCTTGTGAGCAACTACAGGCAGACGTGTCTAAAGCTCATAATCCAAACCAGCCACTGTTTGGTGCAGTCACTTTCTAGTTCATCTCATATTGCATAATTTCCAAAATTATTGGTAAATCCTTGTGTGGCCTCTATATACATTTTTTTCAAAACAAAGCCTGCACATCAACCACACAAGTAGCTTATTTTAAACTAGAATGAATTATATGCAACCAAACATCTGAGAAATCATCCTTCTCAACTATACCCTCAAAACTTATTTGAAAGGAATATGGTTCTTAACAGAAATAAATATCTCTAAGCACACCAAAAGCAACTTAGCATTTTCTGTAAGATATATTGACTTTCTTTTTTGGTACAAACCAAATTTTCTCTTGCATATGCTTTTCAAAACTCATATCTGACTCCTTATCTTTTTAGGTGTCCCTAAGCCATAATGAATCTTTTAAAATGATATTTCAACATCTTACTAAAGACTCAGTGTTGGTGATACTTCTGTCAGAAACTGTAGGCGTTTGAAATGGAGAAGGTCATGTACTTCATCCTCCTCTTAAAATTAATCTGTTCTCTACACTAAATCTCTTAGCACTTTATTCATCCTGGTTTAAAATTGCTGAATAGTGGAGTTTTCACCACTTCCTCTGGGCAACTGAGTGCTGAAAATAATACAAAAGTCTCCAATCATTGCCTTTGTGAAGCGTTGGTGATATACTGTAGGGAAGCATTACCGCTGTTATTTGAGTACGTTTTATTTTTTCTTTTGAAAGTTCTGCTTGCAGAGATATTTGGACTGAGCACAGCATACATCTTTGCGGCTGTGACATACGGAGGAATACTGGGTGATAAATATTCATTCATACGCCAAAATGTGTTTTTTCCATGATTAGTTGGGAGCAGGGGGTGAAGCTCTCAAAGCATCCTCCCATAGACACGAGGGGCTGCCCAAACAAAGCCATTCTGTCTTGGTTACGTAACCAACTGGCAACAGGATGGTGAACGTGTACCCCTGCTTGTACAAGGTGGATGGCAAGGGGACTCACAAGCCTGAGGTCGATGAAAAAGCAAGGAACTGCAGACTGGAAGAACTCCATGGAGGGCAAATCAGAGACAGCAATGGGTACCAACACTCCTGGACTGGCTAAAATAAGAATGCGGCGTCTCTTCTGCTCCTGGAACTCCTAAGAGAGGATCGTCTGATGAGGCTTCAAAGCTTGTGGGTGAACACACAAAATTAACTGATTGTCAAGAACTGCGTTGATCGTTGGTTTTAAGTGTATATAATGTTTGAACTTTTTGTCCATTTCTTAACAGAACTTTTTGTTCAAAGGAGGTTGCTGGTACAATAGCATTTGTCACAAACTTCTCCAAGAAGGAAATTGTTGTAGCATAGTGTAGTGCTGCCTGCTTGCCACAAATAGACAATTTTAATCGGGTTTTAATCAAACTTCAGTCCAGAAGTGGGCAAGCTGTGAAATTCCAGATGGATGTGAGTAAGGGCAGAAAACTCCACTTCTTAGAGGGACCTGGATAGAGACAGAGGGCGTATCTGTAAAAGTGCCTCTTTCTGTCACCCCTGTGGTAACAGCTGGGCTTGAACTCTTCACATAGTCAGAAGGATTGGATAGGCGCAATGACTATGTCAATAGCAGGAAATTGCAGGAACCTCATGAAATTCAACAAGGCCAAGTGCAAGGTCCTGCACGTGGGTCAGGGCAATCCCAAGCACGGATACAGGCTGGGTGGAGAATGGATAGGGATCAACCCTGAGGAGAAGGACTTGGGGGTGTTGGTTGATGAGAAGCTGAAGATGAGCTGGCAGACCTTTCTAAAAACTTAGCTGTATAGACAATCGAGTTTCAGTAACGGTGAATTTTTAACGGCACTCTTTATTTAACTGTAACCATCGTAGTTCTATTACGAAAACTTAGTGATCTAAACAATTACAAATAGTAATCATAGTATCACTTTGATATTTTAACATAGCATTTTTTGAAGTAGAGGTACATCGTTTTAGGGGCACTGATGATAATTTTGTTTTAATGTTTGGAAATTAAAAAAAAAGTTTCAAATTTGTAGAAAAAGATGCATCCAATCAAAATTCCATGGGATTCAATTTCAGAGAAGCCTCCAGAGGGCAAAAGCAAGTCAGCTACTCCAAAATCTTATGCAATATTTTCAAGGAAAATCTTCACTCCCTCATTAAATGGGCAGAACTTTTTCCAGTCCTCTTTTGTTTCCATTTTGCATTTAACTTTTTGTTTCCCTACTTCATGATACACAGAGGAAGTTCTAACACTCCATCTGTTAATTCAATTGCCACATGTTTCATTCCTGTTTTCAGTATTGTTTTTGCTTGTTTTATGAAGCTGAGGCCAGACTTTGGGTATGCATAAGAGAAACCTACAAAAAGCATTCTGGCTGCCCAGTTCATCTCAAGCAAAAGAATGTGTGAATGTATTTTGCAACTGCTAGGTCAACTGTTTCCACAATAAAGTTATTACTATCCGTAGCCCAATAAAAGACCTTGTTAGGAATTTTGGAAAGGCTTATTATGCTGTATTGTTTACTATATTAACTCGTCTACATTTCATGACATGAAATGCAATTCTTTTTACCTGAAAAAGGTGACTGAGAAATTGAGATGCAAAATGTAAATACTTCAGTGAGAATTCTAATAATTTAACTAGAACTTTTTTACCTGAAAAACTGCCGCATCACACTTTGCTACTTATTATGTGTTCTACTGTAATTCTGACACATTTGCTGCCAAAGATGCAGGAACTAGTGACAGGAAACCAGGAGAAAAAGAAAGAAAAAAAAAATAGAGTCATAAACCGTTACATACAGATTTCTGTGAGCTGCATCCTTGCATTCTGATCAGCCTCAACTCACATAACTGGCTTTGATCATTGAGTGAGCAACATAAGATCTATTTGAATAATAGTAACACAGTAAATCTTTTATGATGGCTGTAAATTGGTTTAAAAATGATTGCTACTTAAATTACTATAGTAGCATATAATTGCTGCTCTCCTGATCCATGTGGTTTTGAGAGAGGAAGGAATAAAGAATGAGTAGGGGTAGAAAACACAAAGGAACAGTGAGATGAATATTGGAAACGCAGGCATAAAAAAGCTGAGCCAAGTGATGAATCGTATTAAAAGAAGCTTGGAAACACAAGCAAAGATGGAGCTTCTTGTCCAGTTCCTACTGCATTTGCAGAACCTGAAATTTATAAAATATTTGTACGGTACAATAACCCATGAAAGAAATACAGATTAATCCTTACTGAGAAAAACCTTCCTGAATCCATTGTTTCAGACAAAATAAACAGAAATGTTCCTGTTTCATCTTTTGCCCTACCTTACCCTACACATTAGTTTTAAAAACTCTAGATGCCAAGAGAGAGATGAAACAACACTACCAGCCTGATGTGTGTCACTAAGATCTGTGATTACTTCAGGATATTTTTGGACAAATTCACTTCACAAACTCACACCAAACAATAGGGAAGGTCCCAAACTAGGACATCTCCATCCCACAAACCTTCCTCAGAAAGCTGAAGGAAGAGAATGAAGAGATAAAATGAAGAATCGGTCTTTTCCAGGTGTTGATGTGGGTAGAAGATAGTCCTTCATGAAAACAATTGCATTGCAGTGTTCTGCAGTTGACCTGCACAGATAAGCTATCTACTGGAGCTTGTTGCCTGTTGTCCACACACCCATAAAAGCTGGTCATGACAAAGCCACTCTGAGCTGCAGCTGTCTGGAGATAACCGTTGAGAGATACTGAGCACAGAGGTTCGTCTGAAATGCCTCTCCTTTGTGCAGCCTGGCCATCTGGCTCAGTGTTGCGCTTTGGACATTCTGGTACTCGGACCCCCAAATTGTCTTCTGTGGATTTACCTAATTCATCATGACTAGCATTTTTATAATTCATGATAGTGGTGCTATCAGTGGAGACTCTTTCTTCCATAACATCCTAGGAATTATTCTGCATATCCAGGAATATTATATTCAGGTTGGGGACCTTGTAGAGATCTTGAAGAAGCCGTTTTCATCTTGTCTTCTGGAGGGGAATATCACAACAAATTTGGCTTGCCTAGAAATCCCCAAGGTTTCAGAAATTCAGAAAAACAAACCTCAAAAAAACTAGTGGCCAATATAGACTTAGGTAAGAGAGACATCTGACAGTCACAACTTCTCATACCAAATTACCATCTCCCTCCAACTGCAAAACCCACCAATGATTTATTGCAAAATTGTGACACTTGCGTTTTGCTTTATCTTTAGCTCTTCATAATTTTAATATCAAGAGGATAAAATCAAAGGATGAAAGGAAAAAAAAGCAAAATATTAATACAACTGCAGAATTAACCAAGAAGATTGACAGGGAGTGTGACATTGCTACAGCCTGAGAAGATGCTCAACCAAACCCAAGAATTAGTTTTCCCTGTCAATTTCAGCTCAAAAAATTATAATATTTCAGGTATACCCTAGAGATCTGCTTGAGATAGAGCTGTCCATCCCAGTGGGTAGGATAGAAAAGTCTTACTGGAGATCAAGGTCTCTTTCAGAGCATATCTTCACCCACGGTCAGGGGACTCATCTCCTGTGGATGCCTCTAGCTACACAAACCCATGGGCCTAAATGCAGTTTTCTGTCACTCTAAGCACACTGTTGCTCAACAGTATTTTTAGAAGATTATTTTCCCCTAACTTTTAAATGCCATTCCTATAGACACAGTGTATATTCTCGTCTCTACAAAGGACCTACCATTGTGTTTAGTGGCTCCTCCTCTGGAAGATTCTTCTCCATATCAACATATTGAAAGGAGACCTGTCGCTGGTAGAGGTAGAATCTCCATTTTTTTTGGCAAAGTAGGTGTTTTCTTTTCCAAATAGTGCCTCCTATTTTATGAATGTCTCTGAAGGGTGTGGTGATGTCTTTTAACATTTCAACACATTTCAAAAATAATTACAAATAGGCTACAGTAAGCGGATATTAGCACTCAAATTCCTGTTATTAGGCCACATATGGTCTAAATTGCGAGACTTGAAATAACAATCAAACATTACATGCTTCAAAAGTATTCACTTGACAAATCATATAACTATAATAGACTTTACTACGCCTTATTAAATGTGTCATTAACATAAGCTGTGTTCCGCAAATGCCGGTTCTGCTTCAAGACTTGGCCAAAGCCCAGAAAAGCAAAGACAAAAATGAGAAAGCAGATTAATGAGACATTTCAAAATCTCAGAGCATATTTCTGCTGAAAGTTGGCATTTCTTCCTATTTTTTCTCAGTGAACCTGTCTTAATTTGTCAAGATTTTTATCTCTTTATCTCGAGTTCTGAAAAGTTTCTGAGATGTGTGGTAGCAAAATCAGACTGAACAGAAGTGGGTGGGATAATCAAAGTGTGTAGATGTTTGCGGATTTCTGACATGAAGACTTATTTTTCAGTTCCGTTGATACTAACAGTTTAATTCAACTCTGCTCCTACCTCAAAAGACAGAATTTGATAGCTTCACTCCTGTAATATTTTTACAATTAGATCTTACACATATTTCTATTTTTAAGTATCTTTAACTTTCCTACTCTGAGTCCTTACAACACTGGGACTTTGACTTGTGAGATTTATTTAGGGATGTAGGGATTTCTTCATTAAATAAGCTGCTTAAAATAAAGATAGAGTGACTTTCTAAGAGCTGCATTTTCAGTCCAAACAGAATTTATGGTCTTAAGATAGGAACACTGGGAAGAATTCTTATCTGCATGTAGCATAGGAAATAGCAATTTTAAACTAGTTTAACATTTATCTTTGTCTTTCCTCACAATGCCATCAAATATGCATATTCAGGACTAATCCAAGGCCTGATTCAAATTCCACTGAAGCCTGTGACACGTTTTCCCTGACTTTGACGAGTTTCGTACCTGATCTGTAGAGAAATCCCTGCACTAATTGTGACACTACCTGTAGGGAAGGACATAGCTTGTTATTGCTCACCCCCATCCTGTCTGGGGTGCACACGCACCAGTGGAACTGGGAGCTGTAATCTACTTGTTTCTGGTAAATTGTCATGGTCTTCACCCACCCAAGAATCTTGCTGGCGCTGTGCAGTTCCCAATGACACCTTTTGCTGCTAACTGGTATGGAAAAAAATCAAAGCTGAGGGTCAGTGTTACAATCCCTTCTCTGAACTGAGTGTGTTTTGAAGGCACGAAATCATCATCCTTCTCTTCACCTCGGGCGTTCTTATTGCCCATCAAGAAGGAGATACATGGAAACAGTTCAGACAAAAGGACATGAAAATGTATTTAGGTGTCAGGAAGGAGTGAATTCAAAAGGTAAGAGCAATACAAGAGAATATTTACACGAGAACATGATGGTAACATGAACAAATACCGAGGACAGAGGGCAGTACACGTGGCATCGTGGCTATGGACAAAGAACGATGGGGGTAAAAGAAACGAAGGGACAAGATAGGCCAATTACCAGCACACAGCTCTTTTCCTTGTGTCATGAACCCCTAATACAGTGTCACTGAGAGCACCTGATAGCATCCTTGCCAGCATGTTAATTACCTAGCCTCGATCCTCAGCTGCAACAATTAAGAGCAGTTCTGCTGAGGGCAGTGCAGCTATGATGATTATATCGATAAACTTCAGTGGCAATGTAATGATTTGGATGATTTAATAGGGCTGAGAAAATACCACAAAATATTTTCCAGAAATACTTAGTTTAAAAAAAGCTGAGTTCGTTTTGGCTGCATTTCTCCCCATTTCTCATTCCTTTTCTGGGAAATGGAATATTTGTGAAGGGGGAGCTCTGAGTGCAGAAGCCAAAGTGAAGGAAGAATTATGGAGACGTACAGGTTCCTGGATCACAGGGAACTGCATTCCTCTATATTCTTTTTATTGTTTAACCTATGATCTTAACAAACATTTGTTCTGGAAGCAGTATTCATGGAAATAGCATATTTCAAATGATTATTTTAAAGTGTGTGCTTGATGTGACTTTTGAGAAAATAAATAAACTTATCAGCTGGTCTGGAGTGACATTCTTCTAACTGAAGAAGAAAATCTGTACTGTGTAACACGTGTGGCTAATTACAATTAGTCAGCATTCAAGTGGCTGAAAACCAACCCAACTTCCATCCACAGAAATTATAACAGACAACCATATTAAAAAATAAACCCAAAATCCAACAAGATTATAAATCAAAAAACGCCACCACAACCACCACCAAAAGCCAGCCTGCTGGAGCCTGAGTTCTTCAGTGGTATCAAGACAGTGCTAAAGCAGCTTCATCAATGTGAGCTTCACTGGATAGTTGGGAAAAAGCTCGCAGAACCTGCCCTTGGGGCAGTTTGGGTAGCTCAGCTGCTCGGGAGTGCCCAAGCCCAAGATTCAGAAGCCAGCCCAGGATGCGGTTCTGCGTCTTCGAACACAGCAACACTAAGAGGAGCGGCTGGCTTTCTAAGGATTTCTGGATCCTTGCTGATGAGCCAAATGATGAGCCAGGAGCCAAATCCTACTTAGTGCTTCAAGCCCTAGACTACACACACACAAATAAATAACATATTTCAGGGGCCACTATCTGCCCTGAGGCCAACTGGTATAACCTGTCTCTCTCCTGGATGGACAGATGAGCGTTCTTACCTGCTGAAACAGGATAGCCCCATCTAAACTAACTGCTAGAAAACAACCCATAATAGCCCATGCTGAATCCCCAGATGTAGCCAGACGTCCAAAGCTTAACTGGGCTCGACCAAACTAAGCCACCAACTTTTTAACGTGGACATCTGTGTGCCAGTGAACAGTCCTTTCCTCTGTTTCCTTTACCAGCATGCAGCCTTAGGTTTAGTGTTCGTAGAAATGAACAACCAGTGCTTCCCAAGGAGTCTGAGAGAAATCTTCAAGTTCCAAGAAAGTTTGTAAACAAAAAATAAGGAGGATTTTAGTTCTTTAAATTAAATTATATGTGGGGGAGGATGGACCACGTTACAGAAAGGCACTCACTGGTCTGGGTGGCAGAGAGGTTTGTTTTTTCCCAGGTTTTTGTAACGTCATGTTTTTCATTTGCATGCTTCTTTTCCCATATTTCACAACTAGCTTTCTTTAGGAGTATTGTTTTGATTCTCTACTGACCAGAAGTATCCCATGTTCATGTTGAATTATTCTCAATTGATCTATACATAAGCAGCTTGCCATACCACTGAACAAATTCAATATGTGGTCCCAAAATAGATCCAATCTCTCATTAGCCATCTAACAATGTAAAAATAAATGTCTTATATGACATGGCTTTGTGTGTAAGACAAGAGGAATCAACAACTCATTTTGGTAAAGCTCAGGAATTTTCCAAAACGTGTTTCATTTCTGTACAGGCATGTTTAGTTTCTACTCCAAGGTGTTTCAAATACAAATCATAAGATATATGAAATGAGATATATCCGTGCATTCTTTTACTCATAACACTTTTTGATTCTATGCTATCAAATGTTACAGAAAACAATGAGACGGCTTGAATCTCGCCTGCTGTGGGACTATCGCTGGCTCTAACTGATCAATGGCTCTTTCCAGGCCCACTTGACCATGTGGAACCTTTACAGGTCATCGAGTCCAATCCTCCTGCCAAGGACAGAGACATTTTTACTGGATCACTGTGCTCAAAGCCTCATCCAACCTGACCTTGAACACTTCCAACGATGGGGCGTCTGCTGCTTCTCTGGGAAACCTGATCCAGTGTCTAACCACTCTCATAGGGAAGAAATTTCCTTTTTACATGCAATGTCTCCCTGTCTTTCTTACAAGCCCCCTTTAAATAATGAAAGGCTGCTGTAAGGTCTCCCTGGAGCCTTTTCTTCTCCAGGATGAACAACCCCAATTCTCTCAGCCTGTTCTCACAGAAGAGCTGTTCCATCCTTCCGATCACTTTTGTGTCCCTCCTCAGGACCCTCTCCAAGAGCTCCATGACTTTCTTGTACTGAGAACTCCAGAGCTACATGCAGCACTCCAGGTGGGGTCCCACCGGAGCAGAATAGAGAGGGAAAATTGGCCTGCTGGTCAAGCTTCTCTTGATGCAGCCCAGGATACAGCTGGTCTTCTGGGCTGCAAGCGCACACTGCTGGCTAGTGCTCAATTTTCCATCCACTAAGACCCCTGAGTCCTTCTCCGGAGGGTTGTTCTACATCCACTCATCACTCAGCCTATATCCATGCTTGGGATTGCCCTAACCCAGGTGCAGGACCTTGCACTTGGACTTGTTGAACTTCATGAGGTTCACATGGGCCCGCTCCTCAAGTCTTCCAAGGTCCTTTTGGATGGCATCCCTTTCCTCCAGTAAGCCAACTGAGAGCAGCCATAAATGTAGTCAAGCATTTGGGATAATAACAGATTTATTGCGAATGATCCCCAAAATCCTTGGCCTGCATATTTCAAATAGGTCCTCTCTTCTCTCCAAGAGATAAATCCCTATTAACCTTTTTATTCACATTAATCCATTTTTCTCATTCGGTTGCAGTAAAAGATTTTCAGAGGAATTTAAACCATCATTTTCACCGCTCAAACACTTAACATTGATAACCAAATGAGCTCTTATACTAGCAGCTGCCAAACTCCTGCAGTCCAAAGAGTGGTTATAAATACAATCTCTTGAGCGCCCATGCATAGCAAGCAAATAAATAACTATCTCATTTGATTTACGGGCAACTTACAGAGAGAAAAAGCCTGTAACGGGATACAATATATACGTATGAATTGCTGAAGGACTGCCAGATCATCTACTCTGGCCACCTGCAAACCATAGGCATCAGTATCATATAGCAGCAACAACCCATGGAGAAGAATTTATATTCTAAAAGAGTAGGTTGGATTAGAAGACTCTGTGGAACAATTCAGTGTTCTCAAATGCTAATTGAGGAGACATCCATAGCCAGATGCTGGGAAAAGCTAAATACATTTTTGTATATGAATTCTCTCCTCCTTTGAGACTATCTTGGTTACTAGTGATTTCATGTTATTCCCTTGAGACAGAGCCCAGGGATCTCTCCTGAGGCAAGGTATCTATACTCAAAGAAACTCCCTCTTGGAAAACATGGCCAAAGCAACTTCCAGACTGCTTGACCTATGGGTCAAAGCACCAAAGAGGGAAGCTGAGTTCCTTTTCTCTGTAGAAGAGCACAAGCAACTCGGATGCCGCAGGTCTTGGCAAACATCTTATGCAACCTCCTGTCAATCCTCCATCTAAACTAATCTTACATTCTTACAGCAGTCAGTTTCACACCACATTCAGCTTCCACCACAGTCCACCACCACCATAAAATCCAGACCATTTCCTGGTCCAGCTTCCTCAGCGTTACTGAATGCACCTTTCTGTGTGGGCTTGTGTTTTCACAGTTGGTCTAGTGCTTCCAGACTTGGTCTTTCTCTGCTGTGGGCAATGCTTCGCTCCCACAGACTCCGCTGTTAAGCTCAGGAACCTGGGAGGTCTGGAGGCAGACCTTACCAGGGGAAACCTCAGCAAATACAGGCACACAAATAAAGCTGTGAACTGTAATGTCAGGGAGATGGTTTCTCAACTTTTAGCACCAAACAGCACTCTCCTTTCTCGGATCATACTGAAAAACGTCTGCTGGAGAAGGATTTAATTCTTTTTGCTGGCCACTTTCCATAGGGAAGGTCACAAGTAGCTTACGAATCACGTATATTCTGCCCGCGTCCAGCAGAGGTGTGAACCTCCCAGCGGCTACTTTGGGTTGGATGGGTTAGTCCCAGTGCACTCCACACCCACCACCCCTTTCTCGCTGGTTAGACTCAGAGTCGTGGAATGGGAACACAAATGCTGGCAGAACGAATAAACCGTTCCTGTAATGCAGGTTACTGTTTGAAAATTGCATTTGATCAGTTTTGTGGCCACTTCACTATGCAGCTTGCAGTGTAGTACAATCTGCAGATGTGCCTTCTTCCGACACAGGACAGTCTACCGTCCCTCCTGGTGGCGGCTCTTTGTCGCTTTTCCTGTTATCCGTTTCTTCCAACTCCATAGCTATGAATTTTGCTAGCTGGTGAGAAAACCCAGTGAGTGTTGGGTGTACGAGAGACAGTGGCAGCTAGGCTTGTCTTTCTCCTATTTTTGTGTTACAGCATATGGTAGAAAATCAGATGCTGGGAGAAATAAACACTGAGAAGGGCCTGACTGACTTATTTTCAAGAGTCTTGTGTATTTCGTATGGTGTGTTGTTTATATTAAATGATAATGCCAATAACATCCTCAGGTCCTGTTTAATATTAAAGACTTAGAGAGAAGAATAAAGAAATAAACAGTTGGGACGGCATTAAATCATGATGCGCTGGTTTACATCTACACTGGGTTATCTGTAGGCTCTGGAAGAGTGCGACAGCTAGTCGGCACGTGCCAGAATGATGTTCTCAGTGTGTTAATGACTGCGTCTTCGTTTAACCCAGCAAATGCAACAAGAATCCCTACAGACCACTGTTGCTGCGTATGTTTAATGCAAAGCTCTCGCATCTACCAAACTCCTTACATCAATACTTTAAAATGACTAATAAAAATAAGGCTGCTGTGCAGTATAAATCAAAATGAATCTTCTCCAACAAAACAAAAAAAATAAGTCGTTCCCATCAAATTAAAATTTTATTGGACGTTTGAGACTTCAGAAATGGATTGCAGTATCTATTCATTACAGCAAAGGATAACGTAAGAGAACACAATGGTAACATTCCTCCCAGTTCATGAATCTATAAAAATATGACTCAAAATTATTTTTTTTGCTACTTTAATAGCCACACTAGTACAATATCATAATGCAATTAAGTAGCAAGGACAATGTCACATAAGAGAAAGTGTTCACTCTTGATTTCCTTGTAGGAAGCGGCACAGCATATGACACATCCTGACCACCCAGACCTGCACCCAGGCTTCTTCCCCCAGGACTTCACTGGAAATAGGTGCAATACTAGTGTCAGATAATTTTCTGATTTCTCTTAACTCAAATAGTTTGGACCGATCCAGCCTACACTGCAGGTAAAGAAGTGAACCGGCAGGCTGTGTCCCTGGGATAGCACTCACTTCCCTGCTACACCGAATTATCTCACATGTACCAGACCTTTAGACTTCTCCTCTGCTCTGCCAAGTTCCCCAGCCATAAACTGGATTAAGCTTTATCGTCTGTTAAAATGATTAACAAGTTGGCTTTCAGCACTTTAAGAAAGTAAAAATGAAGTTGTAAGGACTTTTTAGCAATCACCCCTTACTGACAAACTGCATTTTTCTTTTCTTTCTCCTGTACCGCGGGTAAATGAACCAGACTGAAAGCTTAAAAAGATTCTCTCTTTCTAGTCAGAGTTCTTAAGATCTGCATGTCTCAGGTGGGAATTCAGATGCATACTCTTCAAAACCAAAGTTCAGGTTGATTTCTTTGGCCAGAAATATTTTGGGTGTCACACGAATGATCAATCACTTTATGAAACGTGGTCCCTTCCAACCTACGTGATTCCTCAGTGGATCCATGGGTATTCAGAAAATAACTGCTTCAAAATCTTGTTTTAACCATCAGCAAAATTTTTTTTATTAGTCGCCTAATCCTGTCAATCTGCCAACCAGTCATCCTGGTTTGCCAGCAAAAAAAAAAAAAAAAAAAAAAA
>WKFP01015568.1:333915-345097 GCA_011057875.1 Pterocles orientalis | reverse complement strand
CATGGGATGGAATAATTGGTCAGTCTGCTTCTCAATCTTTACCTAAAAGCAAATCCCAGGCTAGAAGCCAGACTGTCTCTTCCCCCCCAAAAGGCTGAATGTATGTCCTCGAGAACAAATAGCAACATCCTAGCAATAACTATAAACGTTCTTCTCTTACCAATTCCCTCCTGAGTAGGAATCCAAAACATAGCTTCTTGATAGCTATTTATGAAGAGAAGAGAAAAGGAAAAAAAAAATTAACTCTGCTCTGCTTAACCCACGACACCTCTGCTGGCACTCCTCTTTTGTACCTAGGTATGCAAACCGGGCTGTGGTCTGGACTCTCTCCTCTAGGTTCTTGCTCCCTCATAGCTCTTGTCTAAGGCTGCATTTCATCCTTCAAGGGGCTTCCACAGCCTCCGTCTGGTTATTTTTCCAGAGCGTTAAAGGAAGCAGGGATGGGGAACCACAACCCCCTGGAAAGCGGTGGGAAAGGTGAAATGATCAGCATCAGCAGGCAGAGCAGAGGGCTCAAGGGCTTTTTCAGCTAAGCCACCAGGGACTGGGAGAACATCTCCATTCTGATTCATGGAGACGTTTGGGGAGAGGCTGTGCATAACAGACATTTTCACCATCCTGCAGGAGCTTTGGGAGGCATCCGAGTTAGAGTTGTACGCCTTCTGAAGCTGCCATGTAGGGTGACAGGCTTCCCGTTATACTTGCATGGAAAACTCTTCTCCTGCATGACGGTTGCCAGAAGGTCATCATACAAGTGGCAGCAGTTAGGAGGGAACACTATGAGGGCAGGCTAAGCTAGAGGGGAGAAGCAACGCCTTCCCAGAGCATCCAGTTTGTAGAATATCAGTTCACACACAATTACTCTTATAATGGTCTTCGAAGCATGCATTGCCTGTAATTGGGGTGTTGAAAGATGCTGAGTTTTTTTTCAGTCTCATTATGGTAGCATCAGAAGGATCAAATCCAGGATACAGACCAAAAACCCCTATTCCTTAGACTCGTTGAGTTGTATAAAGAAGGTAAAAGAAGGCAACTTACAATTCAGGATACTATATATCCTATATATATACTATATATATGCTGTATATCATTGACAGTTATATGAGAGTGTGCTCAGACAGCTTGCACTTGGCTTGGAGTAAATAAAACAGATTAATTCCGTTAGAGTGATGAAGGAACTGAAGCTGTTGACAATTGTTTTCAAGAAATTATAAGCAAAGAAGGTGCAAACCCAGTTGTGTGATGAGACAAATAATTTAGTGGGTCTCTGTGCATCAACGTAGAGTCTCTAAGGAATAACACCAGCAACAACTGAATCTTCACAAATCTAAACTTTCAAATGTCACATAAATATAAAGTGTTTCAGAGAGCAGTGTGTGCTCTTTAAGCACCCAAACCTGGATTCAGTTCATGGGGCTGAGCAGAGCAAAGGTCTTTGCTTTGGCCTGACGGGCTAATGGAACGAACCTTCGGTGGTCTCCACTAAGAGGTGTGCAGATCAGAAGCTCGCTGCTGTTCCTCCTGCTGACGCCCAGCCAGGAGCAGAGGAAGGCACGGGGCTGCTGTCACCGTCTGGAGCTGCCAGGGACACATTGATCGGACTGGACATGCTACGGAGGCCAAACAACGGGGTGCAAGTGTTGAGGGCTTTAAATCTAACAAGCCTCACACTGTTTTGATAGCTTTAAATAAAGATCCCCTTAAACTGGCGATGAACCTAAAGAAAATCTTCTCTGCTGACGCCACTTGCATCCGTGCCACTGTTTGCAGCAGCATGAAGAAGGCGTGTGAATGCATGCGCTGGGAGTGCACGGAGCCATCTCTCTGCTGATACCAGAGGTACTAGCAATAATTTGTTCCAAACATGAAACACGGAGAGCACTTGATATCAATCTGCAGTGGTTTAAATGTATCTTCATACACACTGCCTGAAAGGCTGTCAGTGCAGGCGAGCTGTTCTTGAGCCCCAAAGGCACTAGGAGAGCACTGACGTAAACAGATAAACATCAACACACGGGTGGAAAGAAAGCAGATAGACAATTTTCATTTTGAAGTCTTATCCACTTAAGAAATAGTTTATAGCTTATGCATAACGTTGTTTCTATTTTATACAGATTCTTATTTTCATTTTCTAAAGCTCTGCCTTTGATTATCACTCTATATGAAGCGCTTGTTGAAAACAACAAAGGGAAAATGTAGGGTTTGCTTTGCATTCCTCTGTGGCTTCCAAATGACATAGAAAAGTTCATGGCAGAATCCTCACACTGTTACACACACCACACCGGTTGCAAACTGCCTGTATCGGTCTGTGTGCACCAGCAGCCAGCTGTACTGCAGCCGTAGACCTTTGAAACAAATCAGCCAGTTCACCCTACAGATTGCTTCCAGGGAAATCAAGTAACTGCATCATATCAGCTAAAACATCCCTTCTCGTTACATCAGGTAAAAAAAGAGACACTAATTTTAAAGCTGTCATGGCTGTTTCTATGGAGATTTTTGTGCATCCACAAATGTCCTAAAAAAGTCAGTTTTCAGTGTGTTTTTGGGGCTCAGCTATGAAATATTAATGGTCAAAGCTGAAGGACATTCTGGACGTTATGTCGATGAACACGTAAAGCATCCTGTTGTGATTTAGATTTTCTTCAGAAAGCAGTGGCAAAACCCAGTAGATTTAAACTGATCCGTTCAGGTGCTAATTTCAGCAAAACCATCTGCTGTAGAAAGATGTGAATTTTCCACTGTGTGGCAGAGTCTTTAAATTAATAAAAAATGAAACAATCACAAAGATTATTCCCACAGGTCTGGATTGCAAAATGCTAAGTAGTCTTTTCTCACGATTCTTAGAAGAGACGTACCAGTGTTAGAATTTAATTTTGTTAGAAGGAAGATAACAGTTCAACAGGACAGTTTTTCTTCCCATTCGAATCTGCTCCATGTACTTCACTCACTGTGAAGCAGTGAAGATGTTTTATTAAATGTTTACATTAAACAGAAATTTGTATGGAAGCTACATTGGCAACTGCATTAAGACAGAATCTCATCTAGGTTACAGCTGCTGCAAGTTTCCAGAAAAAAAAAAAAAAAAAATAAATCCTTTGGAAAAAAGAAAAAAAAATGACCATTTTTTTTATATATATATGTTCTTAAAATGTTCACTCTTGCTAGCTACGTGTGAGCCCTGCAGCTAGGTGGTCTCGTTCCGTGGTGATACTCGGGGGATATGAACCAAGCTGGTGTCCCTCTCGTGTGTGAAGAGGCTGGAGGACGTTTGCACCTCCAACCTCCTTCCTATATGGGGACAACAGACAGTAGTGGAAAGCTGCAGATGTTCAGTTTACGTTGGACTGAGCATACATACACATCCGTTTCCTTTAGGAGTTGTTTGCTTACAGCTCACCTACAAAACTCTGGAAAATTTCGCCTGTGTGCTACTGGGACACACACGTTACATTCACAGCTCTATAGAAGTGGTGCTCTAAAATGCCATTGCTCGGGAATTGTCTCCTTCCCTTGCCTAGAAGGTGAGCGTGGTGTTTGTGGCTGAAGTTTCAGTGTGGCTGGAGATCTGAAGCACGCTTCAGAAACAAACGGCATCGTTCAGAGGTAGGGACACCTACACACTCAGCCAGACAGCGAGTGAGTCTGGTTCTTTTAGGAGGTACAGGCTTGACGTCTCCAGCACTTATAAGCTGTTAATGAAATAAGTTTTTATTTCCCTTCTCTTGTCACTTTAGCTTCTGGGAAGTATCTTTGAGCAGCACTGCGATTTGTGACTCCTGTGGGAGGAAGGCTGGCTAGAGTGAGGCGTAAGGACTAGACGCACATTTCCATTGTATTACCTTCCTGCATTGTAACGTCGACATTTGTCTGCAGAACATTTGAATTAAGCTCATTATATGTCCTCATAATATTTTTCTCTTAAAATTGCTAAAACTGATGAAGAAGACTGAATTCTGACAACATAAAATGCAACATCACTCTATTAAGACTCTTTAAATCTTGCCTGAGTGAGCACAACAAGCCCGTTGCAAAAGCCACATCTACGGAACAAGTGCTGCACACCGGACAGCTGCGCTGATCGTTCCGGGCGAGTCCATCCTCATTAGTGGCTTTGTAACGCTCTGAGATAACCGACCCTAACAACTTAGTCCTACAAACCAGGCATATTCTGGCTACTGTGATGGAAATCTCCAACCACCTTCCAAACCAGCTTAGAACTGCCAGAGTAAATAGCAATTGTGAAATGTTCTTCCTTGAACTTCACTATGTGGCAGATTCTTGTGGGAGCCTCTTAGAATTCTAACACACAGTTTACAGAAAGAATAAAGTAATTTTTTCAGCTTCTGACATCAGAGAATGGTATTACGGCCATATCTCTTACAAATAATTCTAAATGCAGTCTCAACTGATAGGAAAAAGACTGCTTCTGTAAAAAACAGAACAAACCAAACCAAACCAAACCAAACCAAAACAAAACAAAATCAAACCAAACCAAACCAAACCAAACCAAACCAAACCAAACCAAAACAAAACAAAACAAAACAAAACAAAACAAAACAAAACTCAAACAACTCTCCGGAGCTCAGGCAGTGTTTCTGAAGAGCTGTCAATTTCTTTTACCCTAGAAGTGTCTCAAATTGTAAAAAACTCATTTTAAAGCGTTCAGTTTACTCAAGGGTATTCTACAACACCGTCATCCTGTGGCTCCTAAGTAGCATCAGCAATGGTGCGAGATGGATTCACTGGAGCATCGCGAGGAAATGTGAGGGGGGGCGGTTGCTCCACTGTGCAGCCCGCAAACCGACCCCGCGGGTCCCAGCCTTAGCCCAGCCCTAGGCCAAGCACACGGCTTTTTTCAGAAGCGCAGCGTAATTGTTTCCAGAGAAATTCAAGCAAGCGTGAAGTTTCCTAGCCAGGCGGTGTTGCTGCTCTTTGAATTTACAATTCTGAGAAAGTATTCTGCTTAAATGGAAAAACAAACAGATTCCCCCCGCTGCAGCCCCTTCCCCTGTGTGCACGGGCGTCTGGCACAGGGAGACTTTACAAGCTCAGGGGGGGAATGTGGGACCCCAGCACTAACCCTCGCCCCCTCTTCTCTGTCCGAAGGACTCTCTCAAGAATCCTTTTGCCCATTATTTGGTAAAAATCATTAAAAGCAGTCTGTTTGTTTTGGCTGCTTCTGAGGCTGATTCAATCCGTTTCGAGCTATTTTTTGGTGGTTTCATTATCCAAACTTGTACGCATCTTTTAGGCTCAGGAAATTCTGGCACGAGTGCAGTGTTCTTAGTTTCAAAAGTACTAAAACATCTTTCCCTTTCACCAGGGTTTTATTTCTCATTACGCTATACAAAAAGAAGCAATAGCTCCTCATTCTCCTGCCAAATTTTATTCTCTTAGTAATAACAAGAAGCAAACTGAAACAAACAATACAAAATAGGTTATTTTTATTCTCCCTAGCGTATGTTCATATAACTAAAAAAGGGGTTACAAGATAACCGACTTTCCCCTACAAAACCTGTCAAAGTGCCAAAAATTAATTTCTATTTTGAGATCTTAATAAAGGCATATCAAATCAGAATGGGTGACGATAAACACAGCAGAAATATTAATGAGAATAATGAAAGTCTGAGTAATTAAACCAGTTTGATCTTTATTTTGCTGGAACACCATCTGTTTGTAAATGGTGGGACATCTTTGACAGGATAGGAAAATGGTTTCAGTGTCACAACGGAAGACTAATGAGAAATGTGCTTAAAATTAGTTTCTGTGAAGCTGAGGATTAAATTAACTATAAAAATATGGACCAAAATATGCCTATGTCATTAAGAGTTTAACAAAAATCTGCGGCATGTTGCAAATAATGACAACACTGTACCTACGGGGCCACAAGGCTGCAGATTTTTAGTGGAGATTTGGGGATTTGTGGACTCCTCGTGATCTAGACTGTTCAGATTGATCAATGATCTCCAGCAACGTCACTCCCACACAAATTAAAATTAAAATTTCTTCATCTTTATTGCTTTGTGAAGTGTTTCTTTCATTCCTAGTTCAGCCCTGCTCTGGATTTTCCCTTTTGTGCTGTAGGCACACTATGTGACAAAACCGAACTCAGAATTCAAGGGGAGGTTACATCAGGAATTTATATGACGACTCTGATATCTGCAGTGTCGAAATCTGAGTTTCTTCATTCTCAGTCAACATCCAGAAGCAGTTTGCAGAGCCTTACTTCCTTCAAATACAAGGGGGTTTGCATTATCAGTTTTTCTTTCATGACAGTAGGTAACAAACAGATGACTCTTGATATTCAGGCGTTTGGTCGAATTATTTATTTAAGACTGGCCTAGTGAGTACAAAGTAGTGTTTCTAACCCAGCGAACATAAGTCAATTTGGCACTAACATGGTCATTTTAAGGCTGCTTTCCATCAGGAGCAGTAGAAAAGCTTTAAAGCTTGAAGAGAATGAACATTTGGAGAGTTTTCAGAAAATATAACACCAAAGATCATAGGCATTGCTGGAATGGATTTATCTCAGTATTTCAGAAAATATTCAGTCAGAATTCAATCAGACATTTATGCTGATGGCTTTGTCTGTGTCTTTATTGCCCAATCCAGCTGGAATACTGAGTAACTTATTCAAATAGACCCGATACCACACAGTCACGCTTTCTGCAAGAACGGCTGTCTGTCTGGACTGTTACCATCACCAACAGCAATCGATAGGCAGCAAAGGGCAGAAGATAATTTTCCTAAAAATGTGTCATACTTGTATCCATCTGTGATTCCCCAGATGTATAATTAATGGGCCTTAAAGTGTCCGTTTGGATTCAGGTGGCCTCCAGCTTGCCTTTGAGGGATTTATTCCGTGTATGAATCAGCATACCTGTATTCTGAAGTAACATACATTTTTGACATCCACATTGAGAAAATAAATTCCATCGTTTCGATGCTTGCTGTTGTCCCTTTTGCACCTTGACAGCTGATAATCTGACCTGACGGCTCTTAGTTCCCAAACTATGAAAAACGAAGAACAACTGCTCTCTGTCCGTTCGCCCTGTGCCCTCGGGGATTTTACAGACTGTGGAGTCAAAGTCACGATATGAAACTGCTTCTTTTTCACCCTGTGTCTTTCCCTGGAGCTCCTGCTACCTGGACTGCTTCCACAGCCGCTGCTAAACTATCCATAGAAATGTGAATTGTGACTCCGAGATCTTTTTGCTGAATAGTAATCTCCAACTCAGAGCCCACAGCCAAACACACGTGTGTGTGTGTGTGTGTAGGTAGCTAGTTTAGCTATTTATTGTGTATTTGTTTATTTTTCCCTCTGTACATTTGCTATACATTCATTATCATTGGTTTCCGTGACTCATTTTACTGCCATCATCACACACCGCATAAGCTAATTTACTGCAACATTGAGTAAGTGGAGATTTCAAAGGAACTTTATTTCAAAATAGTTCACACTGAATTCATTATGTTCTTACTTTATTCAGCAGTAAGTGACTTCTTACGGTGCAGGATGAGAACAACTTTTAATATTCTTTTTTTTCAGAGTGGTTTTGTCTTGAGGAATAAAAATGCCAAGAACGTGACTTAACCTAGTGTGCATTCAACATTTAGTAGGAAAGATATTGATAAAAGAAAAACTATAATTGCTGTTTAAATCCAAATATCAGGAGATTGTTAATGTGGTTTACAAACATGCTTCGAACACAGTCTTTCACATTTGGTCTCGTAAATCTGTGTGATCTCTCTGCACCACATACGTATGATAATTGGATTGTTGCTGGGTTCAGATGGTATGTGACTTTTCTGTCTGCTTCACTACTGTGAGCTCAAAGCTCTGTTTCCCAGTTTTTACAGTGCTCCTGTGTGACTTCAGGCAGGCAATTTTTCTCTTAGTTCCTCTTCTGTTTATTGGGGTTAATAAGTCAACGAAGGTCAGTTCAGAGACAAAATACGCTCATCTGATAACGGGAATGGGAGCTGTGCGTGTCGTACACGGTAGAGTGAAAGCTATAGGGGATGTTCTTTGATATTGCAGTCTCAGATTCACCAGTTACGTTCCAAAATTCATAGAGATCTACCTGAATAACCGTCATCAAAATGACAACTTACCCCACGACAGTGGTATTTATTCTACAAGGTGACAAGCATTTGCAGTGGCTAATGTATGTTCAGGCATAAAAGTGTTCAAATAATGAAGTTAATGTTGATTTTTTTCTTCAGCTGTTTTTTTTTCAATTGTGCTTCCATTTCATTCACTTATTTCTAGGAACCGTAATGAAATTATTTAACCACTGGCGCACTGATCTGTGATCAAAGCAGCACAAATAGCGACGTGTACAATTACATCTGCACCTTCTGATACGAGTTTCGATTACTTGGTGGTGTGCTTGTACAAAGAAGGAAAGAGCATACATATTGTCGGTGCCACAAAACAATTCGAAGGAAACCCTCTATGTTCTCGTTGAAAATACGCAGAGAATTTCCATACTAATAAAACGTCTTAAGGGACTTCTCAAAGTTCATGGAAGAAAAGTTAATTCATGGTGGCTTTCAAAGAAAATTATTACTGTGACAAAGTGTTTACCACGCTGCAAGTTCAATTTACAGTGGTGGCTGTATATCAAAACATATTGTTTATACAAAAAGACAGAAACCGTCCGCTGAAGTGGACCAACTGGGAGCCTGTCTATGGCGCAGCTGGGACGAGTGCCCAGCAAGAGCAGAGCGTTGACTGCGGTGGGCTACGAGCGAGACCCTCGGGTTTTGCTTCTGGGACTCATCCTGATTTAAGGCGACGAAACAGGAGCATCCCAGACCAGCCCTCCCGTGAACTGGAAGAGACAGCTTCTTGTCGGAGGACAAATTTAGGATCATTACAGCACTGCAAATGCCGTGTGCCTGGGTTAGAAACTTTGTGTGTTCCCCTGGGTCAGCTAAGGTCTCCAGTCCGAGTGCTGGAACAGCCGACACGAGGGAGATTTATGGGGTCCGAGCTGCTACCCAGAGACACACGGGGAATAGTTCTGAGGTGTTGCTCTCCAGTAACTTGTGGGTGTTTTTTAGGTGGTTTGGAAAGCAGGGCTCAGGTCTGGCACATTTTATTAGTCTCAGCAGTTCTGTAAAGCTCGTTACGGGAACCTCAGTGACCTTTGTGAAGCTGGTGCCTTTCAGCTGTTCCGGATTCAACCTTGAATGTTCTCTTCAGTGTCGTCCTCTTACGCCTCTCGCCTTGCTGTAGTCTTTCAGGCAGACTTTGTCTGAAGTGCGGCTTTGGAAGTAGGATGGTGGCAAAAATGGGTTACAAGCATCTGTAATTAACGTTTCCTTTTAAAACCAGCTTGTTAAAGTCACTCGGATCTGTTTTTCTAAGAAACAAATGACTGTTTTCTCCTGGCCATGTTCCAGAAGAACACATTTGATGCTCAAAGAGCTTTCATTGAATGGCAGAGAAAGTCCAAAATTCGGTTTGGAGTGGAAACCTCGGGGAAACCACCCAGAACAGGGATGTTACAGCTGCTGCTGCTGAGTGTAACCCTGGTGTGCACAGGATAACATGAAAGCTCCTGACTGTTCGGTTGAAACAGCACAGCTCAGATAACCTCACGGACGTCTCTTCTGTAATTAGCACCCATAGACGGATTGCTGGATCCTGAGCAACAACAGCAGGAGAACACGCATCTTCTCTATGCGGTGAATTTGTACTAATAAAGAAAAAAAATATCAAAATAAACGTGTTACCAACCTAAAGACTTTTAAAATCCCTTTAATCTTTGACTCTTTTAAGTAACCAAAGTTAACTGGAATTCTAATAGTGAAAAATTATCTTCAGGATTGCCTGAAACAACTCAGGACTCTACAGCCTTGAAAAGACGCTTTCTTATTTTGGGTAAAGTGTGGGTTTTCTTTTTTTAATTCTATGAATTTAGATAAGAAAAAGTAAATTCACTGGGTGAGAAGACAATGTGAATTATAGGATGGGAAATAATTCTGATTTGACAAGCTCTCTGCAGGTCCCCTTATCTAGCCCTGCTCAATAAAGGGCTAACTTCTGATCAAGCTGTTCAGGCACTTAACATCTTCTGTCATCAGACACAAACAGGAAAGGAATTGTGGAAAAAGCGAAGAGCAACAAAATGCTTCCGGGCCATTTGCTTTTTTTGTGTTCTGCTTATTTTAAATGGAGGATTCAGACAAGTTCACACCTCGTACAGCTGCAAAGCTGCGTGGTACCGGACTCGTTACCGTCACCCACTCTGACCATATGTGTAACACAAGTGGTAGGTCTTTCCTGGCTTATTATTTATTCAGACCTACTACCCTGTGGCTATTTGTGAAAAAAAAAAAATTATTAGAATTAGTTAAGCATGCTAAGGTACAATGGGAACTTTATCCCAGGAAACTTTCTCTGATGCTGCTCCCTCCTACTTCAGGTTATACTCATTGGGGACTCTCTGAGGAAATTATTTTAAAGGAAATTATTTTAAAGCACTGTAGGTTACATGGAATACAGACTACGCACATGTCTGACAGTGCTCTGAGGTTGCACGTTGCCACCTCCCTGCTTGCTGGGCCCCGGCTTCTCTCTGCATGCAGACGTTGGGCTGCTCCCCAGGACGGTGCAGCCTTCCCCCCGCCAGACGTTACTGCCTGACCCAGAGCATGGCCGATGGCATGAGACCACCTTCCACCTTGCTCAGCAGCACGCCTTCAGCAAAGCAGAACATACGGCGCACGTAGAGTAAACCGAGCACGGCTGTCACAGCGTGCAAAAAATGGGAAAGTCTGGCATGAGCTAGAGCATCGCCTCCATAAAGAAGATTGGCATGTGACTGGGATTGGCTTTAGTAATCAAATTTCAATCCAAAATTACTTTTTTTTCCTCGCTGAAACATTGTGGGAGTGTTTGGAGCCAACACTTGTGTTCAGGCTGGACCTGGGGGAGGGATGGGGAGAGAGGAGAGATTGCTCACGGTTCAGTGTAGCACCTCGCAGCTCTGCCAAGAAGCAATGAGTGAGAAAAATATTTGCTGCTACAAAGAATTAATCAATCACTGGTTAAGTCTTATTCAATCTAAATTTTAATCAGGTGCCTGTAGTTCACAGATTCACGTTGGCCAAGCTGTTTCCAGGATGATGCCTTCACTAGGAAGTGAGAACTCAAGTAGAAAAGTTTTAA
>WKFP01015568.1:299887-327629 GCA_011057875.1 Pterocles orientalis | reverse complement strand
TCACTACTGTGAGCTCAAAGCTCTGTTTCCCAGTTTTTACAGTGCTCCTGTGTGACTTCAGGCAGGCAATTTTTCTCTTAGTTCCTCTTCTGTTTATTGGGGTTAATAAGTCAACGAAGGTCAGTTGAGAGACAAAATACATTCATCTGATAACGGGAATGGGAGCTGTGCATGTCGTACACGGTAGAGTGAAAGCTATAGGGGATGTTCTTTGATATTGCAGTCTCAGATTCACCAGTTACGTTCCAAAATTCATAGAGATCTACCTGAATAACCGTCATCAAAATGACAGGTTACCCCACGACAGTGAGGATGACAGTGGTATTTATTCTACAAGGTGACAAGCATTTGCAGTGGCTAATGTATGTTCAGGCATAAAAGTGTTCAAATAATGAAGTTAATGTTGATTTTTTTCTTCAGCTGTTTTTTTTTCAATTGTGCTTCCATTTCAGTCACTTATTTCTAGGAACCGAAATGAAATTATTTAACCACTGGCGCACTGATCTGTGATCAAAGCAGCACAAATAGCGACGTGTACAATTACATCTGCACCTTTTGATATGAGTTTCGATTACTTGGTGGTGTGCTTGTACAAAGAAGGAAAGAGCATACATATTGTCAGTGTCACAAAAGAATTCGAAGGAAACCCTTTATGTTCTTGTTGAAAATACGCAGAGAATTTCCATACTAATAAAACATCTTAAGGGACGTCTCAAAGTTCATGGAAGAAAAGTTAATTCATGGTGGCTTTCAAAGAAAATTATTACTGTGACAAAGTGTTTATCACGCTGCAAGTTAAATTTACAGTGGTGGCTGTATATCAAAACATATTGTTTATACAAAAAGATAGAAACCGTCAGCTGAAGTGGACCAACTGGGATTCTGTCTATGGCGCAGCTGGGATGAGTGCCCAGCAAGAGCAGAGCGTTGGCTGCGGTGGGCTACGAGCGAGACCCCCGGGTTTTGCTTCTGGGACTCATCCTGATTTAAGGCGACGAAAGAGGAGCATCCCAGACCAGCCTTCCCGTGAACTGGAAGAGACAGCTTCTTGGCGGAGGACAAATTTAGGATCATTACAGCACTGCAAATGCCGTGTGCCTGGGTTAGAAACTTTGTGTGTTCCCCTGGGTCAGCTAAGGTCTCCAGTCCGAGTGCTGGAACAGCCGACAGGAGGGAGATTTATGGGGTCCGAGCTGCTACCCAGAGACACACGGGGAATAGTTCTGAGGTGTTGCTCTCCAGTAACTTGTGGGTGTTTTTTAGGTGGTTTGGAAAGCAGGGCTCAGGTCTGGCACATTTTATTAGTCTCAGCAGTTCTGTAAAGCTTGTTACGGGAACCTCAGTGACCTTTGTGAAGCTGGTGCCTTTCAGCTGTTCCGGATTCAACCTTGAATGTTCTCTTCAGTGTCGTCCTCTTACGCCTCTCGCCTTGCTGTAGTCTTTCAGGCAGACTTTGTGTGAAGTGCAGCTTTGGAAGTAGGATGGTGGCAAAAATGGGTTACAAGCATCTGTAATTAATGTTTCCTTTTAAAACCAGCTTGTTAAAGTCACTCGGATCTGTTTTTCGAAGAAACAAATGACTGTTTTCTCCTGGCCATGTTCCAGAAGAACACATTTGATGCTCAAAGAGCTTTCATTGAATGGCAGAGAAAGTCCAAAATTCGGTTTGGAGTGGAAACCTCGGGAAACCACCCTGAACAGGGATGTTACAGCTGCTGCTGCTGAGTGTAACCCTGGTGTGCACAGGATAACATGAAAGCTCCTGACTGTTCGGTTGAAGCTCAGATAACCTCACGGACGTCTCTTCGGTAATTAGCACCCACAGACGGATTGCTGGATCCTGAGCAACAACAGCAGGAGAACACGCATCTTCTCTATGAATTTGTAATAATAAAGAAAAAAAAAATCAAAATAAATATGTTACCAACCTAAAGACTTTAAAAATTCCTTTAACTCTTTTAAGTAACCAAAGTTAACTGGAATTCTAATAGTGAAAAATTATCTTCAGGATTGCCTGAAACAACTCAGGACTCTACAGCCTTGAAAAGATACATTCTTATTTTGGCTAAACTCTGGGTTTTCTTTTTTTAATTCTATGAATTTAGATAAGAAAAAGTAAATTCACTGGGTGAGAAGACAATGTGAACTATAGGATGGGAAATAATTCTGACCAGACAAGCTCTCTGCAGGTCCCCTTATCTAGCCCTGCTCAATAAAGGGCAACTTCTGATCAAGCTGTTCAGGCCCTTAACATCTTCTGTCATCAGACACAAACAGGAAAGGAATTGTGGAAAAAGCGAAGAGCAACACAATGCTTCCGGGCCATTTGCTTTTTCTGTGTTCTGCTTATTTTAAATGGAGGATTCAGACAAGTTCACACCTCGTATAGCTGCAAAGCTGCGTGGTACCGGACTCGTTACCGTCACCCACTCTGACCATATGTGTAACACGAGTGGTAGGTCTTTCCTGGCTTATTATTTATTCAGACCTACTACCCTGTGGCTATTTGTGAAAAAAAAAAAAATTATTAGAATTAGTTAGGCATGTTAAGGTACAATGGGAACTTTATCCCAGGAAACTTTCTCTGATGCTGCTCCCTCCTACTTCAGGTTATACTCATTGGGGACTCTCTGAGGAAATTATTTTAAAGGAAATTATTTTAAAGCACTGTAGGTTACATGGAATACAGACTACGCACATGTCTGACAGTGCTTTGAGGTTGCACGTTGCCACCTCCCTGCTTGCTGGGCCCCGGCTTCTCTCTGCATGCAGACGTTGGGCTGCTCCCCAGGACGGTGCAACCTTCCCCCCGCCAGACGTTGCTGCCTGACCCAGAGCATGGCCGATGGCATGAGACCACCTTCCACCTTGCTCAGCAGCACGCCTTCAGCAAAGCAGAACATACGGCGCACGTAGAGTAAACCAAGCACGGCTGTCACAGCGTGTGAAAATTGGGAAAATCTGGCATGAGCTAGAGCATCGCCTCCGTAAAGAAGATTGGCATGTGACTGGGATTGGCTTTAGTAATCAAATTTCAATCCAAAATGACTTTTTTTCCTCGCTGAAACATTGTGGGAGTGTTTGGAGCCAACACTTGTGTTCAGGCTGGACCTGGGGGAGGGATGGGGAGAGAGGAGAGACTGCTCACGGTTCAGTGTAGCACCCCGCAGCTCTGCCAAGAAGCAATGAGTGAGAAAAATATTTGCTGCTACAAAGAAATAATCAATTACTGGTTAAGTCTTATTCAATCTAAATTTTAATCAGGTGCCTGTAGTTCACAGATTCACGTTGGCCAAGCTGTTTCCAGGATGATGCCTTCACTAGGAAGTGAGAACTCAAGTAGAAAAGTTTTAAAACAAGGTTTTAAAACTGTGTTTAAATGTGCTGTTTGCCAGTCATTTCGCATCAATAGGAGAATTTAGAGGAAAATACAATTAAGTGGAGAAACAATTGTGTGGTAAGTCTAAGTGAAAGCAAATTCCAACTTCCAAAAAATTTCATTTTCTGTAGTAGGACGAAACCCAGTGCACAGACATGGAACCAAAAGTGTTCCAGTTGTGGCAGTTTGAGACCTCTTCCCAGCTGACTGCAAGGTCAGCTCAGGGCTGCCTTGTTTGCTTGTCTTGGGTGTGAAGGGAAATGTACGAGTCCATCCAACCTCCGCCGTCACTGAAGCTGCTGCGTTTTAACTTACAGCCGGGATGCTCCAACACCGCCTTCTGGCATGAGGGTGTCTCACTGAGGTGACACCATTTAATTGTGGGTGGTGATACCTCCGTGCTCTAAGATGGTCTTTGGCTATAAGGAAGGAGGAACAAGGCGCTGACAGATGGTGCACTCCTCTGCCAGGCGGGAGAGATAAGATTAAACCTCAGCACCAGTGCTCACTTTATCATGTTGGGAAACTGAAACAGCTCCGAGAGACGGACGCAAGGCAGCTGCTCCATAAAAGCCAACCATTAGAGTAGACAAGTACAAACCACAAGACGCCTGAGTCCCCGTCTCAGCTGAAAAAGTGCAACAAAGATTCCAGCCCATCTCTCAGATGCCAGATTCGGCTCACCGGTTTGGGCGTAGCGTCTCACCTCAACCTCTTCCCCTCCTCCTCTTTTCCATAAATTCTTCTCCAAACAGAGCACAGAGCAAAGGTGTTACCTCGGGCTTGCACTTTGCAAATGGCTTGTGAAACCTGCTGAGCTGTTGCCCGAGATTCAGAACGGCGTGTGAGAACAGAAGTTGCACAATATTTGAGAAGATTTGTCTGGAAAGAAAAAAATAACTCAGAAGGCAGAAACAAGCCTTTCCTAGCAAACATCGAAACCTCAGAGCTTACCAATAACTCTAATCATGATTTTACATTTCTAATGGTACCAAAAATCTAACTGCCATGTCATCTGTGAAAGTCAAAGTCAAAAAATCGGTGAAGATATTTTTCAGTGAAAGTGATAAACCTTTGAAATGAACTCCCACGGGCGATGGAGGGATAACACTCCCTTGGTGCTTCAGCTGAAGACTGAATATAACTCTGGATACACATCAGCCAAACCAGGGAATAAAAAAAAATAAAAAAAATAAAAAAAAAAGCGAGGGGTTTTACACACACGCTTTTGGGTAAAATGTAAAGTCTCTCCACGAACAGCAGGACGGCTTGGATTTTCCAGTGATCCCTTTTGACCCAAATGCTATGAAAGAAAAACAAAACACAAACAAGCTATGAATCAGATCACTTCTAAGTAATGGTCCCTCAAATGGAAAGTTTTCTTAATCTGACTATTTCTGTAACGCTGTCAAATCAGCTGCTCATATTTTCCTGGTACAGTTTGTCCTTTATTTACTTTTTGCCCTGCTGGAATTTTTCAATATTAAATTATACCTACATTTGCATTAATGGAAACGTTTTCCTGGGGAGAGAAATGTGATCGACTGGATACTCTCTGTCATGCTGGTCGCCTTCTGTTTTTCAGTTTGATTTACTCCTCCTCAGCCAACAGGGCTGTTCCAAGAATTTGTAAGTGTTGCTATCAGTCATTTGAAAAGGTTATTACTTCACTGCTTAATTTACATACAGCCTGATCCAACCGCTTGTGGTATATCTGGCTGTCTGGGTATTGCCTTTCTCGTTCTTTCACAAATACCCCACCTTCCCAAAAGGCTTTTCCAGGGAAGCAAGAATAAAAGGAAGGTGAGACTCAGACCAGTGCGAACATGCACTGAAGGCTATTGCAGAGAATTCTGTGTTCCCTTTTCGTGCCTCTTTCCTCCATGGTCTGCAGTTTATGTAACACCGTGTCAGATGAACTGCGGTCTGTAGAGAGGATTGAACGGCTTCAGGCAGGCCAAAGAGGGGTTCTTATTTCTGAAAAAAAAAAAAAAAAACAAAAAAACAAACAAACAAACAAAAAAAACCACCTCCCCCCCCCAGCCAAAAACACAACAAAATATTTTTCTCTAAAAACGTGTTTTAAAATTTTTTCTTAAGACACTTCAGTTTTATGGCTGTTAGATTTTTAGATGACTAAAAAGCCGAGTAATTCCACTTTATTGAAACTGTACACTTGTTGGGAAAAAAAAAAATTGGACTTTTCGTAGCCACCTCAAGCCTTGTAAGCAGGATAAAAAAAAAAAAAAATCTTTGTCGATTCAAGATGGAGGGGCAAATCTTCAGCCAGAAGAAGGGAAATAGCAGAGAAAGGGACTGTCTGGAGTCAGAGAGATCTGGTGGACTGCGCTTAGTACTCCTTGGAAGATGGGAAGGAATTCCTCATGGGATGCCCTTTCCTGGGAGCTCCTTCCCCTTCATGCCTGGCTGTAGCTTATCCGCTATGTCCTCACCGGCCCCTTCCAGCAGCAGCCACCACCAGCCAGCCCCTCCACAGCCTCTGGTCCCAGCTGCCTTTTCCCTTGCACCCAGGACCCGTGCCTGGGCACTGCGGTGTGCAGCCCCTCTGGTCCCAGTGGGTCAAGCGCTTCCTACACCACGCAAGGAGAGGATTAGCTGCCTTAGACTGAAATACCCCCAGGTGGGGTTGTGGTCTTCCTAAGCTCAGTAGCATCAGTTAACCTGCCTTCTTTACCAGAAAGGGAAAAAAAAAATAATTTATGTGCATTAAATTAATTAATAGGGATAAGAAAAATAAAATAAAATAAAATAAAATAAAATAAAATAAAATAAAATAAAATTAAATAAAATTAAATAAAATTAAATTAAATTAAATTAAATTAAATTAAAATAATAAAATAAAATAAAATAAATTAAAGGGATTAAATTTTACCCCTTCTTTAAATGTGAAAATAAAAGACCACAGGAAAAGAGCACACCACGATTTCCTCGTAATTGCCTACTCATAGTAAAACTTAAGTTGTGTACTGCTCTGCAGATGACTGAGTATAATGCTCATCAATAGTTGATTAATACTTTGCAGGTTTATCTGTTCAGTACAAACAGTCTGCCTGGTTGTCTGCCATCAATAGCCGGTATGGTCCCATTCCAGTCCAATTTATATGAACTGGAAGGCTCCTCCCAGGTGGAACGGACAGGAAACCACAAGCTTGAAATACCAGGACCTGAGCAGTGAGGCACTGAAGCAAAGATGAACCTCACAACCTAACAATATATCTAATGTGTATAATATTGATCACATATGCAATGTATCACCTTATTTAATATATGCCAATTTATAAAAGTTTTGCTGTAATGCTCATAGAGCTTTGCTGTGTAAGGTTCGTCAGCAGAAAGATCCGAATTGTGTAACAGCAGCCAAAATTAAACACGGATGTGCCCTGTCACCACAGATGGCAAAGGAATGTGGCAAACTGTGACAGGCTTTGCTGAGAGATACAGAATAAAGACGATCAGATTCTTTTGTTCGTGTTATCTTCCCTCTCCTGTCCCAGGCAGGCTCGAGACAGAAGTTAACCAGGAGAAAACCACACCAGATGTTTCCCGCAGTTTGAGGTATAAAGTTGTTCATCCAACTGTGTAAAAGCGAGGAACACTTGCAGGGAAATTTGGAAGCCTCATCTCCCAGTTGCCGGGAAGGGTTCTCCCAATCCTCGCTGCAACCAGGCTCCCCAGCAGCAGTGGATCTGGATGATGGTAATGCAGGGCAACTGGTGGTGGATCTGCCTTAACCACTGTCACTGACTCTGTGTAGTAGTGATGAGGTGCATTGCCTTATTTTCTGTTTGCTACAGTGGTTTGCTTATTGCTTTGCTGCTTTACCTTATCTTGCTCTAATTTATTTCCACTGTGTTATTTTTCTCACTATTTTATCACTTTAAACAAAAGTAAAAATAAGTTTACTTCTTTAAGGTGGTGCCTGTGTCCTTTGTGCTCACCCTGTCAGCTGGCAAAACAAAGCGATGTAAACAAATGGATATTTTGGTAAACAAGTTACCCAACTTTGTATTTAGTAATTTTTAAAACAAATAAGTACTCTGACCAGTAATAGACAAAATTAACACAGAAGAGCGTTTTACGGAAAAGTTGGTTCGAGATGCATTTTTTCTGTTTGATCATAAGGAGAACTTTTTGCCATGTAGTTGCCAAATTCCCACAGATTTTTTGAGATACACGCGTTTACTTCCTCCTTGCATTGGATATTTTGCCTTCTGCAGGGGTTTAATGACTACAGTGTTAAGATGTTTCAACTATTAAATTTGTGATGGTTTTGGCATGTCTGTCTGATGCAGGGTTAACAGTGAATATTAATTGAATCTGCGTTTACACAGCTGGCAAGTGTATCGTGTCATTTCAAAGGAAATCACAGTTACACCTCAATTATGCAAAATGAACGTTAGATTGTACTCTCAGATCTCCTGCTACTTAATCTTTTTTTTTCCTTATTTCTCTTTTTAAATCAAAGTTCACTCATACGCATTTGGAGAGCCCTGAAGCTCGGATTCCTTTTGCCAAGGAGCAGCATCTGCCCCCGCGTGTCAGTCCCGGGGGAAGAGGAGCTGCATCGCATACCTGTGGCTTTGACCCCGTGGTCTGCTCTTGGCGCCTGTTCTAGGGGAGGAAGCAATAAGATCTTTTTGACACTTAAGCAAGTAGTACAGCTGATATATCAAACTGAAATTCTGTTTCAAAGGAAAATGGCAGATTTATTTCTGGTGAACCGCTGGGACATAGGTTTACGCGTCAAACCCCACGCACAGACCGATTCCCAACACCAGGGCCTTTCTCAGGGGTGCAGCCCGCAGAAGCAAAGAAAAAGATGGTGTTTTGAACAGATGTCTGACGAAGTGCTGAGCATTTGCTTCTTTTCTCTGCTGTGTCTTCCTTGATCCCGGGTACCCCACAGCTGTGCAATCGCAGCTGAACCACGCTACAGGGTTGGTCCTGCTGGCTGACGGTTGGAAGCAGGATGCACATGCACAGTTATTTAGATCTTTGTCCTGTTTTGCATCCCATAAGCATCTTGGTACTGTGTCCCAGAAAGATGTAATTCAAGTGCTTAATTTCCATATTCACGTGTCTTCTTGTGACTTCTGAAGTTATCCGTGTTCTTGCAGAAAGTTTGTCGTGAATACGCCAATTTCAAGACGACCCTCAGTAGCTCATGGAGTGAAAACTGTAAAGGAAGCACCAAAAACATTTTGCATTTCATGATGCATGATTTATTTCACTGAGTACTGTAGAACCCTCAGATACGAGATAGGCAGGGAGACAGAAGTCTGAACTGTTTATCCCTGCACAGTGCCACCCATTGTACATCAGTGCATTCTCATAGAGGGTAATATTTATCGTACTCTTACTTAAAGATAAGCCACCAGAAGAATTTAAAAAAAAGCACACAATACAACTGCTTGGCATAGCGCTTTGCAATAATTACAAGATGTACCAGAGAACCAACAGGGCAGAATGACAAAGACAGGCTGTATGCAGAAACCGTGCCGTTTCCTTCTTGTTTCTAACGGACTGAGAGCAGACTGCCTAAGAAATAAAATTTAAAGAAAAAAAAAATAATAAGAAGAAAAGGTCTGAAAAAGCTGTGGAGCTATTTCCCAGATGTTTCAGACAAGCTTTCTCAGACGGCAGAAGGATGACGGCTCTAAAGAAAAGCTGTCATTTAAAAATAATAATACAGCTTTTGTCGGAGGTAACCAATGTGCCTTGACTGTGTTTCTTCTTGGCTTGGTGACATATTACTGGTGGACGTGAACTTTAATCTGTGGTTTGCTAGTGTCTTCTGGCAGGAGGAGCTTAGGCTGGAGATCGTTCCCTGAATTTGGGTTGATTGACCAAATGCTGTGTGATTTACCTTATTAGGAAAGACGCCTGACAGCAGACAGCAATCCAGAGGAGAGCCGTTCACCACTGACCATCCTGTGGAAATTACAGCACAGGGTTTTGAGAGCTGACCATTCCACTCCCAGTGCAAGTGTCGCTGCTTTATTTTAGCTGCATCCTGCAAGATGAGCATCACAGGGACAGCAAACAGCTCCTTTTCCTCCTGTGTTTGACTTATACACGTACAGACTTCTTCACACAGTAAACAATAAATAGTAGATACAAGAACAATAAGTTTAAAATAATGTTTTACGCCAGTTCAAAGTTTATGAGACAAATCTTAGGCTGCTTACTCGTGCCTTGTATGTTTAAAAGGTGATTGCAAGGAACATGAGCAAAGCCTGTGTTTCTCGCAAAGAAAAAAATCCCGTCATCACGATGATCTGCGGCAGCACACTGAAACATGAACATATCCACAGCCAATAACCGCCCTTCGCAAACTCCCCGGCACACCGAAGGGAGGCAAGTTTCCTGTGAGGTGTTTTAGTAGCAGAATTTTGTCGCAGAAACATAAACATTAACTGTCACAAGCTCAAATGTTAGCAGGCTATCTAGGCAGACAGGGAAAAAAGAATGAGTATTCCTTTCAGCACTCACACATTTTTGGATTTGAAGTGGGGATGAAGATGATTTCTGGGATGAAGATGTCCGGTGGTGAAACACTGGCCCAGGGTGCCCAGGGAGGTTGTGGATGCTCCATCCCTGGAGGGGTTCAAGGCCAGGCTGGATGAGGCTTTGGGCAACCTGGGCTAGTGGAGGGTGTCCCTGCTCATGGCGGGGGGTTGGAACTGGATGATCTTTAAGGTCCCTTCCAACCCAAACCACTCTGTGATTCTATGATTCTATGATTTCAAGATGGTTCATGACTTGAACCGTGGGATGCACGACACCTCCCTGTTTGCTGCCGGCCTTTGAGAAAGTCCCGAAGAGTTTTCCACCATGGCAAAACCCCGTCACACCCAACTCTGCTCTTCAGCCCTCAGCTTAACGCAGAGATGTGGCTTTGGGACCTGCTGCAGAGATTGCTCTAATCACCTTTCTGGGAAGACGGGAGAGGATTATTCCCTGAAGTGACTCCACAGTGCGAGGTTTCTCTGGTCCAAGCAACATCAAGGACAAAGCAGGAGAGACAAGGAGGTGGCTGGCCAGCTGTTGATGTGCAGCAGGTTCCAGAGGTACAACACGGGTTCATCTTCCAGATGGGACTCAGCCTCCTCATAAGTTTGAACTGGAAGGAGACAAAGAGGAAGACATCCCCAAACCCAGCTGGGATGCGATTTTGTGCCTGTGTGAGGAAAGGCACCGGGGACCCAGTCAGGGAAAGGGGGAAAGGTATTTATGGAGCAGAAAACAGCTCCACAAGGAAACACGATCCCTGGTGTGAAGGTTATCGCCACATAATTCCCAGACAAGTTCAAATAATAAATGTATGGCCCAAATAAATCACATCCCTCCGTCTTGTTTCTGCTTCCAGGTCCCGGACAATGGGCCTGTGTGGTTGACACAGCATAAATTTAAGTCTGTTTTTCATACCATGTTTAGAAAAATACAGGAGTTTTTTGCTCTAAAGGGCAAGTCAGGTGTTGAATATTTTGAAAGAGAGTAATACTGTCAAATTTAACAGTAGTCAATGTCCAGATGCTGTTTCTACTCAGAAAATGGCACAGGGATCCGTAAGCTTTATTGCACTCGTAGGTATTAAAGCAGAAATTCGAGGCCGTTAGCCTCCAACATGGAAAAATGTCTCACAGCGTTTCTTTCCTGTGATGTACCTCAGCCAAGTAGTGGTTGAGTTTGGGGAGTATCATTTTTTCAGCACAAGTCTTCCAAGGCCTGAAAGGCGAGCTGGGAAAGAAAGAGCAGAGGAGAGAGACCTTCTCATCACCAGACTGCCCAACCTGTCCCACCACGGGAGGCAGCCCTAGGGGTTCACTGCCACTCACCTGCTGCTCCAAGCTCCAGCAGTGACACCAGGGGAGCCCTTTGTCTCCCATGAACCGTACCAGGTGGGTTGTGTCTCCTTCCTCAGAGTTTCTTCTGCAACGGAAGACTTCCCCGCATCTTCCTGCAAGCCGTCATCAGTCTCAGCACCCCACCACCCTACAGCTCATCAGCACCCTGACTATCCCAGTGCCATTGTGGAGACCCAGAAGCTCCCATGATGCAGTTTTAGCTCAAAATGCTAAGTGTAGAGAAGCCCAGACATCCATATGGACGCAACTCGTGTGTGAAAAGTCCAGAAGCCTGCAATAATCAGCAACTTCCTTAGCTTTCTGTCCAGCCTCTCTGAGCCACAGGGCTCACCACAGCACCATTCCTGCATTCTTGCTAGCGTGGGGAGTTATAATCCACCCTCCAGCCCTCCCCTAGGGCTTCAGCAGCTCTCAGCTCCCTCTTACAGAAGTACAACATTTCTCTGTGGAGCTGCTGTAGCTTTTGGTGGCAAGGTAGGACGTATTTTATCTTGTATTTCATATCTAGCTTTTAGGCTTACAAATCAAGTTGCCTTCCTTCCCCTTCCTTGTCCTGCCCCACCCTGCCCATTTTTTTAATTTTTTTTTTTTTTTTTGGTAGGGAAGTTCCACGTCATGTTGAACTCAAAGGATGAAGACCACAAGAATGTTAGAATGTTAGAAAATTATTGCAATCTTTGTTTAAATCACAGCTGTACGATGCCAAAAATATTTGCTCCTGGTATTTATTCCCTGTTGTCAAGACCATTGCAAATAGCAGTCCATCTGAAACACAGGGATTAAGTCACTGACAGAAGGCGAAGCAAGAGCCCTGAGAGCTGTATGAAGCATGAGACACTGACACTGGAGATTATCCTCTTGCATTGACTCAAAAATTATTTATATTCATCTCTGCTTCAAAGAAACAAGACAAGATGTTGATAAATTGCATAACGGTTATCTGGCGCGCTATGCAAACAATACGAGTGACTCATTTAAACTAACATTTGAGATTGGCTGTACTGGCCATTTATTTTGGCAGCTCACAACAAGAGATTAAACCCAAGTGAAATTGGTTGAAGACAAGTATTGATTACTCTTCCTTACCCCACCATTTGTCCTGGAACGTCTCAGCCAGATAGGAAATTAAATACCTGCTGCTTCTTTGTTTGTTCCCTTTAAATCAGAAACTGGGGAAATTCTGAAAGAAACTGTTATAGTTAAAGGTTGTGGTTTACTTAGCACTGAGAACGGACTCACCTCTAAGGTTTATTGCGAAATTCATTCCCAATCAACTCATCTAATTGTAACAATATCCAGCAGAAAAATACAGAGAAGGCCAAGTGAGTGACCTGTCCAGACCACCCTCCGTTTCCCGAGGACACCTTCTGGTCCGTGCGGGGAGGACAGGGACCGTCTCTGCTCTTTGTGCTGTGCAAGCCTGGGCTGGCTCCCTTCTGAACCTGTGTGCAAGAGGAGCTTGGCCTTGGGGAACCCTGAAAGGTCAGTCCTAGAACCGTGAGGTTTAAGCTTGAACTCAGGTGTCTGAGAGCACACACAAGGGCTCCGCAGCCCTACGTGAGGTTATTCCCGTAGGCGCGGTTCCGTACGTGCTAAAAGCTTTGTTCCAAAGGGATGGATTCAGAACCCTCAGCTGTATAACAGGGTCCCGTATCCTGTCCGATTGCCTTCAGAGCTTCGGTATTTTCCGTGCCAGCCTTTAGTGTTCGGGAACAACCCAGCACGCTGTTTGTGTAAGTGACCCGGGGACGCTGCACTGCACAGCACAGCAGCTCTCTTTTTCCACACGAGAGAACAGCTGAAAGGATGAACACCCACCTACCTTTGCATGAACTTTTGTCACGAGGCTGGATCTCCAAGACAACAGAAAATTCTCAATATAATGAAAAAAAATAGTTTTCTGCACTTCCTTTTACCGTTTCTGTACTGTTCTGAAAGCTATATTATTTTAATAAATAAAAATATATTCTTCTACTGTGAAAAGACTGTCACAGCAATCAAGCAGATTTACCAGTGCCATCTGTTCTCAGGTAAGCAGGAACACAACAAGAGATTAAATTCACCTGCCTGGGTTTGCTCAGTTAAGATTTGAAACATATTGTCACAGACTTTTTTACTGGGTGCTTATTTTGCAAACGTTCCTGTATCAGTGCCGGAAAACATTCAAAGGTGAAAAATTGCAAAAGATTAGAAGTACTAATCTGAACTAATCTGACATTTGGACTTGATGATCCTTGAGGTCTTTTCCAGCCTTAGTGATTCTATGATTCTATGAAAATGCAATATGGCAAAAGAATACATTTAATTGTGAATTATTATAGTATATAATATTATGTTAATGCAATCTAATGGCATATATTATTATTATTCTTAACCACATGTAAAATATTCAGCTGGTTTTTTTGTGTCAACAAAACTGTTCTTGCTGGAGATCAATATCACCATATTTTGTGTGTTTAAATAACACTTGCTGCAAACTCATTTCAGCTTTCAGGTTTCTTGACTCGTAAAACCAATTCAGTTACACGTGACTGATTTCTAGGGAGTGTGACTAATCGCTTCAATCGTATGCTACTCCTTCTGCTCTTTGAATGAATAGGTAAGAACCCTTACTTTAAAAAACCACAAACTGTAAAAATTATTTCTAAGATAAATTTTCAGAAAATTTATAATTATGTGTGAAAAATGAAAGTTGTTATGAATAAACTTGACTATATGAACACTCATGATCGACTAATGGACCACTGCAGATATTATGCAGTTAATTTTTCCTGTTTATCCTCATGACTATCTCCAGTTCATTGTCGTTGCTATTTATCTGGCTTAATCTCCTGGGCAATACTGTTTTGCAATAAATCAGTACCGTTTATATATATAACAATGCCATCAAGACACATCGGACACGAAAAAGCCAATAAGAAAAAAAATTACATATGCTAGCACTTATTTGGTGCATCCTTATTTTGCTGTTTGAACTCTGAAGCAGCGATGTTTCATTAATAAATGTTAAATTACACATGAACACCCAGAGGTGCCCTGTGACACGGGAGCAGCACACAGTCTGTGCTTAAAGGGTAAGAACCAGGTGCTTGGTCCTTGCTTTTCCCGAACAGAAGACAAAACCAGGAGTCGAGTCCATTTGCAGCGAGATGCTACCGACGTTTTGTCACAATTTCAAGCTGGAACACAGCCTGAAATTCAGCCACAAAGGCAAAAGTTTGGGCAAAGCTACAATCATACCACCTAGTGACAATTGCATCACCTCTGCAGAGAGGGTTCCTGTTCATTTTTAGTTCTTCAGAAGCGATATATGCCGCTCAGGTACCACAAGAAGCTGCGACGCCAATGGCAGAGGAGGAAAAGGCACAAACCTGAGATACTGGAGATTCCCTGCCCTGGTTCTCAGGAGGAAAAACGAAACATAAAAGTAGATGGTGACTTCCCCCTGCTGGCAGTGGAGAGACTCGTGGAGTGTTGCCGTCCAAAATGCTACCGACAGCCCGAAGAGACCCGTCTGGGCTCCCAGTAGATGTTCTCCATCACGCGAAGGCAGACACCTCGGCTGGAGAGAGCCCAAGCAGCCCTCAAGGGACAACAGCAGCAGCCAGGGTCACTAGCCCTCCCAGGAAAAACTCAGGGTTCAAACACAGCCTGAGGGTAAATACGGCCGTGACAATGTCAGCAGCGGGGCTTTGCTTTCCTTGACCGTGGGATGAAATTCTGTGGACGACTGGACGGCGATGGACTCCCCCAAAAGAGTCCAAATGCAAATGCAACAACGAACGTTAAAATTACAATTGAGGGGAGAGGTAGAATATTCCTCCGGGTAAATATAAACAAGATGGAAACTTAAAAGGTAGTGGGGCAAAGATGTTTGCACAACAGAGTCAAAAGAGAAAGAAGCTGTGATAGTGCACGAGCAGCTGATCAGGAATGCCTTCATTCCAGAGCAACGGCACGATGAGTAAACTTCAGAAGCAGAAAGTCCTAGTACATAACCCAAACCCTGATTTAATGGGTAGAGAAAATTTGATGGGCTATTTTTTTTTTTATGCCAGGAATATCAGTATGAAAGAAACAACCCAAATCCCTTTAAACATGCTTCTTGGCTCCTAACGGACAGGTTAGGAAATAAGGGTCTTAAGTTGCAACAGGAAAAAGGGGGTTAAAGTGTGACCAAAAAATGGTCGTGCTGTGGGCTCTTCAACATCAGAAACGTTTCAGAACATTTCCAACATCTGTTAGGAACAGCGAACACAAAGGTGATGCTGTCGGAGGCAATGAGTAGGCAAGAGGAACTCCCGAGGTCTCGTCCAGCCAAGAGCTCTGTGATTTCCTGGTCTCCGTGTAAGCTTGAGGTGTGATTAAATCATTCAGGGAAGCACTGGAAGATTTCAGAAAAGAGGAATTTCATTTGGTGAAAAAATTCCAGGTTTCATATTTTTTCTTTTTCTATCAGAATGAACTAAATGAAGGAGATGAACAGAGTCAGTCCGTTCATGAGCTGATTGCACAGTGGGTGGGGGACCTGCGTGCGGCTCAGGACAAATCTCTGCTTTGTCTGCTTTGAGGCAAGGGTTTCGTTGTGGTTAGGTCATCCTACTTTATTAAATGATCAAAGAATCCTCCCTGGCCCTTTGCTCTCCCAGATCATGCCTGTTTTCAGGTGGATTTTTTTCCCGGTATACTCTGTCTAGGACCTGGAGAAAACTATTGCATCTGCTGTTGGTTTTGCCAACATCTAAATAGATGCAGTATGGCAAAAGTTCTGGTTGCTCTCAGTTCATGTTTTCTGATATGTCAAGTTTCATTTGAAAATTTCTGTTCCACTCCAGAAGTGACACAGTATGTTCTCGAAAGCCTGTTTCCATGTCCCGTGACTACAGTGTCGTACAGCGTACAGACTAACGCTCTCGTCCCTTGCCCAGCGGTGGAGAGATCTCTTTGCAGCTCAGATTGTTTTAGCAGTAAGGAGTGTCAAAGCTTGTCCCCAGGTCTTCAAAAGAAAACGCCGTTTCTGCAGACTCTGAGAAACTGCCTTTAGCAGCTTGGCTCCATGTGACGGTCACAAAGCTGCACGCGGGTAACTCGAGTCAAGAGAAACCATCTGTGTGTCTGCGGGCTGCTATAAAAGCACAGAAGATCAATCAATCTTCTCAATTCAGCCATTTTTTTATAAAAGCTGCAATATTTAAGCTGGCCAATCTTTTGATTTCTGAAAACATAATCAAACTTATTTTAAGGCTTAAATTCCTTCTGTGCTCAGCACCAAAAAGTATTCTTGTCAGAATCTATATTCCTCACACTGGTTCAGAACGGTGTCCACCATATGACAGCGACGTATATTTCCATGTTGCTGTTCCTCTGGCTCCAAAGCACGTTGCAGAGGGTTGGGGTGCTGGATCCTATGGGAACTGACTGAATCAGGACACAGAGGAGGCATCCCGAAACCTGCATCCGTCTGCTGTTTGAAACCCAGCATCACTGCAGCCATAACAAAAGCATCCTTCAGTACAAACAAACCTGTCACCAGCCACAACAAGGCAGTTCGGGGTTTAGCTCACAAAAGAACTGTTTATTGAATCTGAATCAAGAAAAAGAATGACATCTGTTATTGGAAATTTCAAAGGGTTTGGAACCACCTGACAATTTCCTTTTGTTGAACACACACAGACAGCAAATTCCCTGCTTGGGGTTGCTGACAGATGCGCCTCATTTCTAGAGAAATTTTAAAAATAGTATTTAATCACTTCTCCTGGGTTTTTGGAGAATTATTCCCTGCCTGCCCATCTCAGTAAAACAGACCTTGGTTCCGCCTCGGCCAGCCTGCAGCTAGGATGTAGTTGGGCACGAAGCATCCCGCATCTGGGAAATTCAGCCCAGGGACAAGCTCCTGTGGTGTATCTTACCCGCAAATACACCGCAGCCGCCTGAGTTGACTCAGGAGATTAACAGCGCGTTTAACAAAGGTTCTGATCTGGTTCTCCTTACAGAAAGATAAAAAATCCGGTTAAGTACTTCTGGTTTCATTAGGGTCATCTTTCTATATGGTCACACATATGTGACTGAGGTTACTGCGCATGAAATATCATCATATGCTTGCACTGCAAAACCAAGAAGAAATAAATTTCACATTCTTAAGAATATTATATAAATATTCTAGCAAATATATACTTTTTAGCGTAGTCAGAATCCCAGCATCTTAATAAAAATAAGATGTATGCTGAAGATTTGAAGTATCTTCTTTTGAAAACAGTGAATTCCCTAACTAAATCTTGAGAGAGATTTATCTCCAAGCTGTCGAATGCATACATACTCTCATGGTATACCTCAGCTTCTAATGTTTTTCCCCAAAATGTGGAAGCTAGCTGACTCCAGCCCTGCTTTCCTGCCTCTCTTCGGACGGTAACTCTTTAGCTCTAGATTACGTATTGTAGTTGGCACAAACTGGGATAAAGATTTAAATAGAAACTGAGATCACAAGCTAATATGAAAAACAGAAAGTCCCTATTCCATCTGCGCTGCCATCGTTTGTCCCTGCTCTTTCATTTGCAATGCAAAAATAAAAAAATAAAAAAAGACTTTTTAATATGAGGCTTATTCGCAAAAATGCTTTCTAATAGTGTCTCCTGCATGTCAACAGTAAATTCCTCACTGGATTCCCACACCCATCCCATTATAGCCAGTCCTATTTAAGACATGCAGGATGATTGCTAGTGCAGAAATAGCCTTGTGTAAATAATAACAATGGTAATAATAATAATAATAATAATAATAATAATAATAATAATAATACACGGAGAGACTTTTCCTCTAAATCCCAGAGCCAAGAGGAAACAGGGTCAACACTTTATTTCGAACCAGACATTTAAGATTTGCAGGCACCGCACACATGCCATATATCACCCCACACCACCACAGAAATTTCTGGAAGTAAATGTCTATTGGGACTTTACAAGTTAGCTTCCTGTTTTAGAATGTTTTCACAATGTTGTGTTAGGAAGGAAACTGTTCCAAGTAAAAAATTTATCTCAAACAGTAATAATTTAGAAACTCGTTTTCCGGTTGTAGTGCTGAACCTGGTAGGATGGAGGGACACGTTGACGGTGGATTGATAGCTGCTCCAGAAGATGCATGTTTCAGTATGGCATGGGCTTTGACAGTCATTTCATTCTCGTCATGACTTTGTTGGTCTGGAAAATGTACACAGGGGGAGTGTATCCATACCTGCTTCCACAAAACTCCCAGCATTGAAAATTCTGTGCACACGCTGCCGAGGTTTGAATTGGGCTTGGGCACAACACGGAGAAGACACTTAACACTGGGTTTTCATATTAAAGAGGTGTCTGGGCTTTAACATAAAAAAACAAAATCTAACCCTTGTCTTTCAGGGTCGGTGCCTTCACTGCAAGAAGGATGCTGGGAGGCAGAGGAGGAGGAGGGAAGGCAGCAGCTGGACTGGGAAGCCCTGTCCTAGGCAGGATTTTGCCTACGAGCAGCCCCGGCAGGAGCACAGGTCTCGCCCAGCAGCCCCTGCACACACCCCGGTGCCACGCAGGGGTTTGGGCTGGCGGGTCGACGGACCACCTGCCTCACAGGGTTTGGTCTCAGATCCACTGGAATTATTGCCAACAGTCCCGCAGACTCAGCCTGCAGAGGACTGGGGCTCTCGTGAGGGATGGCACTTATGTATTTCACCTTTTTACTACAAAATCCCCAATTTCTTGTATCAGTGATTCATACACGTGCCCCCCCAGCCAGCTAGTGTCCTGTTAGTGCAGCTTTGCTGAAGTCCGTGAAGCTAAATTGAACTGAACCAAATTATCTTCATTAATTCAATCCAGCGGAAAGTATGAATCACCTGTATTTAAATTCAACATACTTACATGGGACAAGAAGAAGCAACAAGCTGAACTTATTTGAAAAGTTCAGTCTTCCTTTGGAAGAAATGTATTTTGTACAATACCCTTCCATCACAAATTCTAATCAAAACATCTCATTTGCTAAATGCTTGATGTTCCAGCCTTGGTTGTCATCTTCACATAATTTTCAAAACATGTCAAAATGAAATTGCTTCTGATGGAGACAAATGTCCACTTGGGACTGCCACTGCGATGAGATCATTGAAGACATTTCTACTTGTCACTTAAACAGAAAAACACATCAACTTGCCATTTTTATTACCACAAGTTCCATTTTCTACAAGGAACATCTCTGAGGTCTCAATGGGTGTTTACAGTTCAGACCAAGTTAGGACTACAGCAATCCAACCTAAGTGACCTTCCACTTCATCTCGGCTGAAAACGGACCCTTCTGGAATAAAGCAGAAATCTCTCAGAGACCATCGGTGTACACTGTGTGGAGTGCTCATGGCCTTCATGGTGAACATACAATTAATTCAATTTTATTCACGGTTATTATGTTTATGCTGTAAAGTTTTTTCCTTTGAGAAAGGAGGCACTGATGGGCACAATCCACTCAGCATCCGTGCCACAGCTGACACGTTTAGGATGGAGTATTTTCTCTTTTTTTTTCCCAAAAAATAACGCTCAGAATGCTTTGTGCGGATTTTCTTCCTGCCCCGCTGCAGCCACAGCCACGGGTGACGCTGCAGATGCTCAGCCCGGGATCCCTGGAGATGGCCTGCCCATGCTTTTCACACCCTGATTATGAATGACATTATATAATCCCCTCAACTTTAGAATGTAATTATTTTTAATAGAAGTGTCACTTGCCGCTGCCAAGTTGTGTGTAAATTGGACTTGTTTCCGCCCGTGTATTGGCCCACTGTGGCCATCCTCCCACCCCTCCTTTTTTCCTTTTTTCCTTTTTTCCTTTTTTCCTTTTTTCCTTTTTTTTTTCCTTTTTTCCTTTTTTTCGCCGTTGCCCCCAGCACCCCGGGGAAGGCTGTTTTTCCAGTCTCTGGGGAGCAGCAGCTCCTCTTGCTTAGGCTTCAGCCCACCAGCCCGCAGAGTTACAAGACATAATGTGAGTAACGTCGCTGCTGTTGCTCCAATTAGTCTGAACTTTCAGCAGTTCATTAAAAAAACAGAAACTGGTCTAGAGAGAGTCTGAGACGCTAGGTCAGGCGTGCATTGCCAGCCCAAAATAAAGCTGTAGCACAAAAAAAATGAAGGCTCGGTTTGCTCTGCTCCAGTTTTAGGGCAGAAGAAAACCTGATCTAAGTTCTACTGCTGCTGTAAATAACCCGGTGGAGCTTGCTGACCCGCGGATGGTGAATTTAACAGACTGCAGAACAGTTCTCAGTGCCTGGTGCAAGCAACCTGCAGATCCTGTTCTCGCTGGGAGGGGACAGAGTCAGGGAGCTCCAGCGGTTACAGGTCTAGGTTCATACAAACCACCCCCTAGACAGTGAAATTATTTTGTCAGTTGCTATTATTTCTAAGTTTTGAATATATACAACATGCAGAAAGGAAAAAAAGCCTGTGTCCTCTGCCTCCGTTTGACTTCTGCCTTTTATTTGTGCGGGTTTTAACTCCTAATACAGTGAAAGAAGCTCCAAAGGAGTCCCAAAGCACAGTGCATGGAGCTTTTGAAATCTGTATACATAAAAACAGCGTTTTTTGGTTTGACATTGTATCCGACTTGTCTGAAAGTGATTTATATTAAAAGAAAATATTACCAAAAATAAGTCTCTTCTGACATGAATGAAGAAACGAGTGGATGTGGGAGGTAAAACCAAAGTAAACAACAAAAGGAAATGAAAGCCTGGGAAATAAAGCAGATTAAACCAAAACAGTCAGGTTCATGCTTCCAGAGATGCAGTCTGGATCATTGCTGTCGAATTCTAGTTGCAGGAATGTGTGACTGATTAAGTGGTTTCTCCTTTTCCCCTCATTAACTCCATTTTTAGAAAGTTCATGAGAACATCATTCTTTCTACTTCCTCCTGATTAGCCAGTGTTTTATCTCTGTCCCAGCTATGATGTGCTAAACTGTGCGTTGGTAGCCAAACATCAGAACTACTTTGGAAGTCCCAGGTCCAGGACAATACTTATTGTCTTGAACTGCATCGTTAGTTTATTTAACTCTGTAGTTACCAGTGAGAGAAAGAGAAACTTGCCTGGATTTGAAAATGGGAGAAAAAAATTACTTTAAGCAGAAAAGTAAAAGCCAAGATTGTATATCTAAACCGTGGTCCTCTGTGTTTCTTTGAGATCACTGTGAAAAGATTAAAAAAAAAAAAATCCCAAACCTGTCAACTTGCTGTATCCTCTCTTCTCTCACTATGATGAATTTCCAAGGTCCATTTCCCCTGGTTTCCATAAACAAAGAGAAAATAACTGAATCATAGAATGGTTTGGGATGGAAGGGAACTTAAAAAATCATCCAGTTCCAACCCCCATTGCAGGGACACCCTCCACTAGCCCAGGTTGCCCAAAGCCTCATCCAGCCTGGCCTTGAACCCCTCCAGGGATGGGGCACCCACAGCTTCTCTGGGCAACCTGGGCCAGTGTCTCAGCACCCTCAGAGTACAAAATTTCTTCCTAATGTCTAGTCTAAATCTGCCCTCTTTTAGCTTATACCCGTTACCCCTTGTCCTCTCCCTACACCCCCTGATGCAGAGCCCCTCCCCATCTCTCCTGTAGCCCCCTTTCAGCACTGGAAACTGCTCTAAGGTCTCCCCGGAGCCTTCTCTTCTCCAGGCTGAACAACCCCAACTCTCTCAGCCTGTCCTCCCAGGGGAGTGCTCTAGCCTCTGATCCATTTTGTGGCCTCCTCTGGACTCACTCTAACAGGTCCATGTCCTTCTTGTGTTGTGAGTTCCACAGCTGAACACAGTACTCCAGGTGGGATCCCACCAGAGCGGAGTAGAGGGGGAGAATCACCTCCCTTGACCTGCTGCTAATGCTGCTTTTGATGCCCCCAGGACATGGTTGGTTTCTGGGCTGCCAGCACACACTGCCGGCTCATGTTGAGCTTCTCATCCACCAACACCCCCAAGTCCTTCTCCTCAGAGCTGCTCTCTATCCATTCTCTGCCCAGCCTGTGTCTGTGCTTGGGATTGCCCTGGCCCTCATGCAGGACCTTGCACTTGGCCTTGTTGAACTTCATGAGGTTGGCATGGTCCCACCTCTCCAGCCTGTCAAGGTCCCTCTGGATGGATCCCATCCCTCCAGTGTGTCCACCACACCACGCAGCTTGGTGTCATCAGCAAACTTGCTGAGGGTGCACTCCATCCCACTGTCCATGTCTCCAACAAAGATGTTAAACACAGTGGTCCCAGTACTGACCCCTGTGGAACACCACTCATCACTGGTCTCCACTTAGCCATCAAATCCTGGACTGCAGCTCTTGGAGTGTGACTGTCCAGCCAATTCCCTATCTACCGAGGGCTCCATCTGTCAAATCCATGTCTCTCCAATTTGGGGAGCAGGATGTTGTGTGGGACAGCGTCGAAATGCCTGCCAATGACAGTGTAAAATGTCTAGGGACGAGTGTGAGTGTCTCCTCTGCATTTTTTGGCACTTTTCATGTGTTGGTTCCTCAATATTCCATTTCGGGAAGGAAAAGAATAATTAATTTGTGGATGTAACATTTGAAACTGTGGTAAGCAAAATTTTGGTTTTGTCTTCATTAATCAATTAACTCCTCTCTACCCCTATTTTGAGGCCATTTCACCGAAGGTTAGAGCCACATATGCTGCAAATTTTGAAAGCAGAACAGCTCTGTCCACGAGGTTTGGCCCAAAACAAGTAAAACAAACTCCAGTATTTTGGCTTTTATTGTTGAACAACAGTGAAAAAAAAAAACAAATCTTGAGCCTCCTGAGAAGTTTAGTGTAGAATACTGATTTTTATTTTTAATAGGAATCGTAGTTACAATTTGAAGAAATAAGATGATGGTGCTCTTTTCATTCTTTTATATTCTCTCAAACAACTTTTACATTCCTTTTACCAAGAAAAATATTTCCTTTGTGCTCAAATGAAGCTGAACTCTGCCATATGCACAGCCCACAGCCTTCCTTCTCTTGCAATTTAAAAAAAAAAAAAAAAAAAGAACATATTTACATTCCTCAGAGAGGTTAAATTACAACACGACAGCAAGCTTCATGGCCATTTAATACACACAGCTTCAGTTTCCAGTGGCTTCAGTACTGGTACTGCTGCTCTCTGTAGGCAAAATAAATGCGTGCAGAGCTCAGGGCTGTCACCGGGTTTTACTGTTCTCCTAGAATGTCTCTTTTCCTGTTTTTACAGAATAAAAAACCCCACACAGATATCAGTGTTTGTTGCTCTCCATAACATGCGTGCATTCTGACACGGTGAAGATGCAGAAACGTGTGAAGCACGAGGTTCAGATACACTGATAGGAACGTCTCCTGGAATCGAGAGCTGCCTTGTGCGTGTCAGGTAGATCTGTTCACATGGGTCACGGAAAGGTGGAAACAAGGCTGGAGCAGTGGGAGGAGGTGCTTAGGCAAAGAGGTAAAAAAGAGGTGGGAAAGCGGCGAGCAGCAGAGCCTGTGTGGCAATACAACGGATAACAGGACTCTGTATGTCTCTGCAGCTGTGTGCCTCCAAACACCCGCCCAAAGCTTTCGTGGGTAGCGAGTGGAGGTGGGTGCCCAGGTTTGTTTACGTAAGGGTCTTTCAGGTTGCTCCGATTTCAGAGCTTCCCCACCCGGCACGGAGTCATTCCCGCTCTGCACGCCAAGGCTCCAACTCCAGGTGCCACCCCACTGCCCCGGACACGGGCGGCACCCTCACCCTACACAGCTCGTTCCCAGGGCCAGGCATCCTCGGGAACAGCGGGAGCTGGAGTGGAGCACCCGCGTGTTCCCTTTCCAGACGAGGAGCACTCCAGAACTGCAGCCAGTTCTCTTCAGTCACCTGCAATATTTTCCAAATCCCTTGGTCTTCATGCCGCATCCCTAAGTCCTGGGAACATGAGTGGAAGACACTGAACACTAGTGATGGGGCAGGAGAGCAGAAGAATTTCTCCCCTTGCAAAAAAAACCAACCAAACAAAAACAAACAACCAAAAAAAAAACAGAGCAGAAGAGACACTGACAAAGCAAACAAGCAGAGAGATGATAGTCAACATGAAACTGAAAGTCCCCGTGAGTCCTTTGGGGAACAGAGAGACTTTTGTCAGTAAGGAAATAAGTTAAAAGGTTTCCACAGTGGCAGAGGCTCAAGCATCGTACCAGCTGCCTCTCAGCAATTTTAGGAGCCAAAAAAGAAGTTCCCAAAAACAAAAGCATGAAAAATTATCCCTTTTATTTTCATTCTTATGAAAATAAAGTTTTGAGTGTTAACGTTTTCAGCTGTTCCTTACATGGAAGGAGCTACAGGGGAAATCACACAGGCAAAAGTCTGTTACACACTCAGGAAAAGGTAGGCAACCAGAGATGGTCTTTTTTTAGTCAGAGCCTTCAAGAACAAGAAAGCATTTTACATTAAATCCAGTTTCCATTTAATATTGTTGGAACATCCTTCCTGCAAAGTTTGAGAATTTCATTTTGAGAAAAATACTGTTGACAGTCTGTGTTTCTAAATCTAGACTCACCTCCACTATTTATCGTCAAAGATTACCACCACAAAGGTGTGAATTCTGCTTATCCCCACCTGGAGCCATCGGTTTGTTCGTAACATCACATCTGGTTGCCATGGAGCTGTCTATGATAACGCAGGAAGGGATTTGAGCTTGTGATGGGCTGACTATGAAAAGTTCCACCCTTTCATCTATTTTGGATATATATCAACCTTCAGATCCTAAATACCTTTTCTGAATTAACCAATCTTTTGGAAATTTCTTGCTCTGTCCCCTTGACCCTCCGTTAATGTCTGATTCCCTACAATTCACGCCAGCACCCCGCACCTCAGCAGCATGCTGCAGTGCCTCCTCCCTCGTTTCTCATCTTACCCCTCGCTGCCCGCACTTGGGCGGCTCCCAAAAGCTCGATGAGGCCAGAGAGCCAGCTGTAGCTCTTCTGAATCATAGAATCATAGAATGGTTTGGGTTGGAAGGGACCTTAAAGATCATCAAGTTCCAACCCCCCTGCCATGGGCAGGGACACCTCCCACTAGCCCAGGTTGCCCAAATCCTTTCTTCTTTTGTGGTTCTGACCCTATCCGATGCCAAGAATTTTATATACGCTCAGAAGTATCTTACCGCAATTCGTTACCGTTTGTTTTACTAGAGGCAGCCACAGCATTGTGAGCACTGACGGTTTCATCGCGACTTTCACGGCATTTACCAGCACTAGAGACCCTCGAGTGCAACAATTGCAGACGAGTTATTATGATGTTGTTAAGAGGTCATTGCGCTTCTAAGTCTGTGATTTCAAAGAGAATCTGAAAGTTACGAGCATGTGCTCTCTGAAAGGCTCAACAGCCAAATTTTTTTTTTTTTTTTAGTATAATCCAAACTAGCTTTCATTTTAAAGGCCTCATGGTTTCAGGGTCATGTGTCTAACATTTTTTTTTCTCCGAGACTGAACATACGACGGTCAGATTTGTATCAGCAGGAGGTTAGCAGCACCACACCTTACACACAATACCTCCAAGAACGTTGCGTCAGATGAAATCCTCGCACACAAGGGGAGCACAGGGCTATTGGGGAATCACTAGGCTGCATGGTCTCCTAGAAATTTAGGGGAAGGAAAGAGCTAAACAAAAATAGACTTTGCTGGAACCAGAAAAAGCGAGGAGCAGAAATGTTCTGCTTCCATGAAGACTTACCTGATGGTTAATTAAGAACTAAATCATGTTGAAGGTTTTATGTAACAATAGATGACATCAGCAAGTGAATACTGAAAACAATAAAGATCTTAGGTTAATTTTTGTACTTGTGCACCTTTTATAGCTCGTGCCATCCTATCTAAATCATCAGCAGGTTCAAGTGGATATTTGCCAAAAATTTTATGGAAATATCACCACAATATGCAACAGCAGTTGGGGACAATGGAGATCAATATAAATGGAGAGTCCTGAGTGTCAGTACGTTTCAGTGGCTCCAGACTCCTTACAAAAAGATCTTTAAGTGGAATCAGCCCAATGTTTTGTTCTCGTGTTTGCTTTTTTCTTTTCTTAAAACAATCATACAACATAAAATTTGTGAAATAAGGTTTCATTAAATGCTCCATAACAGACAGTACAGAAATCAGCTTGATTTTCCTTAGACACATGCTTTTAAAGGATGAGGTTTGGCTTTTGCCAACAACCAAAGAACAGCATTACAGATAAAATAAATGTTATAACATTTTCTTGCCAACTTTCATATGTATCTGATGCACACCAAGGGAAAACAGCTCTATGAAATGTTCATTTTTTTCTTTTCATAAACAGGACAAGATATTTTCCCAAGTTTGCAACATGTGCATGCTTTTCCAACAAGTTCAAATAGACATTAACTGCAGATCTTACCCTCTGCCCGTGGCAGTAAGATTAAGACAGACCTAAAGGAAAGACAGAAAGTAATTAAACCAGGAAACGTGAACACAATGCTGCAACACATACTGCCCAGCCCCACAAGCCAGAAATCCCAACTTGTTCTCATCTCTTTGGCTGAACTATTATTCTGTTTAAAGAAAATTGACCAGATTTCAACTTTGTACTCTACATTGTGGACATTTGTGTCAGTATAAGACAAGAATTTGGTTTCAAGACAATTATTCCCAGGATCTGGAATTATTTCTTACCGTAGTTACTGGGACAAAAAGATAATGTGCAGAACAAGACACTATCATGAACAGCAGTTTGTTTCTGATTAAAATGACTTGGACCTAATTCCTCTGACTTTTGTTTTCACTAGTAACTTTCACCAGATGAATGTTTTCCCAGCTTTTTATCCCCAGTGTTGACATGTCCCACATCTGTGAGCAGGCTTTTTTTTGACCCATCCTCACTTCTTCTCATATATTACATTCATATTTTCCCACAAGCTAGCTTGTGTTTGAATCGTGGTTTCTTTTAATATAATCTTTCTTTCATACTTAAAGATCCCATTATTTTATTTTTTGGAACCATACTCACTACATGGTGAAAGGACACATAAATGTATCTGTGGGTCCATAAGAAAGATTTCACTGAAATTCAAAATTATTTTAAAACTGTTAACAGAAAATGGGGAAATCCTCAATCCTCTAACTGTACAGAATGAACCTCTCCAAGTGAATCCACTACCATTAGGATTTAGAGTTCTCCAGCATTTTTGACACTAACAGCTGCTTTACTCTGGGTTCATATATTTTCCCTTTTGTATACTTCATCTATCGTTTCATGTGCTTTGCCCTTACCCCTCTGTTTTCCCACCCTTGTTCCTCTCCCAATCACCCAAATCCATCCCTTTTCTTCACACAGTTTTGATTCCAAATTACAGTAGCCGAAGTATTTCAGTGTATCCGGAATACCGACTATGTTAATTGCACTGTCTAAACCCATCAGTAGCAAGAGGTTAGCTATTATTAGGTCTCATGGGTTTAGAAAGCAAAAAAAAAAAAAAAAAAA
>WKFP01015568.1:276403-291567 GCA_011057875.1 Pterocles orientalis | reverse complement strand
GACAGACCTAAAGGAAAGACAGAAAGTAATTAAACCAGGAAACGTGAACACAATGCTGCAACACATACTGCCCAGCCCCACAAGCCAGAAATCCCAACTTGTTCTCATCTCTTTGGCTGAACTATTCTGTTTAAAGAAAATTGACCAGATTTCAACTTTGTACTCTGCATCGTGGACATTTGTGTCAGTATAAGACAAGAATTTGGTTTCAAGACAATTATTCCCAGGATCTGGAATTATTTCTTACCGTAGTTACTGGGACAAAAAGATAATGTGCAGAACAAGACGCTATCGTGAACAGCAGTTTGTTTCTGATTAAAATGACTTGGACCTAATTCCTCTGACTTTTGTTTTCACTAGTAACTTTCACCAGATGAATGTTTTCCCAGCTTTTTATCCCCAGTGTTGACATGTCCCACATCTGTGAGCAGGCTTTTTTTTGACCCATCCTCACTTCTTCTCGTATATTACATTCATATTTTCCCACAAGCTAGCTTGTGTTTGAATCGTGGTTTCTTTTAATATAATCTTTCTTTTATACTTAAAGATTCCATTATTTTATTTTTTGGAACCATACTCACTACATGGTGAAAGGACACATAAATGTATCTGTGGGTCCATAAGAAAGATTTCACTGAAATTCAAATTTATTTTAAAACTGTTAACAGAAAATGGGGAAATCCTCAATCCTCTAACTGTACGGAATGAACCTCTCCAAGTGAATCCACTACCATTAGGATTTAGAGTTCTTCAGCATTTTTGACACTAACAGCTGCTTTACTCTGGGTTCATATATTTTCCCTTTCGTACACTTCATCTATCGTTTCATGTGCTTTGCCCTTACGCCTCTGTTTTCCCACCCTTGTTCCTCTCCCAATCACCCAAATCCATCCCTTTTCTTCACACAGTTTTGATTCCAGATTACAGTAGCCGAAGTATTTCAGTGTATCCGGAATACCGACCATGTTAATTGCACTGTCTAAACCCATCAATAGCAAGAGGTTAGCTATTATTAGGTCTCATGGGTTTAAAAAGGAAAAAAAAAAAGAGGTTAGCTTCAAAGGGCATTTAATAATTCAAGTCATGAAAATAATTGGTTTACTTCCATTTTTTAAAAAGAATAACTTCCATACCAACACAGAGCTGTTAAACTGCTGTGCTGTGGAATAAACTGGATTTTTGGCATAAACGTACGTACAGAGGATTTAGAACAGAACTTTCTGAAAATGTTAACTGACTGGTGTGTACCAACCGATCACTTCTCTTTCCCTTCTCCTTCTCCGTTCTCAGTGCTTACTCTGACCATGTTCATAAAACTGACATCTCTTCTCAGCCTTTATTTTGACCTGTTCAAGAACCTCAAACTCTTTTTCTCCACTTGGAGAAAAAATTTCTCCCCTGGAGGTCATCTTGTCCAACCCTCCCCAGCCAAGGCCACCCAGAGCTGATTGCCCGGGACTGTGTCCAGACCGCTTGTGGGTATCTTCAGGCAGGGAGACTCCACCACCTCCCCGGCCAGCCTGTCCCAGTGCTTGGTCACCGTCACGGTAAAACACAGTTTCCAGATGTGAAGAGGGAGCCTCCTGTGTTTCCGTTTGTGCGGATGGCCCCGGTCCTGTCGCTGGGCACCGCTGAAAGAAGCCTGAGTTGGTCGGCTCCGCACCCTCCCACCAGCTGTCTATAAACACGGGCGAGATCCTCCCTGAGCCTCCTCTTCAACCGCTCCCCTCGCTGCGGGTAACAGAGAATTCAGAATGGAAACTCCTGCTGTGCTGGCGTTGTAAACGATGTGTGAAACGGGCCAAAGCAGCTGTTTCTGCTCCTTATACACTGTGCATCTTTGCTTGTTGCTTTTAGACATTGATTTCTAGCCTGTGCTGATGTCTTGGCTCTAGCCCAGCTGAAACCGGGACCGCTGGTTTCTGCCTATGTTGCAGATGTACAGAATGTTGTTGTCTGGTGAGTTATGGCCTCAGAAATTAAGGTGTCATTAATTTGATTCACTGGGATAAAAGTATTGGTTTCTACAGCATTTGAACATGGGATTTCTGTCTCTGGAGACCTGCTCCTTCCCAAACAACAAAATATCTCTCCTGGGAGGTGTGTTTGTGTTTTACATGTGTGTATGTAGCCTGTAACCATTTTAAGAAACACTTAAATGGCATTAAAAAATTTTAAAAAATACCTTTTTGGAAATTTGTCATTAGCAAAAGAGTTAGGAAAGCTGGAGTGTATACTGGAGGCTTGTGCCAGTTCGAAACACTGCCACATATAAATCCAGTTCATCCGTCGTTAAATCCAGTGGCCTGTTGGCCGTTACGATCGGGGTTCTGATCCTATTTGGGATAGCGCTTATCCCTCGCACGAGCCAGAGACGAGGATGCTGGTGCCACTCAGTGTCACCCAGCCTGGAAACTGGGGCCAGTTTGTGTGCGGGTAGGGAAACTCGGGCAGCTGGCAGGGGCTGGGGATCCTGTCCGGAGGAGGAGGATGGGAAGGATGCTGCGTGTGAGGAGTAAGGGGAGAGAGAGGAGCTGTGTCCTAAACCAGGAGTGCCGGGCTGGACTCAAAGGGGCAGAAGCAATGGGGGACAGGACACGCAGAGACTCGCAGCAAGGTGTTCGGGAACCAGCTGTGATTTCAGCATCCCTTCGACAAGCTGGGGCAAACCAGCGCAGGCTGGGTCCCAAAGAAGTGCTGTGTGGCCAGGGTTTTAGCAGGCTTGGTCGCTTTTCCCAGGAACCTCACCGCAGCGGGCAGGAGGTTTCAGAGGCCAGCGAAGCTCTGCGTCTCCTGGAGAGCCCTCGAGAAGAAATCGCGGTGCAAAGACTGCCGTTCAGTCTACACGCAGAGAAGACGGAGGGTTCCACCTGCACAGCACATTCCGGTGACGTGCATTAACGGGCAGCAAGGTGGGGTTCAGGAAAAAGTGTCTGCAGCTGAATGGAAAGGTTATTCTGAAGTCTCGGGTTCTGTGGTATGAGATAGGATCATAGGATAAGGGCCTTGGACCTGAGGGATGAAAGCAAGCCTCTAGAACGGAGCATTTGAGGAAGAATGTGTGGAAGGAGACTCTACCCTGGGGAAGTAGAGCAAGCGTGGAAAAGACGGGAGGAGGAGAGGCCTGAAAACGTACCGTGAAGCCTAAAGGAGACAGCAACACGGGAAAAGAAGGGGGAAGCAAACTGAAGAAACCTCTGCAAGAAAAACCCACACCTTTCACATCTTCATGGATTTATCAGGAAAAACAGTGTATGACCAGCCTATATAATTTCTGATTTTTTTTCCCTTTTAAAAATTTCACTTTCTTTTCCACCTTTAACTGGTATGATGACATCTTCCTTTTCCAGTTTTCCAGCTTTCATGCCGTTCTCCCTCTGTAGATTCATCTGAGGGTTGGTGGTTCTGTGAACGTTGGGTAGATTTCCCTGTCCTTGAAGACTCCCATCTACCCTGTTTACATTCGTTGTGATTGTGAACACCAGGAACACCAGGAACAACCTTTGGGAACAACCCTTGGGAATAACCCGTGCCTCTTGTCTGACAAAACAGACTCGGCACAAAGCCGCCAGAGAAGTCCTCTTGTTCCGTAGGAAAGCTCTGCTGAGTCCCCAGCCTGCAGTACTGCCTGTGTGACTTTAGGAGCTGGGAAACAGTTGACAAAAGTGTGTTTTTACTGTCTGTACTCAAGCAAGAACCTGAGAACACGGTCATCTATCACCTTTGCTCTAAGGTACTTTCTACTAAATAGCAATTTGAAAATAGTCATAAGAAAAAAAATAACCAGCCTCTGGAATCTAACACTCTTCTATGAGATCCCTGGACGCTGGACGATGAAAGCTGATTACGCAATTGTCATCAGCTGCCAAACACCCCATTACCGGTAACTAGCTTTCCAAAGTATTGTGACAGTTAGTGTGGGGTTGATAAATGTCTGATCTAAAACGGACACACGATATTTAACCCAAGCATCCAGTGACTCATGGGACGTCTCTTGGATGAAAGAGTACAAAGTACGCAGAGCAGGCTGTGCTTCAGATTTTACTGAAGATATCCCAATGATGAAATCATCGGAGGGAAATTATAATCTCAGGATTTTACGAACCTAAATTAAGCTCTTTATGTATTTCCACAATTCAATATTGTTTCAAGCTCAAATCAGAAGGATCCTATTATTACTAATTTAGGGCTGAGTATAAAATACCATCTAAACTTAATTAGGCATTCATCGTTATTCAGCTTTCACTAAAACTAAATTATTTTCAGCTTGTATCACTTTCTTCAGGTGTCACTGCATCCTTTAGTATGTACAGAATCGTTCTTTGCAGGAATAAACACTTGGAGACCTCAAGGATCATCAAGTCCAACCCAACACCACCCAACCCACCAACCCATGTCCCCAAGCACCACATCTACACGTTTCTTCGTTTCTTGACCCCTTCCAGGGATGGTGACTCCACCACTTCCCTGGGCAGCCTGTTCCAATGCCTGAGCACTCTTTCAGTGAAGAAATGCTGTATTTGATCCCGTTAACATCTCTGCTAGCATGAGTATACAGCAGATCTGCAATAAAAGTGCATCCCTCAGACAGTCCATGACTGCCATCAAACACACTTCATGTCATCGTCAGACAAACCCCCTGTCCATCACTCCAGTTCTGGGTGGCAGGAGGGATGTTCTTCATCCTTCCTTCTGGCTGAACTCACCATCACTCCTGCAGTTCTGAGCCCTGGCTCCTGGGGACCAAGCTGACCCCATTCTGAGGAAGATGAGCCAGTCTTCAGCTGAACACTACCGAAGGGTCAAGATTATTTATTGCCTCAAAAGCCAGAAGGACTTTCTGTAAAATGAAGAGGAAACTTTTCGTGACTTTTTTTCTTGCCATTAACCTGCTTTTCTGTACTGTTTGCATGTGCACCCCATCACGTTACACTCAGGCCATTACGTTGGATTTCAGGGAGCTGCTTCTATCATATACGTACTACACCTAAATTTGGCTTATGCTCTGCTCCACAAGCTGGAGGGAGAGGCTGGGGAGTGCCAAAATCAATATTTGTTTTTCAGCACTAGCAGACAAAGGATGAATGAAAAATTAACTTCAATATAGAAGAAATCCACTTCTTCTCCATAAGTGTTAAAAAATAAATAAATACCACCTCTTATAAGTGGGTTTTCCTTTAAAATGAAATTTCATCCTTTTATCAGCCTACTAGTGCAGGAACCGTTCCTGGGGCGATGCAGAAGGGGTGCCAATTCCTACAGCAAACATGAACATTTTCTCTGTTTCAAAATTCACATCCAATTTTAGCAAGTGAATCAGAATGTTCTTTTTAAAGACATTTGGATAAAGATTAATCTACCATACCCACGATGGAAAGAAAAAATATTAGGTGCAGATTTGGAAATCCAAATGTATAATATCAAACACCTGCAAAACCTATCTCTTCGTAAATTGTATTAACAGAAATCCTCATCTCTGGGTCCCTTTTCTGCAGAAACCCTTCCTGATACAACCATTTGTCTTCCTAGATGGCCTCGGGAAGAACACGATTATTAGTAGCAACAGAACAAAGAACATAAAAATGACTGGATGAGCATTTGAATGACCTTTTTTTTTTTTTTAAAAGGACTAATACAGCTGCATTTTCTGTATCTGCATTTTCTGTATCTGCAGGAAAAGATGTGGTGGTGCCTTAGTTGCTGTAGATTTTATCCCTTTTTTTTAAGATAATTTTTACTAGAAGGACTTTTAAAAATAATTTTTACTAGCAAAGTTCAAACTTCCAAGGTTTTTTCCTAGCAAAGGTTTTCTCCTTAAGCCCTTGGTTCTTTTGGCCAAACTCACGGCAGCAGGGCCCCACAGAAAGAATTTTAGAGGAAAGCTCACTCGCATAAGCTCCCTAAAATATCTGTTCTATCAAGCGTGGGCCAAGGAAGCCCGGGAGACACCAAGCAGAATTCCCAGGGCAGAGGAGCCGGGAGAACCCTCCCTCCCCGGGAGCACGCCTGGCTGGGACCAGCGGACGGTCCCGCACCGTGCTGGTCTTGAACTGAGTTCACCCAGGGCGAGTTCATCCTCTCACAACAAAGACAATTTAATTGCAAAATCGTTTGCAGTCTCGAGCGGAAGTGTCTCTGAAAAGAATCTGAGGACAGAGCTGAACAGTTTAAAAACGGATTTCCGTAAATGCACGTTTGGCTTGGGTTTTCAGCTTTTCCTTCACCGTAGGTTTATCCCGACCTGTTAACGTTATCTTACCTCACCGGTAGGACAGCGGTGCGACACTTCAATGAAAGAAGAGTGATGCAAAGAGCTTCTCGGTGCTTCTCTGCTGCTTCAGGGGAATATTCTCCGACTCCTGTGAACACCGAATGGGCTCTTTAGGCACTAAAATTCGTTCGCAATAAATTTAAATGTACCAATAAACAGTTTCGGGTGCTCAGATCTAGAAGAAAACTGTGATTTGTGCACAATCTTTTCTAACTAATCTATAAAATTAATCATTCATCAGAAGTGCATAGGAGGGAAGGAGGCTTCACCACTGGCACCAGTGAAATGAAATCCATTTGGAAAATATTTTACATTAGTATTTATATTTCTGAATATTTATATTTTGTGTAGCGTGGCTGTTTGCAAACCCAAGCAGAACATCCCTCCACGATTGCAGCGTGTTTCAGATTTCCTTCTACTGTGTCTGGTTCCAGATGTCTACCCACTCAGCATCCAGTCATCCAACAACATTCTGTCATATCCACACTGGTTTTTGGAGAAAAAAAAATGTTTTTCTACCGAAGTATCTATAGGGTGCAGTTAGGAGAAAAAAATAGTGTCAGAGAACCACACAAATAAAAAGTCGTTCTCGGAAAATATCAGCAAAGAGGCAAAGAAAGAAGAGAACATAACAGAGAGATAGAAAACCAGAAAGTTATGAGGAAATAAATTATGATCACATAAAATAATGTAATATCAGATATAGGTGGATATATGAAGAAAAGTCTTTAAAGACTAGGAACAATGGAAAGAAATAAAGAAATAATCAGCAAAGCTAACCCCAATGGACTGCTCTCTCTGTGCCACAGGTTGGATCACCCGGGCTCCAAGCAACGTGTGGGTGAACAGGTCACCTGGGGCTCAGGCTGCGGGTCAAAGCAGGGAACCAAGGAAGGGAAGTGGGGCAGGTCTGTGCGGGCATCCCTGCGGCCCGAGAGAAGCCGTGTGCTGGTGTGATTGGGAAGGTTTCAGTCTGCTAGCACCCAGGTGTGGGAAAAAGGAACGTTCCTGCTGGAGTACGTACTTGGTGAAGCAATAGAGGTCTGGGGAGACTTCTTCCTAACACTCCTTCTGTCATCTCGGAGCACAGAACACACCTTTGTGCATCGCTGCTCGTTGCATTTACGGTGGGATTCGCTTTTAAATACTGAAGGGGGAAGAAAAAGGAGAAAAGCATGGAGAAACATGGGGGATAGCAAAGAGGAAAGACAACAGCTTCAAAACCAGTATTTTTGTAATTAAATGTGACCCTTCTGAGTACTTCACTGATCCACCCTTGAGTCCTGCTTCCCTCACCTCCGCATGAACCGTCAGAATGGCATCAGCATTCGGGACAAAAAAAGCCAGTTATCTCTAGAAGAAAGCAGGTTTCCAGGCTTTTAGCAGTCGTTCTGTGGCGAGCTCGTGAGCCTCTGTCTCAGCCATTCAGCACGGCCACCGCTGGCGTGTCCTTCACCAGCGATGCTACAAGCCCACGTGCCTCTGCCCTGCTGCCTCAGGTCTTGGAAAAACCCTCTAAAGCCATAACTCAGAGCACCACCCTGGGAAAAAGGCTGAAGAATCACAGGAAGAACAGCAACAAACGTCTCTACCTGCCCTGGGATGTTTACATTTCGATCCTGCTGGGAGCTGTGACCATTTTCCTTGCTCCCGGTGGCTTTCTGCTGACTTCTCCAAGCTTCCGACAACAATTAAGCACTTAATTGCTGTCACAGCTGTAGATGCTCAGCTGTGTAAAGAAACCTGGCTGCAAATCTCTGATATAAACTCAGTTGTCTTTTTTTTGTTTGCACAGCATTTTCACAAAGTCAGAAATCCAGCGGCTACTGAAATAAGTGCTGCAGCTGTGCGGTCTCGCAGACCTTTCAGAGTCGTGGAGAATCCACCTACTACCGTATTCCTGGATCCGTTCTCACGTCAGGGGTGTCGGAGCAGACTCTTCTCCGTGCCTGTGACTGTTCCTCCCCAGCCTGCACACAATACTGTTTGTTCTGGGTTTTTATGGCCGATCTGCTCCCCTGTGCGCTCTTTGCAAGGATGGGAATTGTTGGGGTGGGCGTGTTTTCAGCTGCACGCACCGAGATGCGTTTCTCAAACAGCTTCCAAAGACCTTTGCTGCAAACACCGCGGAGCTGCTCCACCTCTTTTGGCCGTGTGTTCCCCAATTAATAGGGGTTGCTAATTGTCCAGCAGGCTCTATGTGTCCACGTGTCGCCAGACTGGCAGTGCTGGAACAGGCTGCTGCACACGCCAGGGTTTGCACCTCCAGGCTTCTCTGACCTTCTCAGCTACTGCTTACGGTGGTGACCCTTGATGACCACAGACCGTCCATTATTATTTTTTGGAGAATTATTTTGAAAAGAGGGGAAAAGACACAAGTTAGATGGATATGTATGCCACTGGCTTTATTCCTCCAGCAGTTACTGCAGAGTGGCAGAGTCACAGTCGCCAGCAACGACACGGAGGAGCTCAGCAGCGCTTCAGTGTCAGCGCAGGTGGCAGCTGGGAATCCCGGAGAGACTTTGACACAGAAAGTTTGTAGAAACCGGAGGCTCAAGCTACCTGTTAAACAGAGCTCAGCACAAAAACAACCAGCACTTTTATAGATCACTCCTCCTAGGAATATATTTTATATTTCTTACATTGGGCTTTATACCTTCGGCGAAGTAAATTCCTAATTAAGATGACTCCAGGAAAAGCGAGGCCCCCTCCAAACAGTTGCCATGGGGACTAAACTAAAATCTTTAGCTCAGGCTTTAGGAATTCTCAGCAACCCAAAAGCTTGCCATCACTTATTTTCTAAATTTTCTTTTGTAAATAATAGAAATGCCCTCAGAAGGAAAATATTTATATGTTGCACACCATAAGCCCAGCATCTGCTAACTGGTTTTTTGTTTGGCTCATTTTTGTAGTTTTACTCTGTGCAAAATGCATGAATCATGAAATGGGTTGGGGGTTGGTTTTTTTTTTTAGTATTTTGGGCAGTAAATCTGGATATGAGAGAATTTTGGATCTCTGGTTTCCTAGGGTGTCATAAGGAACTCTAGCCAACTTCTAATTAGAAAATATTTTTACTGTTTCTTCGCACAAAATTTGAAAAAAAAAAAAAAAACAAAACAAAACAATACAATCAAAGAGGTGTGTCTGTTTATTGCACACTAAAGAGGAAAGGCTGGAGCTTGCCTAGGGTGAGGAAAGCCAGCAGAGGACATGCAGTTCAGACGACACTAGGGTGACGCTGTGTTTTCTCGCAGCAGTGGAAGGAGGAGGTGGCAGATGAGGGGAAACAGCGCTGTGACCTGCCGGCCACGCTGCACGTCGCTCGTGCGAGAAGGTGACACAGAGGATGTTCTGGGAGGCCCCTGGCTGGTGACCTGGCTCTGCTGCTGCCTCCGCTCCTGCTCCAGGGGCAGCACCTTGCAGAGGAGGAGCAGAGCCTTGCAGAGCACCGCGCGGAGGGGACACTGCAGGAGGCAAGCGCTGCATCGCAGAAAGGAGACAGAGCTGTGGAAAGACCCTGTCACCCTCAGGCTCTTAGCAACCCATTCTGTGGGAAAGAAATGGCACCACCATGGGAAAGGTTGAATGGACTGAGCAGAGCCAGCAGCTAGGGCGAGGGACGCGGGAGTGGGTGCATCCTGCAGACCAACGTTGCAGGTGAAGCTCTGGATTTGGGACCAGGGAATGAGAATTGCTGGGAGACGTGAGATCCACCTCGCAAAGGGGGACAGGGACATGTTTGCCAGCTGTCTTTTCTAACCTGGTTGGGAGGATTTTAAATGAGGGGCACCAAGGAGAGTGTCCAAAGCAAAGTGAGTGAAGGGAAAATAGAGAGGAAGCACCCAAAGGACCGGGTCATCTCGCCCACCCCGCTTCAGAAGGGGGTGCAGCTGGAGCCTGTCTCCAGTGTTCACACAAATACAGGCGTATGAGAAACAAGTAGGAGGAAAAAGAGCCAACGCACATGACATCACTGGAAACACTGAGATGTGGTGGCACCACGGAATCTGTGGGAATGCCGTATCAGCCCTGTCAAGGAAGATAATGGTTAGGGAAGACTGAAGTCATTTGGACGAGTCCGCAAGATGAGACAAGTGGCATCCCTGTGGGTTCTTGTAGATACCATCACAAAGCCTCTCTCGATGATCTTTGAAAGGTGATAGCAATCACAGAAGTTTCCTGGCAACCAGAAAGAAGGCAAGCCTCGTACCCATCTTCTAGAAGAGTAAGGGTGAAAATCAGGACGGTTTTTGTAAACGCATCAAAGATTGGTTGGGCAGACAGAGCACCAATTCACCTAGGATAGATCAAGGCTGACTAACCCGATAACTCTGCAATGAGATTACTCGTGTTTTAACAGGCACTTTCACAGTGTTTTAACTCACACGGAGGCGAGGGACTAAGAATCTTTCTGTGGCAAGAGGTTCATACCCCATCTTCTGCTGTGAGTTTGTAAGACAGAGGTTTGCTGTAATTGTCAAAACCCACTGAACTGAATTTCAAATAAAAATACTAAAATAAACAACTCAAGACTGTGATGCAACAGAAAATGGATGCAACTCCAGAACTTTTTTTGAATCTTCTCCGAGTTTGGCTCCCATGACTTTGGGGTCGGTTGACTGTCCAGACGTGAATGTTGGAAATACTGACGTTCACAGTTTGAATTTCAGTTCTCTCTTATGTCCTGGTTCGTACAGGTATTTCTGAGTTTACATGTTTCTGCATTTCTTAAGAACTGTAGAACCTCAGGGATCCACCAAATACCGGTCAGAGCTCTCAAAGCCAGGCTTAGTTCGACTAGAACCACACAACATGCGACTGTTCTGTTTAGGAGCTTCAAGGTGTTTTGAAAGATCTATAAATGCAGAGGAAGGAATATACAGCTGAAAATCACAAGAAGTTCACCCATAGTCTATGAAATAACCCAGAAATGTCCTTTAAGTTTCTGCAATTACGTTACAATTACTGGTGCCTGAAGATACAATAGTTTTAAGGAGTTTTTAGGACCCCGAAGTTATCTCTTCCTGAAATAGTCCAGATGTAAAAAGTCATTCTTCATTTTGCACATTTTTTCTGGATTTCAGCACTGCTCTCTTAGGACTCTACAAGACCCTTACGCTATCTGCAATGTGTCAGCAGGAGCTACACACGTTAATTCACACGTTTCCGAGCACAGATGGACTACAGCCAGCAGCAGGACCACAGAGAAAAGCCGTCTTCAGGACTCGTACATAATGGGAATCTCTGAAGAGGTCTGCATTCGGAAATTACTCATCTTGAATATTGTACATTTTCTTGTTTTGTCTAATTTTTACATCACTAGTCAGATTTTCACGAAGGAAGACACAGTTGGTGCTTGGTGGTCATGGTTTTTTGCCACAAATAAGACACACTTCTCCAAAGCGTTTGTCTGGATGTCTCCTAAGCCGTCTTCTCCAAAGCCAAATTAAGTTCTGTTAAATTTTCTTCTTCAAAGACTTCATATACAGTTTCCTTTTTTCGTTTCTCTGTCCAAAGCTGTTATGTTCGTATACTAAGAAAAGTTAAATTAAATATCTAACTTGTTGCCATTTTGGTTTGCTATGCAAATCATGACAACTTATTCAAATTTTATCTTAACAAATCAAGATACTGAAACTTAGATTCTAAACATATTCCCTTAAAAATGGAAATTTTGCTTATAATGTTGTACAAAAATCCATTTTTTAATATCCAGGTTCTGGATATCTCTATTATTTTTACACATATTTTTCCATTCACTAAAGTGTGCCAAAAAAATAACTTTCCACACAGGTAAAAGAACAATATTGAATCTGTGAGGTCCAGAAAAAAGGTAGACCTTCCTTTCTTTTAAAGTTTTAAACTCAACGACCTTACTGCTTCCAGACTGAACCGTACATGTTAAAACTATTGAGCTATTGGAAAGCAAACACATTAACTAAACAGTGTACCAGCCCGTGAGTGTCCTGTGTTTGGACACTTTCCCCACTTTCTCTTTCGTTGAGCTTTTGCAGAACAGCAAATGTACTCAAGAACTCATTCACTTGGCCCAGTGTTCTCTCGGTTGAAAACCATCCCTTCTTACTGCCAAATGGGGACATTTCAAGTGTTATTTGCCGTTTAAAAGAAACAGTTTTAACACATGCAACCTATAAAGTTGATTTACAGTTAAACAGTTAATATACCGTATTTGGCAGTGAATCCTGGCTGCTTACAACCTCACCATAAATTTAAGAGGTTTTTTATGATGTAATATTATCTCCTTATTGACAGTTTATCTTGTTAAAAGTATTATTGAGAAGCAGGAATCTAACATTGCTGCTACTACAATATATTTTTTCCCCGTTTTGAAGTGCCACTGGGTCTGCTGACCGTAATCAGGCGATTTTCCGCGTGAGCATCTACATGTTCCTCACCTGTGGCTCATGAACATGTTCAGTGCTGACTGGAAGATGGATTGCTGATCGTGATTCTGAACCGCTGGCCAGCTGTGCTGCTCCTTAGTATCAAAGTTCCACTGGACTCATTATTTTCCTAGAGGTAATTTCCTGAAATTGTCACAGCAAAGGGCAGGGATCCAGGACAGGAGTTCGATGCATACGCGAGTTTGGTTTAGGATAAACCTGACTTGGAAATGCAGCTAGGAATAGACAAGTAGGAAAATAGGAGGAGGGTGTGTTCCAGTACTGGGCACAGAGGAGACACAATCCCTTTTGCTCCACAGAAGAGTGAACTTTAACTTTGCGCCTCCTCAGACAGGAGAATAACAAGGTCTCAGCAGAGACCAGATCAGAATAACAGGGACTGGAAAGAACCTTCTTTTAAAAATCATGCAATTTACTACCAGGTGATGTTTCCAGAAGAAATGAACTTAATTAAACTACATCCCTTCCACTTTTTCTTTTCCTTGTTGAGGTCAAGCACTTGTTGCAGTTATTTCTTATGAAGCCTACAAGGTAAATTTATTTTATGAGAAACAAATGTAACTGAAATACTTTTTTCTTGTCTGAAAAAACTTTTGTGTGCTGAAAATAAAACACCAATCGCCCCATCTGTCCAACAGTCAGGCTGGTATGTTCCAAGGGGAAGATGTTGATAGTGAACCAAGTTGTAAAGCACTCTTGAAGGCTAGGTCCTACCTGAGGAACACCGTGCCAGAAGGTCTTAGATTGCTTTTCTGTATTTAGACAGAAGTAATGTAGCTCTCCAACTAATATCTTCCCCAGCCGTTGGCACAGAACAGGTGTGCTCACCACCAGTCCTGGAAACCTCATCCGCACCCTCCTGCTCAGCTCTATGTTGGCCACACTTGGCAGGATTCGCTTCATGTATTTTAGGAGCAACTCTTTAAACTTGCTGGACAGACATGTCTTTGGGTTGGGAATACTACACTCAAATATCGTCAGACAAAAGCCAAGAGACATTTTTGTTGAAATCTTCACTGAGATGAATATTGTTTTTCCTGCAGTGCCTGTTCGCAGATTTAGCAAATAGAGATGACAAGCCAAAGCAGCTAACGAGAAGATGTAGGATTTCCCTAAAACATGGTGAAGTGATTGCGAGTGTTGCCTCTCTTCTCCTGTTCCCCATCACAGTACACGTTACCAAGAACAGTTCATGTAAAAGGAGGTTACGTGCCCTGGTATGCCAGCAAGTGTGAGTTTGTCTATAGGAAGCAAAAGAAGAGAAGCAGCAACACACGGATAATGTAAACAAGAAGAAATACTTATGAAAGGAACAAAAATGAGTCACCGTGTTACTTGAAACAAAAGCATACTACATATTTTATCAGGGAAATCCTGATGAAGGTATTACAATGCCTTCTTCCATACCTGTACCTGTGTTTAACTTCAAATGGCAATTGCAACAAGTCAAACCACGGAAGTTATTTGGTGGACTGGCTTTCTGCAAAGCCACCTGAACAGTTCCTGCAAAGTTTGACTGGCTAGCCTGCATTCTTTCGTGTATTTCACCCAATTTGTCTTATTTTGGTGATTTTAAAATTGATACATTATCCCAATAGAATCCAACTATATAAGATAAAAAGGGAAAAAGGGTATAGGTGAAAAGATCTAGCTGAAGAATATATGGTGCACGTCTCAAAACATGATTGCTTTTATACAAATTATGTACAAAGAATACAGCAGCGTTATAAACATAAAAACATGAGCATAACCCTCTGTTTTTCGTATTTCCAGATCCTTATCCTATTTACTTAAAAAAACTCAACAAACTGGATCACCATCAAGCAGAGGCTCACTTCACTTTGTTGACAGCTGAAGACCGTTGTTGATGAGGAAGTGACATGGAAATTAATGTCAGAGATTATGTGTTATGTCTGAGCTCAGTCTAAATAAGAGTGAAAATGACAACAAAGTACGTGTATTGAGGGGAAGGAGAGAAAGAGAGAATTGAAGGATGGAGATGCATTTCTCCTCTTCAAGAACAAGTTAGTGCGGCAGCCTTGATCCAGCACTGGCCTTCCTACAACAAGCCGGAGAGAAATACTTTCCCCCGTGAGCTGCAGGTTGTATTTCACGCGCTCTCCTGGTGCGAAATGAGAGCTAGCAGAGCAAATGGGCAGTGGGGGAGTTATGGTGGCTGACACAGTGCTGGGAGGTAAAAAGTTCCAAGTTACCTTTTAGCTTCTGGAGCACACGATTCTGTTCTGTTCAGTAAAGACTAATCTTCCTTCCTGCAAAGAGACGTTTAGAAATATCACACTTGCTTCTGACTTAGCAAAGAGAGAAAGAAGGAGAGAAAGAGGAAGAGAGGAAGAGAGAGAGGAAGAGAGAGGAAGAGCGGAAGAGAAAGAAAGAAAGAAAGAAAGAAAGAAAGAAAGAAAGAAAGAAAGAAAGAAAGAAAGAAAGAAAGAAAGAAAGAAAGAAAGAAA
>WKFP01015568.1:252446-266209 GCA_011057875.1 Pterocles orientalis | reverse complement strand
AAGGGAGGAAGGAAGGAAGGAAGGAAGGAAGGAAGGAAGGAAAAGAGAGAAAGTTATCAGGCACAGAATGAAGAAACATTTCTGCCAAAGACAGGCTACAGCTTTGGCTGTGCAGCTCTGTCTCACAGCAAGTCTTTGTCAGATTTCACTTCAGTTTTAATAAGCCTTGAAAAAAGTTCAGAATTAAATAAATACTCACTGTATGGAGCAGAAGTAATCAAGACTTGGTTGGGTTTACACATAAAAAAGTTTATATATAACAAAAGATAGCCCTTCCTTAGTTGAGAAGACTGGCTGTAAAGAATTTGTATTGATGAAAGGATGGATGACACACACTGTATGTCATTACATTTGGTAAATTCTAGTCTTTTTCTGTTTATTTGCTTTTTTCCCTTTTCTTCATTCTCAGTGAATATATGAATGAACATCCACATTCTCTTAGTTCATGGAGACCAACCAAGCTGTAGTCTTCAGCGCTAAATGGCAACATCTTCGAAGGCCCTTACCGTACAGAAACTCTCCTTGTCTCAGTGTTAATGAAAGTTCCTGACCCAAAGGACTACCAGTTCTACAAAAAAAATTATCAGACAGAGGTGGAGAAAAGGAATACAACTGAGGGAAGGAATAGATGCCTATGATCAGATCTTGTCCAACAGGATCACGAAGTAAAATTACACCTCCTCCTGCTCTCTCATTTTGTGTTCAAGTTTCCCACATTCTGGCTGCAGAGGCAGAAATATTCTCATTCTCATTTTTTTTCTGTTTGGAAAGCAGCTATCACATATTGTTTACAAGTTTTGTGTATGAATTACAGTCTAACACAATAAATATCTTCATCCAGTCATGCAGCATTTACTACCAAAGCACTCTGCAGTTACCTAGACTCTAATCCCTCATTTTCTATGACTTCATGTGCAACAGGAACGCCATTCAACCATCAACTTCTTAAGTACAGTTATTATGAAGAAGAATTATGTTGGATTAAGTGCCTTTTTTCATAGTCCATCTGCTTTTCTCTATAATTATGGCCACATCTTTTAAGCTAAGAATTCATCAGTTGGGACTTGAAGTACAGACGCCTTGGGGATAGCAGCACCGTGGAAATAGGGAAGGTCAGGCTGCTTTCTTGATTAATGGCTCATTTGTTCCAAGCACTGATGTCATAGCTACCATTCAGTGTTTGTTATGCTGTAAATAAATATTCCAGCTGACAAATGAATTACTGTCTAAAAACCCAGCATATTTGCAGGGATACTCAAAAGGATTACAATTCCTCTAGGAATTGTACATACAATTGTGTATCTCTGCAGCATATGTGGAAGCCATGAGCATCGTTTCTTTTATGTGGGAGAAAAACAAAGAGCTTGGTGATAAAGGAACTGGACTGAAAATGAACAGAAAGTGATTTGTGTTTCCTTCTTCACTTGAGAGGTGAAAGGCAGATTAGAAAGAAAAAAGCACAACAAAACAGAGGGAAAACTGACTCTATAGCCTGAACAGTTCCCGAGCCCGTCCTTTGGCCGTAGGGTCAACCTGTTAGCCCACAAAAGGCTGTGTCAGTGCCCAAACCGTTGGGAACAGCCCCAGCCTGAGCCAGCTCCCAGCACAGGGAACTGGTTAGGAGGGAGATACCTGCCACACCAGAGACCTGCGCCCAGTTGGCAAAGCCTGAGAGACTGGGCTGTCCCTCGCTTCTGCCTGGTTCACGGCTGTGGCAGCACCAGTCACCCCAGCGTGGATCCCACGTCTCCAGTGGGAAGCTGAGATCTGGGTCCTGTGTCAGCTAAAGTCCTGCCCTACCATGGCGACTATATCAGTGGAAGTATTTCTATCTTGTTATTGAAGAGACTTTTATTTGTTTTTGAAACTGAATGCTTTCCTGCCCGAGACACTGGCAGCAGCCGTACAGCCTGTTTTGTGCGGGTGCAACTCACGACCCAGGTGAATGCACCGACAAACATACGATGGTTTTTAACCAGATGCATGGAACAGCTTATTGCACTGTGGCATGCTTCGATTTCCAAGCTGCTGAGAGAGGAAAAGGTTATTTGAACAGATTTAGAATATGCCACTAAAAAAAAAAAAAAGGTATTGTATAAAGGAGAGGAAACTGCAGGGGGGTTAAATAAAATGTGCTTTTTGCAGTTCCATGCAGTAAACATGGAAACAGAACAGTGCAGAATGAGGCATTTCAGAGGGAAGCACTATGTAGATGATAATGATGTTGCCTGGGGCTTAAACTATTCCTTAGCCTTAATGTTTAAACAGAAAAGACGCCAGGGTCCCAAGGAAAAACAACCAACTTGCATCTTCAAGAGTTAGAAATGGTATGTTTAACCTTTTTTATCAGCGGTTAAGAAAAGCGAAACCAGCACAGTCAGAAATTCAGAGAGCCAACAAAAGCCCAGCGCAATAATTTTGAAAGGGGTTCTGTGCTGAAGATGATTTTTTGCTGGTGGCTTAGGAGAAGCAAAGGGGGTTTACTATTAAGGCAAAGAGAGGAACACGAACAGTTTAGAAGCAGCAGTGTTTGTGTACCGTAAGCTATGTGTTAAATAAGGTGGTTGAGTGGCAGCTGGAGCAATGCACAGTCGGGAAAATCCTACAGGAGAGTCACTGGTGTTTATTGCTAAGCCAGTGCTGTGTGGGAACACCAGCTGCCCTAGGGACATGGGCACGAAGCCCTACAGACCTGCGGAGAACAAGGCTTTCCTCTCTGCAGCAGCCTGACACAAAGGTAGAGAGCATTAAGGCTCATGGAGAATAACGGAAAGATTTCAGGAGAAACCGGGCACAGCCCAGGCTCCCAAAGAGCCGTTTTCCAAAATTTAGTGAATTTGAAATAAAGTTTTAGGTGAAAACTTTAACAGGAATCCGGCAGAGAGCAGAACAGTCAGAAGGCTGGATAAGGGGCACTTTGCAGAGGGATTTCTTTTTTTGACAGACACAGAGAGCCCAGCCGCCTCCCAGATTCAAAAGGAACTTCTAAGTGTCTAGATGAGGGCAGAATAATGGCCTTGGGTTCAAAATCTCGGTCAGTGCCACCTACGATTCCCTGGAGCCAGAGCACATCTATCTGCTGTCTCGCAAGGGCACGTTGACAGTACGCCGAGGCATCCGCAGGCTGGGATCTCCAGAGCTCCGGGCAGGCCATTGCTGTCAAGCAGCGGGTACCAGCTTGGAGCTGGGCTGAACCCACACCCCGACACGACGTCTGGCTCCTGTTCTCCTGAACCAGCTCTCATCTGCCTGAAGCATGCCCCGGACACATACCTGCGGGTTTGCCTCTGACCTTAACTGCTCCGTGGTGTTTTCTTATGAGAAAAAGTTGAGGATGACTGTCATACTACGTTGTAGAAAAGGGCTTTTCTGTGAATATTGCTATTTTCTTATTGTCCCGTATCTGGCTCACAGAGTCCCTCCCAACTCAACACTGCACCGCAAACCAGGAGCCTGTTGTGCAAACAAAGCTGCGTGCAAAGAGCACAACATCTTCCCCACCTTCAATCTCAGTATTAGTCAAACAACGTCGTCTGTGGAAGTTTTCCTGGGTTGTCTGTCAGGTCTTTCCAAAGGCAAACTACTGTTTGGTTGCTTTAGAAATGTGTTAAACTGCTGAACGCTTTCACATATAAACAGATCAAAATGTAAGATCCCTTTGGGCTGTTTTGCAAGTATAATTTTCTCCTTGAACAGTTATTACAAATCTTCTGTTTTCTTCCCTTTTCACTGGTAACCTTTAACATAAGCTGAGAGAAAACAGATGCCTCTTGGACACAAAGCTGCACATCCTTGGCGAGCGGTGTGTATGGCAAAGAAAACGCACATGAGGCTGCCTCGTAAGCTAAGAGTTTCCACAAGCTGCCAGATCAAAATCCACCTGGTTGGTTGGGCTTCTCGGCCACGAGCGCACACCGCCGGTTCACGTTCAGTTCTTCATCTATCAACACCCCCAGGTCCTTCTCCTCAGGACTGCTCTAAATCCATCCTCCTCCCAGCCTGTATCTGTGCTTGGGATTGCCCCGACCCATGTGCAGGACCTTGCACTTGGCCTTGCTGAACTTCATGAGGTTGGCAAGTGAGGCTGGTAGTTCAGCTGAACACAACATCCCTGGAGGGGTTCAAGGCCAGTCTGGATGAAGCTTTGGGCAACCTGGGCTAGTGAAGGGTGGCCCTGCCCATGGCAGGGGGTTGGAACCTGATGATCTTTAAGGTCCCTTCCAACCCAAACCATTCTGGGATTCTATGATTCTATGATTCTATGAACAAACTGAAATACGTGCCTCTGTGACAATGTCAGCTGCAAATGTTTATAAATTAAACAAGGAGCAATGATTGCCCAAAACTGCAAAGCAACACCTCTGTTCTTTACCAAACATTTAAATTCTGTATAAGCAGCTAAACTGAAACAAGACTGGATTTCAACATCTGCAAGACCATCTGACTTCATCCAGAAGCATTTATGGTTTCTAAACTTTAGACAACACAAAACATACATATGTAATCCCACAGCAGGAAAATATCTTCAGATGATAGACCAGAAAACAAACCAAACCAAACCAAAAATAAAGTTCAGCTAATGTGTCAAACTAGCAAATTTCATATGTTACTGATTTTTACTTGAATTGACTTCTGAAAGGAAACTTTAAAAAAAGATACTTTCTGCTTTATTTTTTGCAGACCCAAACACTCACATATATGTTTAGGAGTTCAGGGATTTCTCAGCCAACAGAATGTCTTTAACAAATGATTTAACTTAAATTAAGCATCAGAAATGCCCAAAGTTCACAAAAACTTATGCCATCGAGGCGTTCACTTCGAAGCCAGCAGTGCTTGAGGAGAGCCTGGGCATCTCCGCTTTCATTAACATTTTCCTTTCTGCAGCATTCCGTGCGGAATTTTTAACTTCTCTTCCTTCTGTTCTCTTGGCCTGCTTCTTGTATTTCATTGTCGCTTTCTGCCGAATCGTTCAGCCTTTCACTACTGTTGTATAAAGATGTGTTCAGCCTCTCTGCCCGCAGTTGGTGGAAATGTATATCACTGCAATCCTGTCCTCCCAAACACGTCATGTTTTCCCCATATGTGCCCTTGCATCCTGCGAGGTTCAGGCTTCTGTATGGCTGAAATGTTGTTCAAAGTTCGAGGTTTGGCTCTGGTTTTGTTTTTAGGTATGAGAACAGTTCAGGCTGACGCTCTGGCTGTTTCTGACACATCTGCAAGTGTTTTCTGTGGTTCTTCCCCGTGCCATGCGCAGGGCTGTCTCTGTCTGAAGAACATCAGAAGTGCATTTAGTACGTGGTGGTGATGTATGAAAGAAGCCGCCTGCAGCAACACAGGATCATGCTAAATTGCCTCCTAACTAATTCTTCCTTGCCAGCAGAGCACTGGTGTTTGCCCATGTGGGAAGAATATTTTCCCTGAATCTTGTCACCTACCAATGCTCACATCGAGCTTAGAAACTTGGTGGGAAAGACACACGACCTTCTGCTTACAGAAACACCTACAAAGATCTCGCAATTCTTCGTTAAAGTATGGAAAGTACTTCCACGGATGAGTTTCTCTTGCCATGTCCCTTTGAAAGGGTCTTGTTCGTCTGACGGACAGAAGAAATGAGTTTGGGAAAGGGCTGTGGAGAAAATCTGCTTGCTGTTTGTGCTTTGGAAACACCCGAAAGGGTTAATATTGGCTTTGCACGGTACTTTCTGTAAAAGGGCTTTAGGAAGAGGCAGAGGTTATTTCCTAGAAGTGGACGGGCGAAAAAAGAGAGTGTGGAGTCAGCTCCAGTTCTATATAGTTCTGTAGTTAGCTAGATAGCTATGTGGATTAGCCCGTGAAGAAATTATAACAGACAAACACAACAGGAGGAATGAGTACACTGTACAATAAGATTGTGAAAAAAAATGGAGATGGTAGGTCATGAGGTGAGATGTGAAGAGCACATTGATGGAAATATTGTGGCAGGTGGTGAATTAGTAAAGACTTACAGGAAATAAATCTATACAGGAGATATTCAGAGTTTGTATGATACTGGGTGAAAGTTATGAACTGGGAAGGACAGGAATTTGAAGAAATTTGCCAAGTCCAAGAACAGCCATTCGTGGCAAGTGTCGTGAGAAGATGCCCTGGAACGGGATCATATGGACGAGTTGTATATACAAGACCACTGTTATCCTCGCTGTACTTGTGTAAACAAATATTTGTTAATGAATATCTACAGAAAGATGAGAAATTTTTAATGTAGTTTTCCTCCACTTCTGTTAGAAATCTGTGATCTCTCATTTTCCCAGAAGTCGCTAACGACTGCCCCAGTTAACAGCTCTTCCACCCGCCTGTTTCCTGCTGCATTGCCTGGAGTACAGGTTCCTGCTTGAAAGTGAGAAAAATTCTTCACAAAGGTGGGGAACGGGAGCTGGAGATAAACCCTGGTTTATTGTCTGACAGCTCGTTAGGAAAAGCCACCGTCAAGCTGGAGGCAGCAGCTGTAACTGCTGTGTACGACCTTCAGGCAGACGGGAAAGATGAATTAGGAAAAGATGGAGATGGTTTGGTACCAGAGGAATACGTCTGCTGAGTAATTTCCAGCCTGTAAGTGGAAAGAGGGGAGCGTGTCACAGCTTCTGAAGACTGAGGTGTTGGCTAGCTGTGACTAGAAAGTCCAACTAACGCTGGCTAGTGGCAACCTTTGCGGGATTACTTGCTGCCAAAAAAGTTTATGGAAGGTTACAGACAGCAACGATCTGATTACATAGTTCCTTGACTTATAGAGAAGCACCCAAAAGTGTTCGTCAATTTCATGCACCTTGTCCTTCCAAGACTTGGCAAGGTTTGTCAGAAAGATGAGGATGTTGAAAACATGATTTATTGCACTGAACCAAGGATGTTGAGGAATCACGCACACTTTACTCATAAAAGTTTAGGATTAAGTGAAATGCTGAAAGTTTTCCCAAATTTCTGCAGCGGTGTCTCCAGACACGTCAGCCTGCATGTGCACCAAAGCCTTATAGTTCCTCTAAGACACAATTTCACTCGGGTTTTTTTCCGTGATGATTATCATGTAGAGAATATTTTTGAATTTTTTAATTCAGCTTTAATGCCTTCGGTTGAATTGATCACATTTCTTGTGCCACGCAGAATTATTCAATTTCTTAAAATTCTCTTAAAACCAGTAGCATGTGGTCCCAAGAATTTCGTGCTGTAGCTATAGATGGTGTTAAATCTGGGCTGTACAGCTGTGGTTGCCTGGATTTAGGAACACACCATGCTGCTCTTGCCCTTCAGGTTGGCAGCAGTGGCAACCTTTACACCAGGACAATCTCCAGCAGTCGTATTCTCCGCCGTTTTGGATTTTCCCCACCATCCCAGGACTGCTTCTGAGCCCGGTTCCCCTCAATGGGCCTGATCCTGACCCCCACCCATGGGCTGTCCTGGCTCAGCCTCGGTTCATCCCTGTCACCAGGGAGGTGCCCAGTGCCCGGGGCTGAGGCTGCTTAGCTATCTCCTGCCAGGTACCTGGTGAGACATTTTCACTTCCCTTCATCTAAAGTCTTTCGCTTGGTGCAGTACTTAAGGCAGGATCTTGTGTTCAAGTGGTGGAGCAAGAAGACTGGTTTCAACTGTTTTCATGCTTGAGGAAAAGAAATGACTTAATATGTGTCTGCAGTGCTAGAGAAGTAAAGAAATGGGCTACAATTATAAACTGTAGATCTTCTGTTAAATCTGCTAAAATCTGTATTTTGCATAAATGATTGTTTGAAACCCGTTCCTGAAGAACCGACAGGAAACACAGCTGGCTCTGTATCTGCTGTCAGAGCCATCGTTAGTACAGGGTCAATACTGTCTGCACCAGAAAGCTGTGGCATGGACAAACAATTTGATGCCTTCTCCAAATTGTATGTATAGCACTGAGTCCTCTGCTGGCTTGTTGTGCAGCAGTGCTAGGTACAGCCTGTATTCCTCCAACTCTTTTTTGTGTGGTTTGGTTTTTCGTGTTGTTTTTTTTTCCTCTGTGTATTTTTCTTTGTTTTTTGTTTTGTTGTTGGTGGTTGGTTTTGGTTTTTAGGAACCATAATAGAAATCTTTGGATAATTCTGAAATTCCTAGATTACGACCAGTGTTTGATATTTATCTTTTATTTTTTAAAATATGGTGGCCTCTCTCCTCACAGGGTCTCATGCAACGTCCTTTGTAGTTCCTGTCATGGGGATAGGCAGACACAAAACCCGTTAGTTTAGGTTTATTATTTTAGAAGAGAGACAATGCTACAAACCATTGTTGATACAAATACAAATAATGACTTCAGTTTTGCCTGCTTGCAGCACTAAAAACGACATAAGGGCTGTAATATTATAACAAGAACTAGAAAAATATTTAAGATGCTAAATACCCTTCAAGAATAATCTGCCCTAAATTATTATCTGTCAAAGGCTCTTAATCCCGAGACGAACAGGAGCACACCTGGGGAGAGTGGCCGCTGTGACAGCTCCCCACCCACAGCAGGGTTTCCGTTTCAGGAGCACCTTCAAAGGATGAAGCACTGGGCTGAAATGAGAAATTCTGTTTGAGACAAGGGTTGAGGTTTGAAATTCTGTTTTCTCCTGAATTAAAACCGAAATCTTTCAAATATTTTCAGGAAAGTGAATTGTGGTGAAACATCTGTTTTCTGACCAGAAAGGTCAACTTTTGAATTCACGTTTCTTGGCACTGGAAGCGGTTCAAGAATCTACCCTGAACTCTGTAAATGTTGTCAAAATCAATGTTTCTGTGCAAGACATCCGGGGCTTTATGCAGCTGCTTATTTTGACCAAAAGCAAACAAACAAGTTGTCTAGTTCTAGTTAGAAACAAACTAGATGGGAAAGATGGAAGGGAACAGAACTTTGATATCGGCAGTGTGGCTTGAATGTTCCCCGTGAGGAAGTGTGTGAGCGGGGAGCGGGGGCCACGGACAGCAGGGACTGACTGTGGGGTCAAACCCCATAACCACTTCAGATGCCTTCACTGCATGACCAAAACATATAAACCTCAATCAAAGAAGCCACTTTCTGAACACTAAGTTCCCAAATCCTCCAGAAACAGGATATGCAACATTTGAATTCTCAAACCATGATAAACCTCAATCTGAGCCCAGCCCAAGCCATACAATGACTGTTCACCCCAAGCTAACCTTTCCTGAACTGAATTTACAGTTGAAACCCAAAAAGAAAAGATAGAAACTAGACTGCAAAACAAAAGATTAAAAAAAGACACAATGCACAGGTAATACAATTCCCTTTTGTAATGCAAAAGAGCGCGCAGCTTCAAGCATTAAAATGAGCTCTTCACTTTCCATCTCTTCAACCCTGCGTCCAGCCCTAATTCTAAACCCCGTTATGGTCAGGGATTGCAACAGGACACAAAGCATCAGCTGTCCTTAACATCCTTCTTAATCTCAAAACACATAACATCCAGCATCTAACTTCCCTCTTCAGTCTGCAGGTTCTCCAACGCCAGCCCAAACATAAGACCTGAACTTAACCCAGGTCATGGAAAAAGTTATAAGAAAAAAAGAGCACAAAGTGTTGGTTTAAACCAAATCTTTTTCCCCTATTCTGAGGGCAAGGCATCAGATTTTGAAATGGGTTCTTCAGTCATTGCGTTCCCCCAAATAACCTTACTCTTAAAAATAATTCTAGCCAAGGGAACCACCCATCCAGTGAGGGAACTTAAGCTGTTGACCACAATTGACTCCAGATTTCTCTTCAGTCTTCTCTCTGAAGGCTGCTCAGTCTCAAGCACAAAACTAGACTTCAGTTTTAGATTTGCAAACCCCTAAAATAAGAATAATTATGACAAGAACTGTACACCAAGTTAAAAAAAAAAGTAAAAAGAAAAATAAAAAAAAAGAAAAATGGAAAGAAAGAAAAGTGTTGACAACAGGCTCCAGTTCTATTCCAAACTCTTGCGGGCAGAAAGGAATTAACTGTCTTCTTCAAACTTTTATATTACCCAAGTGCAATCCAAACCTAATCCTAACTCTAATGATTGCCACAGAACCCATCCTTCCAGTAAGAAAACATAAATTCCTGATAGCAGTCAACACCAGGTTTTGGATAGGGCTTACTTTTTGGAAATAGCTTATATTGTCTCGCAGTGGAGAGAAAGGTCAGCTGGACACATTTCAGTTGAGCTTCTGAATTAGATTAAAACTGAAAATGGTTTTATCTGAAGGTGCTGTAGACAGAGATTCCTGAAAATATTTTGAAGCCCACCTTAATCTGCAAATGCATTTTACAGAACCACTGGGAGGCACTGTCACTCATACAGTAGGAAGGCCACGAAGACCACTTGGAGTACCAAGCTCACAAGTGAGATGCTGAGGGAAAGTTGACCTGACCTTGCAGTAAACAACACGACAGCAGAGGAACCTGGACTCTGCCACAGTGACAAGGAAGATCTACTCAAATCTCGCTTACCTGTAGCTTTGTTTATTTGCAAGAGGTGAAGCACCACTTTGACGTATTCTATAGCTATTGACATACACAGCACACTGTGCCATTCCGTGTTTGAAGTGTCCCAACTCTGAATTCATCCCCACTGCAGGGAGCTCCTTTCCCCCTTCTCTTGGAATCAAATTAGAAGTTGAAAATATTTCCTCAGCTGGCCGACCTGCAAGATCAGCCATGGTCCTTCCCTGCCGAGCAGCTGCAGTGGTTTAACACTGCGCTGGTGTTGTCAGGGAGAGACCTGGTGTCCGTGGTGGTTGTTCCTTGCTGGGGAGAGGGTAGAGCTGGGATTAACACCAGGTTGATTTCAGGAGAGGAGATACGATGGTGTCACTCACATGCAGTGCATGCCAAGCCTCCTGCCAAGTCCAGGTGAGGGGTGTGAGGGGTAAGGATCCGTGGTACTCGAATCCACGTCCGCAGCCAAGGACAGCAGCAGCCCACCCTTGAGTGATAACTCTCACTGGATGGGGACTTGTGCAATCTTACCATTTCTGGGGGTTCGATAAAAAGACCTGCTGCAGGCACTGCAAATGCGCCTGTGACATCTGGTCCTGGCGATGGCTCTTGTTTTCTTCTCCAGCAACAACACGATTTGGCAGCAAATCCAGCATGGGCGTTGAGAGGTGGGTGTCAGTAGGGGTCCCTCTGGAGAACACGGGGGAAATCACAGGTGTACAGGGTGCATACGAGTGATGTGAGGTAATGATGCTAGAGGAATGGTGTGGAGGAGTCAAAGTGCCACTTGTGTCACAGGCAAGCTCAGACCTTACGTAGGGAGACACATACGGTGACTTGAGCTCTGGTTCTCCACTAGATTTCACCTGGAGAAGCTTAAGGAGTAGTCTTTAGCCCAACCTAACTTTATATATCAGTGAGGTGTCGTAGTACTAACAAAAAGGCTTAGAAGAAAGAATGAACAAACCACTTGAATGAACTCTTAATAGCTGGAATTATCTATTAATTGGGGAGTTACGTACAAAGGGATAATTTGAAAATGCCACTTAAGAGGATGAACACGGTAACAGCTCACCAGCGGAAACAACTCCTCATTTGGGGGAAAATCTGATAGAATGGGTCTGGAAACTAAGGTGTGAATTGTTCTCGGTGGGAAATAACATAATGAAAAACACAAGACTGTATTTCTGCAGGGTTGCGATTTTGTGTGAAAATATCATCATTAAAAGTTCATCATTCATTTTTATTCTTTAGGCATCCATATAGGAGTCAGGAGTCAGTGTTTCCAAAACCATAGGAATAAGTTTGGTAAAAGGAAAATGTGCTGCACAGCAAAACTATAGGCAGAGGGTGGAAAAAAAAAATCACAGAATAAATATGCATTACGTATTGTCTCTGTGACATCTACACTTCTTTGGACCAACAGAAAGGAAAACGTACTCAAGACTTTTTAAAAAAACCTGTGAATACAATAAAATAAATTCCAAACCACCGACTCATGTTGAGCTGTGACCCTTAAGAGTCACTACAGCACCTTCTGTCCTCTGAGCAGAGGAGCTGAAGACACGATGGCTCAGCCTGGCGTATGTGTCAGGTTGTGAACTGAGTACCTGACTGCTAAGGAGGGCAAGAAGAGGAATCTCATTATGAGAAAGTGCAGAATGAGGCTGTGCGAAGGGTCGGGCTTACCACGCATGTAATTCACAGAAAGTTCTCTGATAAGAAAAACTTTCCTCTTAATTATTTAAAAACTCCTGTACCAGAGACTTCTTGAGCTTTTAGAGAGAAAAGACAAATTAGTGATAACAAAATAAAACCTGAAAGATAATTTCCTTTATAACGAATAAATAACGAAACAAGTAAATGGATCATTCTTTCCTCCCTAGTCATTCTGAGCAGAGCAACATCTTCAGGGGTATCTGAGGGGTCAGGGCACAGAGGCTTTGCCTTCATTAGTAACTTAGAACAAGGGCACAGCTTCGAGCACTGGCATGGAAACTTGCTCCATATTGCTCCACTTCTGACCGTTTCCCTCGCACAGGTCCAGTGCGTGCCAGGTGACACCGCGCGCAGCCTGGAGGACAGGACGAGCCAGCAGGCTCTATGAACGGGCCGTGGGCTCATTTGCTGCTCGGAAAGGGGAGAGTTTGGTCACACCGGCACAAGGCTCACTGTGCTTCTGGCCAAAATAACGGCTGGTGTTTGCCACCATAAACAGTCAGTCTGCGAGGGCTGCGGGAGGCGTTTCCGGAAGGACAGCGCGAGGACAAGACTATGGGTTGACTTTTATGGAATTATTTCTTCCAGCAAACACTTTGCCGTGTCTCTTTCACAAAGAATCACTTGACTTCAAAACTCCACAGGTTTGTTTTGCCGAAAGCATCAGTTCTTTGGATGCCAAAATGTAACACTTTCATACTAATTTTGCAATTTATAGTGTTAGTCCTGCGTTAGTATGGGAGAACACATCACTCGAGCGTTTATTTAGTAACTAATCTATGGAGAAGTATCCTGCCTGTATTCCAACCTCTCCGAGGATGTTAGAGAAATTCCAGTACATTATATTAATGGATTAAGCCACAAAATACCAGCCATCGAGCTCACTATCAGAAATAAATCCATCATGGAGCTCTTTTAATAATAATCTGAAGAGTAAAATTCACGCAGTTTATAAAATAAGAAATTGCCTTACGAATTATGCCAGAATTGTATTTACGGTTACATACACACCAATAACTCGAGAATCGCCCAAGTGATGTCAGTTACGCAGGAAATACCAGCGGTACAACAGTTTCACAGGTCTGGTGGAGATACAGGATACATCCCTCATCTCACTGGTGTTTTGTTCGTGTATATCAGAGGACACAGGGTTATATTACCATCGATTCTCACTGTCCATGAACAATAACACAGAAATGTTCTATACCTTTTTTAATAAATCTAGATTTCAACTGGATAAACCCATGTTTAGCCAGGAAAGCCATTCATTTGCATGAATACAAGATAGATTAGGGTTTGGATTTATTATGTGCATAGGTAACATCAGTGATTCATTCTCCCTCATTCGCTTCACAAAAACATTCCAGCAGATGAACCAGCTAACGCTGTTCTCACTGTGATAAACACACTCTGCCTCCATAATGAAGCACCAGTTACCAAGGCCTAAAATGACATTGGTAAAAATGCATTTATTAGATACATTTCTGTGCAAAAGCAGTCAAATTCACTACGACTTGTTTGGGAAATTTTATCTGAAAAGCATGTTCCTGTGAATTATAGAAATTCCATTAAACAAATTTGTTTTCTGTCCTTATTACAGAGTTTT
>WKFP01015568.1:189868-227383 GCA_011057875.1 Pterocles orientalis | reverse complement strand
GTGGTGGAGGATAATGCTGAAAATACAATGCCTTTACATAAATTGATATTTCCAGCACTCTGGTTTAGCTTTGATTCCTAATCGCAGAGAGATGTGAAACAACTAGAAGAGTTTCACTGGTGGGTGTTAAAGAAAATCCATTAAGTTGAATACTGACAACAGTAAATTGGGGTTTTTTTGGTCTAAAGGCAAATATAAGGGGATAGAACCATAAAAACATAAATCAAAAATTCATTTTTCAAAAACAAGGAAGTGATCACCAACGTATAAAGAAAATACATTTGCAAATCATTAAAATAAATACTTTAAGAGCAATAACTGATTACAGAATTCATTAGCAAAAGTCATCTTCAAAGCCAAGAATTTAATGAGGTCGAAAACCAATTTTGAACACACGTGTGTAACAGAATCCCTTTTCAGGCCGTACCAGGATTTTATTTGACTAAAGACCTCTTTAGAGCATCTACAGCTTGAACACAAGGATCCACTCAGCTTCAGATTCCTCATCCAGCTTCACCACTAGAAAAAGGCAGAAAGCTGCACAAAAACTCTGTTCCCTGTGGGAAAAAGATTGCCTTGAGTTCTGGGGTATCACACAAAAATTTAAATGGCACCACACACCACTGTTTAATCTTTCCAAAGGCTGAAATTTTAACTTTCAATGAAGTGGAAGATCCTGAGACACTCCTGAGAGAGTCCCACAGAAACAGCAGTGTCTGTGAGCACCTTTCCCGTATTTTATCAAAGTGGGTATTTTGAATATATTCCAGAATAATAAAGCCACAATCAAGGGAAAATTGAGATTCAGCATCCTATTTGTTGAAAAAAAAATAATCTTAACTGAATTCTGGTGCGAAGCAAGTAAATTTGCATTTCTTGGCAGTTAAGAGAATCTTCTCTCCAAAATCTTTCCTTAGCTTTCAAGAAGAAAATTGCTCCGCAAGGAGTGAGAGAAGCACGGCAACTTCAATTGAGTCAATGTCAACTCACACCAACAGCATCCACTTTACTGCAGCTGGTTGAAATGCTTTTTGCACCGTTGAGGATGAAGTTAACGCCTAGCGGGTGGCGCAGGAATTGCCTCACGCTGCAGGGAACTGAGAGCTGGCTGGAGAAGGACACGACTCCCAGAGAGATGTTCGGCGCTCGCCCGGTGAAACAGCAGTGAACCTGGCAGAATTCGCTACTGACGCTACCCAGCAGAAGGCCGGGCACTTAAACTTGACATTCCCCATGCCCATATTTTCGAAATAGTCTTGAAATCAAAATGAAAACATATTCCTTATTTCCTAGGAGGAGGCTGGAGGCGTGGACAACCCCAGCGCTATTACAGACTGATCTACAGCTTCAGTACAGAGCAGCTCAGGGATTTTCCTGCTAGCACGCCTTCAAGGATGGGAAATGGGAAAAGATTCAGAAAGAGACATGTCTGAGTTCTGGAAAAGCTGCTCAGAGAGTTTATTTCAGCTACCAACACAAAGCTATGAAATTATGATTAGTAACCAAAACCACCTGAATGACGAGAATGTTTCTGCGGTGAAGAGCGTGGCACTGGGTGAAATACGATGTCACACAAAGCTACAGGTAAGACGAGTCAATGGCCAGGGAAGGACCACTGTTGTCACTAAAAATCAAGTCACCAAATACAAACGTTGTCAGTCTGTGGGGAGATGCAACTTCCTACGTTTGCAGGGAGGAGTTTCCTCAGTCGGCCACAAGCATTACAGCCGCCAGAGCGGCTTCTTGGGGCTGTTCGGGCAGGCAAGGAGGGATCTGACAGTTACCATCCCTGAAGTTTAACGGAATTTAGGAAAAATCCCCCCTGCAACACAGCGGGCGGGACAGTATAACCATGGGCTTGTGAAACCACGAGGCGAGGAATTTGGGTAAGAATGCCAAATAAAGGTAAAGGGCTTTTGTGTGAAATAGACCTTCATCCCATGACACCATGGAATGACTATGATAGAATTAAACCATCAGCAGTGAGAACAGGATGGTTTTCAGTAGTTTCCTGGTATCCACTGCGTAAATACAAGCACTTTATTTCCAGAACAGCCATGTCGTACGCATTGCAATGCAGTGCTCAACGACGTGGGGTGACCTGCTTTACACAGTCCTTTTCGATAGGAAGCAGTCACCACCTTTTTAAACAAACCACACGTTTCCCATTCTGAACACGAGAATTATCTGCAGTGGTGCTTGAAACCCCACAGAGCGTGTGCTCCTCCGTCCCTGTGCGGGGTGAAACCCCAGTTCACCCAGTCCATTGGAAAGTGCTCGGTCCCAATGGTTCCAGAGTCCGGCTTTACCCTCCTGGGACTCTTAAGGCCACGTTAAACCGACCAAGTGTGATTCAGAGATAGTTTGTCTTCTGCCTGGAAAACATACAACCGAACAATCTAAACCAGCAGCTGTTTTCCTCATGTGTCTGTTTCGGATCACACCAATCCTGGGTTTGGATGGACGATAACGAGAAGTCAACACTCCTCAGTATCTGCTGAGTGACACAAGAGCCGCGTCGCAGGGACGTGGAACACTGCTGCCCGCTGACAGGGACTGTCTTCATCCAATTCCGAATAGCAAACCACAAGAGCACAGTCTAAAACTTCTGTACAGCGAGAGACACTGCTTCAGAGACATTTGGCTCATCAGAAAGATGATTAATTAATGTCCAGGAAGAAATGGGTATAAAACCCCCCAAATTACCATCTCACAAGCAGTTTGTGTGTGTTCACCTTTCTGTAGGATCTCCCTGTAACAGTGGAGACGATGGAGACAAAACCTCTCTGGCGTTCCCACGCCTGCTGTGGTACCGCAGCGAGAGCAGAGCTCGGGAAAGCGTTATGAACAGACAATCTCTGCTAGACTATGAAACTGCACAATACTTGCAGACCTCGATCCGGTGTGATAGAGAAACCAGCTTTCGTCTGACCCTGCTGCGAAGCTAATCTGTTCAAGCTGGGTTGTGTCGGAATTAACTCTTTTTCCCTTACGTGTGTACCAGCAGGAAAACTCCCGTGTTCTCAAGAAGACAACAAGAACTTTCCTGGATCCTCCCGAGCGTTTCCCTGCTTTCATCTGGTAAACATTTCATTGCACCCGAGGGTGCACTCACCTCTCTGAGACCAGGATGACATCTGCAGCTTTCCAGAAAAAAAAAAAAAATGATATTATGAAGTGAGCAGGCTGCTCCGATGAAAATGTTGACACTGTACAAAATACAGACTGGGAACCAGAAGAGCAGTCCTCTAGCTGGGGAAACAAACCAAGACCAACGTGTTCAGCTGAGAGGAGATGTAACAGGAAAAGGAGGGACCGGACAGTCAGGGGGTTATGTTCCACGGGAAGGCGTGTTGTGTGGTCTCTGTAGGAAAGGTGACACGCCAAACACAGGTATCAGGGTCCTGTGTGCGCAGGGATGAGAATCCTTGGAGTGTTTGATGGGTGAAACCCTGTGGCTGTGAAATGGAAATTATGTGCCTCAAAGTCTTTTTGATGTGGTATTCACAAGTGAAAAAATGTATGTGTCCTTTTATGTATTCCTGACATTAAATGTAAATAAAAATACATGCCTTATTTAGTTCAAACAACCTTGAGATAATATAAAACCAGTATGTCTTTTTCTTACAAATTAATCGGTTGGAACTATAATAGTTAGAAGGACTAAAACCATGCAATCTTTAAAGTTCTTCAGGGTACTTAAATCAAGAAAATCTGGCATTAGAGCAGCTGAAATAAATTAACTCATTAAAATGCACGTTTGCATCCAGCATAACAAGACTATAACGTGCACTCTTTGATGTCAAATCCGGACAGGGTAGTGACATGAGCAAATGTTTAGAAATACATTTCCAAAAATACAGAGGTAAATTTCAGAAGGCTGAAGGATGTAAATTTTCATTTCTAAAAATGACGGGTTCTAATTAAAAGCAAAATAATTCTTTTACCTTTGAAGGTTTGTATGACATTAAATTAATTCATTGGTGACTTAAATACACACAAATTATCAGACGAAGGGAAGCTGTTCCTGTTGTTCCCAAATGATGGAATTCTGCTGCACACAAAGAGAGCTTCAATGTTTAAGGAGGTGTTGATTTAATAAGATATTTTTCTTTTGCTGGTGTCGTGGGTTAAGCAGAGGAGAGTTAATTTTTTTTCCTTTTCCCTTCTCTTCATAAATAGCTAGTAAAAAGCTATGTTTTGGATTCCTGCTCAGGAGAGAATTGATAAGAGAAGAACGTTTATAGTTATTGCTAGGATGTTGCTCTTTGTCCTCAAGGACGAGATACATTCAGCCTCTCTCCTCTCAATAGACAGAGAGAGAGCCCGGCTTCTAGCTTGGGATTTCCTTTTAGGTCAAGATTGAGAAGCAGACTGACCAATTATTCCATCCCATGCACGTCATACCCAGTATATAGGAGAGGACTCTTCGAGGAGAGCTGTTTTTGCACTTCCGCATTCGTCTCGCTTTGGGGAGCCTGCGTTCGCTCTCCCAAGGCCTTTCCCCCTCCTCCCCCCACGGCCGCCGTTAGCTCTCGGCCCGGGACACTCGTTTATCTCCGTTCCGTGAGTTTTGGCATCCTCCCTCTCCAGGAGGATCATTAGCTGTTTTTTTTTTCCTGCTTCGGTCAGCTCTCGGGTTGGGACGCTTGGGCTGTTATCTCCATTCCGTGAGTGCCTCCGGGAGCGGTGCACCCCCTTTCCCCCCTTTCCCCCCCTTTCTGGGGGAATCGTCTGTGCGGTTTCTGGGGATTATTAGCTGCCAACAGGCCGAGCCTTTTCGGGGGGGCAGCATCATTGTGTATCACCTATTCTCTCCCTCCTTCGGGGTCATTGGCCGGGAGTGGGCTGGGCCTTTGGTCATCAGGTGGGGAGGGGTAGTATCACTGTGTATCACATTGCATCTTTGTATATAGTATTATTTCTAATATTATTGTAGTTCAGTTATTAAATTGTCCTTATCTCAACCCACGAGTCCTCTTTGCCATTCACCTCTTTAATTCTCTCCCCTATCATTGGGTGGGAGCAGGGACTGTGTGAGCGGGTGTGTGTGGTTTGGTCCAACCCGCCACAGCTGGGAGGATTAAGTGTTGGAAAGGCATGGACAATGTCTTTCTTGTCACAAGTCTTTGTAAGGGTTCTCTTGAGGAAAATCCCTAAAAGCACAGATGAGGAGCTCTGTAACCAGACTCTCTTCCTTGAGCACATACCTTTTGGTCATCATTAATCTACTGCTTCCCACTTTTCACGTTGGTGGAAATCTCCAGTTTTGTGATGCCACTGCCCCTTGACAGCACGAGCTCTAGCAGAGACCTTCCATCCCGGGTCATTCTGGATGCTGACATGACAGCAGGTGCCCAACGGTGCACGCGGTTCAGCTTTTCCAGCCTAACTCTTCAGGAAGTTATCCCATTTTCTTAACACCTTGGCAGCGCACAGACAGAACCATAGTTTTGTGGGGTTTTTTTTTATTTTGGTTTTGACAAATGGAAGGATGAGCATGAAAAAAAAAACTATGACTTGAGGAGGTTCAATTGTTTTTATCACTCCTGTAAGAGATTGTCAGAAAAAAAATGGTGGAAGAATGTTGGTCATTGAATTTGTGGTGGGTATTGAAAAGAAAATCCATGTTTCCGGTATTAAAGAATTCCAGAATAACAATTACAGCTATTTTCTTAGGTGTATCACATATGATTTCCCAGATTTATTTTTCCTCAATTTCGCAATAAATAAGGCAGAAATAAATTTCTTAATTTCCTAAATCTCATAAAAATAAAACAGGTTGAATACAGCCTAAAATAGCTGGAGGAGGTCTAGATATTTTACAGTATCAAGGGTAAAGTGTATTTTTCTTCTATGTAAAAATGTGCATCTTTTAGTATCAGAATTTATTTTTATATGTAATATTATTTCATTTATTGATATCTTTTGTCTTCTAAGAAGATACGAAATACAATAGATGCTGGATATATAGTGCATTTTTTCACATTCAGGAACTAGATGGGAGTGTCAATATATATTGCCATCAATTAGGAACTCAGAAAAAAAAAATAATTTCACAGAAATTGGCATTATTTGCAAATCAGAGTCTCATGCACACAGAACACAAATGTGTACCTGTATAGACCAATAAGTAAAAGGGATCTTTCAAGAAAACTACCAAACCTGTATCCCACATTCTTTTCATATAGTCACACTGCATGAAAGTACCTCACCTTTTTTTCAGTTACTGTAGTTTTGAAGTAAAAGGAAGTAACACCTTACTAAAAAATTATATATATTAAAGGAATTAAGAAGGTCTTTCTGAAATTATATGGAAAGTAAATAGAAAAAATATTTTTTCTAACCTGTAAAGCAATATGCCATCTGACAGAAGCTACATCAAAATTAAAATATGAGCTTTGGTTCAGACCTAGAGAAAAAAAACATTACAAAGGCCCTCCTCTCCAGAACAGGCAATGAATAACTCCTCAATTAATTTGATAAATTGTCAGAATTGTATTGAATAACATAATACCCTGCATGATAAACATAATATTTTACAACCCAGCCTGAAGCTACATTAAATCATGATAATGTACAGTGACTGCAGCTTTTCCCATTCCTGTGCCTTTAGAGCCTTAACACATCCCAGATCTTGCTGTTTGAATTGGCTCTCGGTGTTCTGGTCTGACCAGCTCTGAACTCCCATGTCAAAATACAAAGAAAAGTGTATGAAGCCCCCTCACAATAATCTGGCACTGAAAATATAGGAAAAACGCTCAAAAATCAATATTTTCCTTCTGTAAGGTCTCCCTAGAGTTACATTGCACTGAAAAATAACAGGCTTCTGCCACATGCAGGAGGTGACTTTGGTAGCGGTGACCTTTCAGCTGTCCTTCTAGGTACACAGCATCTGCACTCCTATGTCACACTAATAACTTTTTTCTCAGTAACTTCTGCCTGTTTTCTGCCCTAAACTTGTCAGTATCTCAGCTCTGTGTGTGCCTCTGCTACTTCTGCTGGGTGTTAAGAGCAACCTTTGAAGACAGTGTAGAATTAGAATTTTTCCAGAGACAACGCCACCTAAACCCCACATCATCATCAGCAAAAAGCCAAACGTGTGCCTATCAGTTTAGGTGTAAAAATACATACACATGCACCTATCTATACTTATCTGCACAAAATATACATTTATAGATATATATACTCTCCATGATTCCTTTTCCTGCCTTTGAAAACTTTATCTTCTGCCGTGTCTGAACAGTTCTAGTTTCAGCTTTTGACCAACACTAGTCAAATGGTGAATGCTGAATTTTGAAAGTGATAACAAGGTTTTTTTTCTGTACGTGAGAGTTAGTTTAACAATTAAGAATCTATTAAGGCATTTCCTAGCATCTGCCTACACAACAGACCCCGCACAGCTTGGTTTTCCTTTTTCTCTTCGGTTCGCCAGCCGTGTATCATTTTTTGCAAGAGATCCCGGCTGAACTTTTCAACCTTGCTCTGGATAAACTAAATATGTTGATTTTTTTCTGGTGAGTCACTTTTGCAGTCAGGCTTTCAGAAACCTGCAGGTCTTTTCTAAATCTCGTCAATTTTAATAGACTTTTTTGACAAAAGTGATTAGAGCATCGAAGTAGTTTTCCCTCTTATTTCCAGAGATGCACCGAACCCATACTGCTTCCCAGTATCCCCCTGGATTTACACCCAAGCTTTGTGTGTCCATAATCTAAAATGTTTATTTCTGTACAATAGTAATAATTATATAATTATCTATTATATAAAAATATATTTGGCATATTTGTTTTATCTTTTCATACACTGATGAGCAGCTTTGGAGTGTTTTGGTCACCCTTGCTCCGGTGAAAGCTGGAGTCTGGCAGGTTCTGCCTGCTCCCGTGGACCTCAGTGGAAAATGTGCGACGATGATCTCGTATGTTCGGGCCCTTAAAGCCCTACTAATCTGAATCAGTCCTGAACAATGTCATAAACAGAGCAATAAAATGCTGGATATGGTCACTCCCCAGCTCCTGTTGACTGTCTCTATGGCATTTAATGAAAGAAAACCAAAATTCCATCCCAAATGACAATAAGACAGACCTTGGAGTTACTTGACTGTGAAAACAAAATTCATGGTTTCAGTCAGTTGTCCAAGACAACAAGCTCAGCTTCTGCCTTTGGCTTTTAAAACAAAAGCTCAAGCACACAGTCCCACAGGTCAGAGTAAATTATTTCCATAAACAAATCTGGACAAACGTCCTTCCATCTGGAAGCCCAGGAAAACGGACATTTCGTCACCTGGGTCCCACTATTCCTCACAAAAATATGCACATCGTAAAAAAACGTGTAAAACATCTCTTCTTTGATTATCCACTCAAAAGAAAATTAATATTTTTTTTCTGAAAAACAAAATGAAAACGTCATTCCTACTTTCCATTTCAGGAGGGGAGGAAAGAAGGCAGAGCTAGCTGTCGAGAACGTCTGCAGACTGGAAAAAGAGGAGAGTCGAGTCATCTTTTTAAAATGTTGATTGACAACCCGGGCAAGTCTCCAAGCCTGCGTGACAGAGCCCAGCTGCTGTGTGGTGTCGCTCCTCCGCTCCCCGGCCACATCGCGGCTCTCGGTGGCTGCTTTCCACACCAGTGGCACCGGCACTTCCTTGGCTGCTCGTCTATCCCGAGCCTTTGCACTTACAGTGCCTGGCACCCGTCCCTATTCCTCCTTCCCTGGATGTTTTTCCAGCAGTGCTTTTCCTGGTCGTATTAGGGCTCTCCAGCAGATCCCCACTTACCAATACTTTTTGACGTCCAGGATATTTTTTTTCGCTTGTACATTTACTGCCTCCTACCTCCTCACTGGGCTAACTGCAGACAAGACACTTTCTCTGAAGCCAAATCCCGTAGAAGTTAAACATGCAATGAACACGGTTGAAGGCTCTAGAGAAAAAAAAGACAAAGTGTTTAATAAAGAACGACATTTAAACACACCAGCAGACAGCTGTAGCATTGATAAAGTTGAAAGGGGTAGTTCCAAGAATTATTTTTTTTTTCTAATAAACTCTCTATAACTTTCCCCTAAGTATTTTCTGAGGAGCTCCTGATGCTCAGCACCGCTAGGCAGCACAGGTTCAGTGGACTCAAAGCTGTCTGTGCCCATGGGGTTCAGGGTTCAAGGGCTTTGTGAAGCCAGCAGGAGCCAAACTGCTGAGTGCGCTTTCGCATCCGAGAAAGTCTGGTTTAATTTCCAGATCCTGAGAATTATTGACAATTAGGGTTTTTAGTGTCTTTAGATCTATTTCCGTGCAAACATTGCATTGCAGTTTAAATCACTCAAACACGTGTGCGTTTTCAAGTCCTTTGGCACAGGCTGCCAAAGTCCACGGCTTCCTGGTTTAATGGGTAAGGGGGTGTCTCCTGGAGTCACCTGCACTGTGTGACAGCCTGCGGCTGCTCAGAGAACAACTCTCCCAAGCTGGGGTCACCAGTGGCTGAGCATCACGCTTTTACCCTGTTTTCGTGCTTGCACAACTGGATTAACTCCTCCTGGAATTGTGGCTGGAGGACAAGGTGAATAAGTTTCTGTAAAAAACCAGACAGTCCTCTTTCCACACACTGATCCACCAACGCAGGAGGTCCGGATGTTCCCCACTGGAAACCATAATTAACACTGTAATGCTAGAAATTCCTCATCTGCACCATAATTGATGTTAGTGCCTGTCTGGGTACACAAAGATTCTAAAATCAGCATTAAAAAAAAAAAAAAACCTTTGTATGACGCACGTGTCTCATAAAATAGTCGACAGAGATTCTGGTGCATCTCGGACAGGTGACCGATCCTGTAATGTTCACAGGTTTCATTTCTGTTCCTGAAGGCACGTTTAACCCGTTACAGTCGGATATAACATATGCTGCCACCTCTAAAACTGAGGTGCTTTGTAAATACTCTGCTCTCATGGAAATTTTCTTTGAAGGCTTCTAAAACTGGAGAGGAACAAGACTGGAGACAGCTGAGAATCATTTCTGCTGACTGTGTGGCCAATGCAGTCTTCGGATGGAGGGGTAGAGGCTGGAAACCTTTTGTTAGCTAGGACAGAGCACGCAGCGAAGAGTCCTGAGATCAAGACGCCAATGAACCGCAGAACAATCCAAGTCCCCAGTGTTTGAATTAGCTCCCGTCTGAGATACAAGGACATTGCAAGACGTGCCTCTTTGATTATTTCACCAACAGTCATAACCAGTCGTCCTTTTTAGCATTTGCACTCTGCAGTGTCAAAGGCTCCAGCCAGGGCTCGTGTACCACTGTGTGAAGATCTTTGCAAGTATGTGAAATATCTTTCTTTTCCTTTCTTTGTTTTCCCCAAATAGCTCCAAATTGTGGAGCTATTATGATTTTCTTCTGAGTCCATTTCTCTGTTGAGTTCTGAACGAGACTGTGCAGAATTCAACGAAGAAACACATATAACTGAGCAAAGTGGTAGAACTAAGCAGGACAGAAAGTGTCCAAGTTAAACGCATCCATTTATATTGTACAGCTTTTACTTTTTTTGTTGTTTGTTTATAATAAACAAGAGTCAACTCCTGCAACTCGTTGCTGGGTTATTACAAAATAGTTAGGTGTTAAGATGCTAAGTACTGAGGTCGAATATAAACCACTTGTAAGAATGAAGACTTAAAGAGCTATACATTGAATCCTGTATTTGTAATGTGGACTTTTTATTCCTTTAACTTACTGCTTAACAAAATAACAGGTAAAATGTCCAAACTTCATTTTCTAAAGTTAAGCACCAAAAATTTATAGTTTTTCAAATACACTAAATATCTATCATTTTTATAACTGTAAGTCAAAACTAAAAACTGATATAAATACTGATGTTGTGGATTGTTCCCAAGATGTGTGCTCTCTCAACACAATGTGGGATATTGGTTTTAAACAAAAACACCCAACCCAAAACAAAACAAAGCAAAGCAAGAGGGTTTTAGAATGCCAGAATACTCTGAATTTTCTGAAGTCTTGAGCAATGCACAATACACACAAAAATCTTATACCATATTTGATCAGTTCAGCATCTTTTAGCAATATCTCAAAAAACATGTGGAATTGCTAAAGTTTGTTTCCTCCAACAGATTTTAATATTTTGCCTGAGTTTTATTTACTTATTTCTTCAAATAAAGAAAATCCTTTCAAATAAAGTAGAAATATATTTTTATTAAAAAGTAGGGTAAAACATGTCTGAATTATTATTATTTTTTCCTATTCGTTCAGCATTCAGTCTTCAGCCCACACTGTTCGAGCAACCAGTTGTCCCTCCAAGGCAGCTGGGACTGGCCGGGTTGCCTTTGCTCCCTGTCCCAGATTCCCATCTGGTCTGGGTGTCCGTGGTTCTGGGTCTCCATGTGAGGAATTCCCAGCCCGAGGCAGAAGCACCAGACTCACGGAGGCAGGATACCTCCTTTCAAAGGCTGAGGAGCCTGTTCCCCCCTTGCAAATACAGTCTCACTCCTGCGAGGTTTTCAGCTCACAAGCAGGGTGCTTTGCTCATGCACTGCTTCAATTTTTTTTTATTTTTTTTTTTTTAGTGGAGCATTTTTCTGCAGTGTTTGATCATTCCCATGCACACACTTGTGGCTTGTCTTAACCAATTTATTTATCTCAAAGTAGCAAATCTTTATGAGAATACAGAGATGTGAACCTCGCACTAGAGCCCTGCAAGAACATCTGTGTGCCGGCGTCCACAGCTGCATTGCTCAGTGCATCCATCTTCGTGTCAATTTTCTTTTGTGCGATCACACGCATCGTTTGGTCCGTAAGGGAAAAGGCAGGAACGGACTCAGGCACGTACACACTCAGCAGAGTAGAGGAATGACCAAAGGAGAAGTATATGGGAAAGACTCTGATATTGTCAGCTAATCCCTGCTGGTGCTGCTCTCCTGTGGATCTTCCCAGCACATATTTCTTTCACCCCCATAGCTGGCTCCTCCCTGTAACGCTTTTCTCCCCCCGCACGCTCTGAACCCGGACACCACATGGGCCTTCGAGCAGAAAGGAATTACACTCCCGTCCGCTTCTTCGACACGCAGCTGCCAAAGCTCTTTGCAAAACCGCTATGCCGTTACTATAGAAGTATTTACACGGTCATCAGCTTTATATAACGCTTTTCATCTCCAGCTTTTGATTTTTACATTACAGGATTCAGCCTCATCCATCATCATACTGCTGACAAACGGTATTAACATTTTTTCTGCAAAAGAAGCACAAAGTGTACGGAACACAATTGTTATCATGTAACCCGACCTAAATACTGTGTAGGTCTTTCTGCGAGGGAAACATTCCATTCCTTTCTAGGTATAAGGGAAGGAAAGTTTCAACTGAAAATGTGAACCCAGTGTCCTGTTTTCTTTATCTGGGAGCTTTCTTCTCCATTTCTTAAATTGTCTTCATTTTTTGTAGAATAAAAAATAATTTAGAGAAGTAAGAAGCAGAAGAATATTTAAAGTCATGAGGTTTGTTCATCCTTATTTTTTACTATCGGTGTTGTTATGGAATTCAAGACAGGCTTTTATTTAGCACTTTTTTCCCTCTGACATAAGAGGTACAAGTTTTCTACATCATGGTTTAGGGTTTTTAAATCTGTCGGCTCCTTACAGCTCACGCTATTTTTTTCTTGTCATTTGTGTTTGGCTACGGCTTGAAATCTAAGGCTGGGTTGTTGTATGCCAAACGCACTATATATTGACTGTCCATATGGTACACGGAATGCATGCAGCACTGTTGCCTTGTGCGTATCTGACATCAACATCATGCTCAACATCAGAACTTGAAAAGGATTAAAAAATCCTACAGTGAGAGAACAAGGTTGGACATTCCAGAAGGGGATTCATTGTGATTTCTGCACTTTCTTGAACTCAGCCGCATCTCCCAATTGCAGAACTGGTGATTTTGGCTGACACCAGTTCGTGAGCAGACCTGAAGAAAGATTTTACAGCATTGGTGGCTGACACTTGAGCATCCAGGCTTTTCGATCTGTGCAATGTCGAGGTTACTAGGATGGGCTGGGAGAAACCTGTGCAAGCCCCTTTCTCTGCTGCATTGAGGACCCAAAGTTCGTTATTCAAATGCAAACCAGCCCAGTGAGAGGTTTGGCAGTGCTACACAAGCAAGTCATGCACGTGGTTACCACGCAGTGAGCATATGTCTCTCAGTTAGTGTCTGACTCTTTGCAACGTTTGGTAAAAAATTATTGCCATCTGCTGGAGAGGAAACTTCCTCAAACACCCGGGCTAGCTGCAATCCAAACCAGGTTTTGCTCAGACGAGCGCGTGCGTTGTAGAGCCGGCTGTGCCCAGCAGCAAAGCCTGCAGCCGCGGTGGACCGCGGGCTCTTTCTTGTGAAGTTTCATAACACAGTCGTCCTTATAGCCACAGGACTTGCTGCAGCAACACCGGGAACCGTGGGGCCTCTGGGAAGCCACGAGGCTGGTTTGTGGTTCCCAGAAAGACTTGAACCATTTCTTGCCCTTGCACCCACGCTGCCCGTGAAGAGCCGGCACCAGAGGCCAGGGAGCGAAGGAGCATCTCCGCGTGTTCATAACAAACTGTAACAGCACGAAGAACAGACCTTACTACCTTGGGTGTTTGGTCACTGGAGTGCTTTATGGCTTAGCATCTCCAAAGGACACGGAAAGAACGGGCAGATAAATTCATAGTGTAGTTCATCCATATCAAAGAAGAATTCTTCTCCACCTTCATTCTTTTTAAGGTTATGTAATATTTTTTGTGATTTAGTAAATTTAAAATAAATTCTACAGCGGTGATATTCAACCTTGGCTATAAAATTAACAGCAGCCAGTCGCATGCACCAAGCAAGGCACTGCACAGCACAGAACTCAACAGGCAGGTGCTGGAGCTCAGCAGTTCCTTTTGGGTCTGATTTTGAAATGTTCCTCCGCAGAGGCACCCAGCTCTCCCCAGGCTTGGGAGGTCAGGGCTTTTACTTCCTTTCAAGTGATATTTGGTTGCTTTCTCAAGCCAATTGCAGGTACTCTGAGCTCTCTATTTCTATTGAGGATAAATGCAAAGACAGCACTGACTTCAGTTTTAGCAGGTTTTTTGGTTTGGTTTGAGTTACAGATTTTTTTTTCCCAATAAATTGCACTCAGACAATTCAAAAAAACTGTTGCTACAACTTGAATATTTTCAGCCTACAGAAAGCAAAATCATTTAAAGTTGTCAAACTAAATGCCTTACAAATTAGTGAAAAATGTGATTTCTCCCATCAAGAAGCAGCAGATAACAAAGGACAGTCCAAGAGCATCAGGTCAAAGAGCAGTTTCTCCGCTCTGCTTTGGTGAATCCATCGGAACAGGAGGGTCACAGATTACAGACTGCAGCTGAGAGCAAATCCCGGCTCCTGCACCAAAAGCCCCGATAGCACAGACAAGGCTGCCACCTGCCATCTGTTAATTTTATCTGAGAAGGTAAAGCTGTGCCTTTGGTGTGTTTCCCCAGTGCATTTTGAATAGTGCTGCTAGATGTTCATTAGCAATGCTTTGAAACACGGAATCTTGGAAAAACGTTTCAGTTGAATGATTATAACACTCGGAGAAGTATCATCTCCCCTTTGGGCGGCTCTCACCTGTTTTATCTGGCCGTGACGGTACGGACAGCGACAGAGGATTTCCACAGACAGCTCAAAATCAGACAATCAGACACGAAAAATTGAAGAAGGCAAACTTCAGCTGGTTATGTTGCAGAGTTACAAATAGTAAACGTTACCTTGTTTTGTTTTGTTTTGGGTTTTTTTCTTTGTGGGATTAAAAAGCTGTTTTGACCTGGGAATTTAGGAGAAAATACATTTCAGTATTGAGGCATACCAACAATATTTTCTGTAAATATTGCTCCATAACTCCTCGGTACTCAGCGAAAGATAAAATCCTACTTAACCTTGCAACCCATTTCTAAATCAAAGTTCACTTACATGTGAGTCCTAATCCTTTTGATTTACAGCCACAGATCCTTCCTGTATTTTCCGACACAAATCTAAGGATTATAAAAACATGGACCTATTTTACCTCTCTCTGTGGGATTAGAAATCCATAGTTTCTCTTCATACTATTGAAAAAAAGGCAGTAATAAATAAAAGCTGTAATAATCTAGTGGTTGAGAGTGAGCAGATTTACTGTTTTAAAATATGAACATTTTGTTCCATAAAATATTAACAGATATTTTTCCATAAAATATTAACAGATATTTTCAGATACTTGTACATGACAAAATATACGTAGATCAAGGTTGACTTGTAAAAAGAGTTTGTATATAGTTTATCTTCAATTTTATACAGGATTTCACATTAGCTACAGTGTCAGGATTACCTCTGGAAAAAAAAATTACTTTTTATTCTAGAAACAACTGCATGGAGAAGCCACAGGGGAAAAGGTCTTCTGTGTCCGTCCTTTCAAACGCAGAAGCACCCTGAACCAGACATTGAGTCCAGTTGCGGCTGGCTGGACATGACCGTGGATGTGGCAGAAATCACACGCTGGGGCTTGCAAACGAGCAAAGATCATCCAAACCATGTCATCGTCACCCCTCTCAACCGAGCGTTTGACAGGGCCCAAAGGAGAGCCCGTGCTCTGTCCTTCCGAGCAAACATCACACCTCACTGCCCTGTTCGAGGGATCCAGGATGGTTTTCCGGGTCCCATGCCCAGTTTTTCCTGCAACCACAGTCAAACTCCCTGTTGTGTGTTCCATCCACCCTGCCACGACGCACAAACCGAGCCCGTGGGCCGGAGGGAGCTGTGATGCACCTGGCTTGGGTAACCGGGTGGCCAACAGTCTGAGGATCTCCGCAGCACGCAGCGGCTGTGCCGTCCCGGTGTCTGGTGTCATCGGTACGTGTGAAACCACACACCTGAAGAAAGCAGAGGCAGGGAGGAAGGTTCGATATCCTGCGTTCCGTAAGGAACGGGTCACAAGCAGCTGCACAAATGCACACTTAGCAACCAACAGCACATCAGAACACCCCCGTTCAGTTGGCCTAAATTTAAATACTTTCATATTAAACCCATCTACGTGCAAATACCCGGTAAACAAGTCTGATAAACTTCCCCAAAGTCACTCTTGCAGCTCAGGTGTGGTCGGTTCATGTCAATAACAACCCGTGTTCACACAGCAGCTGGAGCGAGCACAGGTCGATTCTGATTAGTGTTTTGTGTTACTTTACTGAGATAACGGATCAGGCGCCTTTGTAGTCCTATCTCAAACATCCCGCCCTGCCCAACCCCCTCTTAACCCACAGCACAATGACTGAGAGCCTGAACGTACCCACAGAGCAGGAGGAAAGCAACGAGCAAATTCGGGAAGATGCACATTAGTGCCAGAGTGACGCTGGGTATCACAAATGAATATCATCTACTTTGCTACTCCTCACACTTCTCGAGAACTCGTTTTACCAACCTCCAAGCCAGACACCAACTGGAGAACCTTCCTCAGAAGAACAGCGGAAAGAGTTGCGGACCGCAGTGCCAGAAGAGCCGCTGCCCTGCCTGAGGACAGTTCTGTCTGGCTTTGGTCCCCCAGAACCTCTAGAGTTCCCAGAAGGAAATGGCCTAGAATATGACTACAGACTGAAAGGTTCAGAGTTTTTGCCATGTGAACCTTGAAAAAACATCTCCCTCTTTCGATAACCTTACCGGTTTGCTTCAGGTCATCCTCGCAGGTTCCCTGCACGTACTGACCGGGAACATCAGCCCAGCCCAGTTCTCACGAAGACGGATTTTGTTCCCCTAGTCCCTACTCTATGCTCATAATGCAGGCGTCATCCGGACAAGCATCATTGTAAAAACTCAGAAAAGAACAGCTGTTCTCTCTAAACAGCTGATAACAGCTTTGAGCAGCTAGCCCTGGGTTAAAGCAAAAGGAACAACAGCAACAAAGACATCTTGCTTTCCTGAATAGTGCGAAAATGTCCTTTCGAGAAACAAAGACAAATGTCATAAAGTCAGAATTACAAAAAAAAGGGGGGTTTGTTATGTCCACTTAATCCTTCTGTAATTATGGGTTTGTTTTCTACGTTTATTAATTGTTTTGTTGTTTCAGACTCTCCTCATATGGTTTCTATGCACCAATTACATCTTATTCTTGAAATAATTTTTCCCCAAACAGCCTGAATTTCTGTTTCCTGTTGCTCATAGCCACATATAATTGAGGAAAACATCCTTAAGCCCTTTTCAGTTAGCATGTCTGTCTCACTTGTCTGTGTTTCAATAAAGTCATGGTTTATCTAGTTATTTCAAACTTTTCTCACGAATCCAACACTATTGTTGTGACCCTTCCCTGGACCGTATCCAGTTTGCTAACGTGTTTCCAGTGGTGGGATGCTGGGAGCTGTGCACCGTTCCAGACGCAACCTAGGTGCTGCGTGAAGTTGCAGTTCCATCTCCCTGCACTATGACATCATTTTTTTAATGTCTCAGCCCAAAATGCAGTTGACCTTGTTTGCTGCCACACTCCGCTGACAGTTAACCCTTCCAGCGAGCCGCTCACGCTGCCATTTCTTTCTGCCATCCCTGTGTCACGAGTCGCTGGCTATTCGTGTTTGCATTAGCTTCAGCAAATATCTTCTTTGTGTGTTTCCAAGTGGAGTGAACTCTCTTCTGCTCATAATTTTAACCTTTTGGTCAGCGTGTAAAACATTATCTGTGTCCAGGTGCTTTGGGCTCGTCTCTGCTTGTCGCTCTCTACTGGATTTAAACAGAGCCCAAGGCAGCCAAATGCTGCCCAGCTGTGAAGCACTTCATCTTAAAGACACACATATTGCCACGTTCTTTTTCTCTGTCTTTGCAAGCTTTATGTCACTGGGCCCTTTTTTCATTTTCTGATTGATTTTGAATAGAAATTAAAATACCTGTGAAGCATTATTTTCCCAGTCATCCTTTTGTTATCCTTATTCTCTTAATTTTAATTTTTATTTTTTATTTATCCAGAATTGTACATTTTTACTATTGTGCACTTATTTACACATTTCTGAATTAGTGCCGTTAAAACATAGCCTATTTATACAACAAAGCAATAGAACTGCCTGCGTCATTCTTTTTTATTTTTTTTTTTAATTTCAAATTCTGTACAAATCAGGTTGTATTTGGGGTCAACTCCAAGTGTTTTTCCACCGTGGGTATTTTATTCCATATCCACCATTTCAAAGGAGATACATCTGGTAACCGTAATATCCCAGTTTAGTAAGCAAAGTGTCGAAAACACGCACAAAAAGAAATATGTTTTCTGTTTGTTTCTGTCTTTTTTCTGGGGAAATCCTACACCTTCCATGCAGAGAGAAAAAAAAAAAAAGCCAACAACATCTGTTGCTGCTAATGGCTGGTTTAGATAACTGTCCCATAGAACAAGACTTTAGAGCACTGGAGAGACTAAATCTTCTAAAATTATTGAAGCACATTGTCAATACTGCTTTAGCCTGGTTTGAATGAAGCACAAATCTGTGATGGGTTGGCCCTTGGCTGGGGGCCAAACCACACATACCCGCTCACACCGTCCCTGCCCCCACCCAATGATAGGGGAGAGAATTAAAGAGGTAAATGGCAAAGAGGACTCGTGGGTTGAGATAAGGACAATTTAATAACTAAACTACAATAATATTAGAAATAATACTATATACAAAGATGCAATGTGACCACTGCCTACAGAGGTCTCTGTGCATCAGGCTTTTCACTCCATTGGCTTTCTTCCAACAACTTCTTACAAATTTGGTCATAATTCCTTTACTTCCATAATACCTCCTTCTCTGCCCCGCTCTCATGAGACCCCACCTGGAGTACTGTGTTCGGCTCTGGGGTCCTCAGCACAGGAAGGACATGGACCTGTTGGAGAGGGTCCAGAGGAGGTCACAGAGATGGTCAGAGGCTGGAGCACCTCCCCTGTGAGGACAGGCTGAGAGAGTTGGGGTTGTTCAGCCTGGAGAAGAGAAGGCTCCGGGGAGACCTTAGAGCAGCTTCCAGTGCTGAAAGGGGGCTACAGGAGAGATGGGGAGGGGCTCTGCATCAGGGGGTGTAGCGACAGGATGGGGGGTAACAGATTTAAGCTGAAACAGGGTACATTTAGACTAGATATTAGGAAGAAATTCTTTCCTGCATGGGGGGTGAGACACTGGCCCAGGTTACCCAGAGAAGCTGTGGATGCCCCATCCCTGGAGGGGTTCAAGGCCAGGCTGGATGAGGCTTTGGGCAACCTGGGCTAGTGGAGGGTGTCCCTGCCCATGGCAGGGGGTGGCACTGGATGATCTTTAAGGTCCTTTCCAACCCAAACCACTCTGTGATTCTATGATTCTATAACAGCTTTTTTGAGGGCAGGTTTTTCCCTTTCTTTATTGATGCTTACACTAGTATTTGAACTTTCTGCTTGATTTTGTGGTTTCCCTCTAGCATGCCAGAGAAAAAGACAGCAAGAGCATGCACATTTTTAATAAAAGACAGTGTTATTAGGCAACATTTAAGACCAACTCAAGGATAGAACATATTGACAATATGGGCAAAAAAATCCTGGAATGCATTTGAAAGCAGAGTAGATGTTTGTTTTGTTAGCTGTTGGTAGCCTTACTGTAAATACATCTCCTGTATTAACGGCAACTAAAATTATAAGATGTTGCTGTCTAATCTGTGTTAGCACCTTCATGAGCTCCATGCCTCAAAAGAGTAAATTTTTAGCCTGTGCCCCCAGTGTGGACAGAAGGTTAATAGTCATATCCACCGTCAGAAGGGAAAAAAAAATCTGGCCACTATAGGTATCATTCACCATTTCTGCAAATAACCTACGGGAAACCCTGAGGCAGTCGAAGAGCATCCCTAAATACAGTTATTTGCACTAGAAAAAGGTTTGGGAGCGAATGATGGAGAAGAAACCACTGGAAATGTAATGAAGGCCACCTATTCATAAAAATGTGAAGATGCTGTAAAGATTTTCTGTCTGTTATTAAGTTTTCAGTGCCAGCGCACAGACTCACGAGTCATACGTCTGTCAGAGGGTGACCTTGGATGGCCCAAGCTTTATTACTCTGCCCAAAATACGCAGCATGGAAGTCTTACTATACGACTTCTCAATGTAATATTCCCCTGTCCAATTTATCTCCTCTGCAAGAAATAAACTAAAATCCTCAGGCAGCTTTAAAGAAAATACATAAGCTTCTTAGGAAGAATATATTGATTTGATGAAACTGGCTTCAGTTAAGACCTCACTGGCACTGTAGGAACTGTAATAAGCTTCTTCATATTGTCAAGCTTATTCAGAAGAATAAAGAACAGCTGATAGCATTTTGCCTTTTATATCATTATATTGTGTTTGCCTCTTCTTGTAAAACTCCCTGTAATACCAACGTATGCAATGTATATCCATATATATATGTATGTATGTATATAGGCATTGCAGGTGAGAGAGGAGACCTTGGATTAGGTTTTTTTCAGGCAGCCAGCTTCCACCTGGTCTTCACAGGCAAGGATTTTTATTTGGGATAGGATTTGACATTTGGATTTACACTGGCGTTAGATCCAATATTGGCATTTTGCTTTACTTTACATTAAAATTCTGTTATGCAAATGTAAATAGAGAAACAGGCTGCTAATTGCTGTAACAGCCCAGAAGGAAACTTGCAGGAGCACTGAAAGGACGGAAACACAAGGATCCAGTGGAAGTTACACTGACATCTTCATGAGGTTTTTAACCCTTTTTACACACTCCTTCTCCCCTGCTTTCCTGTTCAATCCCCTGCATTTACTGAGAGTTTTCCCAGATGAACATCATATTCACCTTCTTTTTTTTTTAAACATATTCATTTGAAAGAAAACCTCTTCTGATTGTTTAGATTTAGAATATAACAGTGATATGTCCTTTTACTCTGCAAGAGTGACAGCACTCTGAACAGAGCAGCACACACAATTAACTACATGCATTTTTATTCCCTAATGGTTGTGAAACCACTGAGTGAGAATGTTAACATTACTGAGAAAACTTTGTTTGCAAAGCAGGTCTTTTAATTTAATTATGGAAACAATAAAGGTAATGCACTTTATAAATATTAAATAAATCCTTGCAGCCGCCTGAGCTCTGGGTGCTGTAGTCGTATGTCTGGTTTAGTGGGAAGGAGAGAAAAACAGGGATAAACCAAACAGACTGTATATCTTGTCAGCAGAGCTGCAGAGAAAAGGTGCAGCCAGATCTCACCACCTCACCACAAGTTTTGCATTTGTGTAAGTTCCAGACACGGCAATGCAACATTTAAATCCAGTGATTAAGCTCAGATTTCGTTAAAAGAAAACACACTAAAACTTGAAAGCAGGAGCAGAGTGAACAGCAAAGGTTTATTAAGAAAGACATAACTAAAAAAAGATCGCACAGGAACGCATCCAGGCGGGCTTTGAATGTCTCCAGAGAAGGAGACTCCACACCCTCTCTGGGCAGCCTGTTCCTGTGTTCTGTCACCCTTCTGAACGTCGTTTTTTCTCAATTTTGGAACCCACTAGACGGTTCTACCTAGATGAAAAAAAACAAGCTGAAGTCTCAACAGACAATCCCACAACTGTCAGGAAAATCAGTTTGGTTTAGAAGAACGTTGCTGATGTACACAGAACAGGGAAGAAAAACGCTGGGTTTACACACCGAATTTTTGCAGCTCGCAGTTGGCCAAGCGGTGCGTGCACACTGCTCCAAACTAGGTGTCGTGTTTACCCCGGGGCCACTGCGGGAAAAACAGGATTGCTTAAATGTGTAGGACCGCAGAGAGAGAAATAAATCTTTAGGAAACCAGACATCACTGATTTCACTGCTCTGAAAAAAATTCGCCTTAAATCTCATCATTCCAGGTGCTGACAGATGGGTACGGCAGTTTAATTGCTTTGTTTTCAGGTCACTGCACGTTGTTCCTTCTGCTGAAGAGTCTGGTGGAAGAATGACCATGTGCTGCCTTCTGGCTGCTGCCGTGTACATCAGCACAACTTCTCAGGACAGAGGGGAGTTTGCCCCTCTCGCAACGGAAAAATTGACATCTGCAGCCAGAGCTCTCCATCTGCAAGAGGAGGCCAACGAGGAGCCATGCATGGAGCAACCAAGCAGTCAAGAGGCACCATAAGGCTTCTGGAGAAGGCTTTCCTGGAGACCTCAGAGGAGATCTGTGTATGGTTTCTGCAACTCAGGAAACCACCAAAGGTTGCTGGACCAAAAGGAAAGATGAAAGAAAAGGTTGTGTGCTGCCAGGATGCAAGCGAGAAGAGGAAGATTGGTTTTCAAGACACATTTTTAACTGTTCTCACCCAGCAATCCTGAGTTTTCTCTCTGGAAAAGAATTACCGTCTTTCAGCTTACTATTTTTGTATTTTATTGAAATACACCTCTAGAGATTGGAAGCCATCGGTGTCTTTTGGCATGCCTAGTTTCAGAGAATCACTCAGTTTTATGGTGGAGCGATTCCAGCCCAAGGCACTGGCTTGACTGGGCATCCCATCACATGAGGCTCTTCCGTGTCTTGAGGTCACAATTCACCATCTTTCAACACCCAGAGCCACGTGGGCATCTAGCAGTCCTAACAACTGCTTCCGCAGAGGCTGGTTACAAAAAAAATTACTGCTGATCAATGCTTTGGTGTTTGGATGTGTTTCAGTACTCCGCACAGTTTATCCGCACAGGTTTTGGAACAACATGCAATCTGCCTCTGCTCGCACTCCATATAAAAGTGTCCAGCAGCATTTGGAAGGTATGGGGCTATATTAGCACTGGTTTAAACGTAAACTAATTTTTTCTGTCTCTTAAAGGCAGGATGTGGCCGATGTGGCCCCAGTGTTGGGCCCTTCCAGCTCTGTGCTGACTGAGATGGTTCTTGTGAGACACGGGTGTCTTCACCCGAACCAAAGCGTGGCGAAGCTCTTCGTTCCTACCAGGGCCACAGGGCAGGAGGAAGGTGGAAGGCAGTAAGAGGTGTGTGAAGCCCCAGGTCAGCAAAACATTCTTCTCCACGGGCAAGACCAACGGAGAAATTGTGACCCCAAGCCCAGTTTCACACAGGGTTTGTCCCTAGCTGAGGACATCTCTGAGCGTAACTTCAGCCCAACGCTCAGATACGACGCAACGTGATCAGAGACCGAGGCGCCAGGCCCAGCCAGAAGCATTTTTCAATAACATTCCTCCAAACTGCGCTGTCTGTTCATTCTTCTCAAGAACCCTTAAGACTTTGTACTTTTAAACAAATGGATTGTCCAGGGCAGTTCTGCAAAAGCAATTCAGGCTGAGCCGAAAACGCGTACGGCAGACACGGCAGAAGCGATCCAGCCCGAGAGGCTGAGCTACAAATTTTCCTCCCTGACAAAGTGAACTCTCTCTCTTTTTTTTTTCTTTTTTTTTTCTTTTTTTTTTTGCCTTTTTTTCATCGTCTGGCCCAATTAGTTTGAACTTTTTGACGGAAGCTGGCGGTACTGTAATCCTTTGCATCCCATGACCTCTGTTGGTTCAAACCGCAGTTGGCCACGGGCCGGTTGCTCGGGGGCACCAGGACAGAACAGGTTTTGCTGTATCCCTTTGTTGTTCTGGCTTGTGTTACTCTGATATGTCCTTGTTTTTAGGATAGGAACATCTTTTTTAAAAGGTTACCTCCCTTTAATTTTTGTAAAGAATTCTTTTTGGAGCATTTTTAAAGACCTTTAATATGGACATTTCATTATTGCTTGTTTTCACAGAACCACAACATTGGTTCCAGAGGGAAAAAAAAAAAAGTTTCACAGAGTGGGCAAATTTTTTTCAGAAAGAATTAATGTGTCAAATATGTTCCCAACTTCATTACCTCGAGAGCTACAAGTGCCTTTTCACAGCGTTGTTACTTAGAAATAAATGTTAACATAATCATTTGGTTTTGGGATAGAACAAGACAGAAAGTGTCTGGTTTTCTGTGTTCTGTATCGCATTACAGAAAATGTACTGTTAACGCTGAAGTCTTTTTTTCCTATTCTCAAATCTCATTTCTTAGTTTCTTCTCTAAATATTTAAATTGAATTGTGTTTCCCCACAGCGTACTTGCTCCCAGAGTCACATAACTCCACCTCAGGGACATTATATCACGGAAATCTGGCTATTATTAAAAAGTATTTGGTTTCCAGTTCTATTTGTATATGTCTTTTAAAATTATATGTTGACTCATAGACCCATCTTATTTGTTTTTTTACAGGAGATGCATGCTAAACATGCTTTGGTATCAATAATAATAATTTTCTTTTGCCTGACTTTTCATTCCTGTCTAATTTTTAAGGATACAGACCAGACCCAGCAATATTAGCCACAGCTCATTTGAAGAAAACTGGCTTATCCTCTCTTTTTTTCCTTTTTTTTTTCCCCAATGTTATTGTTTTGCCAACTTGTCAGTTTGTCAGCAGTCCACAAGTCAGCAGTGTCCTCAGTCTGCGGTCAGATTGTCTGGGCAAACACTGCCGCCTTCGTGTGTGATAAATTAAACGTGGTGATAACCTGACAGCCTCCGTTTAGCATTCAGTCGCTACAGGAGAAACCCAATTTTCTCTGGAGCTCTTGGGAACGAGGAAGAAAACACACGGCACACTAGCTGAAGTCGTCAGCAGTGGTGGAATCGAGTTATAAAAGGGAAAAAAAAGAACAAAAGTGATAGAAGGAGTCCTCAGCATCATCTAGCTTTCTTCCTTTTGTCAGGGAGAAATCTGTCTGTACTTTCTCCTGACTTTAAACCAAGGTTTAACGGTAAACTAAGTAAAGAACACAGTATCGTATTATCACTTTTAATATTATTTTAATGCATGAAACTAAAGAATTAAGATTCTTTCACACTTGTGCTTTACTCAGAACACAGTTGTTGTACCCAATTTAATCTATCTCACTTTGCTTTTAAAATGATGATAATCTTGAAGATTTCCCGTCTGATCCAACGGGCTGGGAAAGACCCTACAGGCACTAACAGGTGTCACAACCACAGCATCAGAGAGTTTCACAGCTGTGACATTCTCTAGTGCTACACAGAGCCACCAGAATGCAGAGACATGCGTTTGGCAGGAGGGGGATTTGAAAAACATTTAGTATCGTCTGTAATATTTCAACATTTATTTATTTTTAAAGAGGAAACCCTTTTTTGCCCAAGCTAAACATCCCTGGAAATACCTCCTTCTGTTTTCAAAAGCCTGGCCCCACAAGTGGCACGTTCCACTGACCAGCACAAACCCTCTAAACAGCACATTCGAAGGAAATCTCAGGAAGAAAGGAAAAAACTATAATGGTCAACAATTAAACACAGAATGAATCTGTACTTCAGGGGTATTGCACTTCAGCTTTTAAGCCAGAAATCAGTCTGTACCATCGAAGCACGTGTGCTGTCGATGTCCCAGAACCGTTTACTCCAGGAGGAAGGAAACTCACGTGCAAGAGCAGAAAATCTGCCATGGGTGGAGAGCAGGGGAGGGAAGGACAGAATACAAGCCTGTGTCTTCAGCTTCTGGGTGGTAACAGCTTCATCATCCCCCGGTTCATCATCAATAGCACTTGATGTCACACCTCTAGAGACGCTGCCAAGACAGAGCCCCTGTGGTGCCCGGCACAGAACAAGGGTCGTTGCACCCTCGGCAGATTCTGAGTGGCAAGGGGTGCAAAGGAGACCCAGGACAGCGTGGGAAACTGCCAGAACTCCAGACCACTGACAAAACCAGGCATCAGACACCCTTGACCCCCAGAACAACTGGTTTGTTGGATCGGTGTGTCCCCCTGCAAAGGACTCGATGAACCTCAGCTCACCCGATGACATGCTGAGAACCCATCAGCGCCAGCAGCAGCAGGATTTCTTTCCTGTTGCTCCGGTTTTTATCTTGGGCTTCTAAGGCCTGAATGGTTATTTCTGTAGACCAAGTATCTCCTTACAGACAGAACTCAAATAAAGCATCAGGGGTTCCAGTGCTTTACCATTGTTCACTTTGTGACTGTGGGTTTGAGCATCTTCAAGGAGCTGCTGGAAGATTTCCCTTTGGGTCCCACACTCCCCCCTGACGCAGTCTGTTTGACCGATCGTCTGCGTGCTTCGGGTTAGTTGTTGCCCCAGGGCCACATCAAAAGGCAGAAATGAGCTCAGTGAAACCGCTTTCCAGCATCGTTGATCTGATCCTGGTTGTCGTGCGAGTGTCCTGGCGAGTGTGTGACACTGAGTGTGCGCAGACTCTAGGGCAGGATTTACACGTCTGCTCCCCAGGAAAATGGGTTTTTGCTGAAGATAGCCTTACTAATAGGGAAGCAGTAACGGGCCAAACCCGACCTTAACCCCTGTCTCTTAATAATGAAATAAAGAGACTTTTCTGAACTCGGGGACAGAACTCGGGTATATTTAACCGGATCCCTAACATCAGTTAGAAGCCAGGGGAACTGAGCACGCCGGCAAGGTGCAGCTTTTGAAAGCTCTACTTAGACGCTTCCTTTGCTACCTTTAAAAATCCTGTCATTTTTCCTCAAAGGTCTCATTTGTAAAGATGCGTACAAAGTAACCTGGTAAATTCCAGCTTTATTTAACCTCCTGAGTCCACAGCTCATCTTTCTCAGGAGCATCATATCTTCGTCTTTTCTGGTGCCTCCCTCTGCCTGCACCTTTCCACGTCACCTTTCTGCTGTGAGTTGGAGCAGGACTAGCTTTACTCTTTCCTGATCCTTGGCTGCCTGGCACAATGTTAATTATCGTCATCATCGTTGTTGTCATCATCATCATCGTCATCCTCATAATCTTCATTCCAGCTGGGGACACCCAGCGGAGCTGCTGTGACAAACGGTGAGCTTCCCAAAATACATGACACCAGGCAACACGCTTAACACTCTTTCTGAAGATTTTTTTTTCTTTTTCATGCAGCTGTATTTGTCCAAGCCAGTCACCTACAGGAGGCTCCGAGTCTGTTCAGGTGTTTGTGTCTCGACCTTGCCGACGCTGGTGCCGGTGTACCTCCAGGAGACACGGCCTCAGTTTGCTTGGATAACACTGCCCCGCGCCGGTGTGCGGGGAGAAGTCCCTGCTGACAAACATCTGGAAAAGGGCAGGTTCTCTGCAATTTTAATTTGCGTGTTTCCTTAGCTTTGTTTCCTTAGGGTGATAGTTGTTTTTTCTTCAGCAGGTTTTCCCAAATACGACTCGAAATACCCCACGTTGCTGGTGCTGGCAACAAAACACAGAGGGGAAAACATGACTTTCTGAAGTGCACGGGACACGAGGACTCATTGACCCCCACTGACAACAGACAACACCCAGGAGCATCACAGAGCTCATGAGAACGAGGATTTCCACAGGCGCTGATGGGCGCCCTGGGGTGTGGACAAGAGACTGTACGGGACTGTTTCGAGCACCACTCAGTTCAGAATTACACATCTTGTTCTCGTTAGTAACCGTGGGTTCAGAAAGGTACAGAGAGCATCTCAAGCCGTCCTCACTGGTGGCTGACAGAGCTCCGGGTACAGGGAATAAACCGGGTCCAACCATCGCCTTCCTCAGCCCACGTGCCCTTGCTCCGGGGGCCAGCATCTGGGCTCCTCTGGGCTGTAAACCAGAGGGAACACGCGGACAGACTGGGGGAAACCTTACACGTCCTTTCCTAGAGGATGTGCCGTGTTTCAGTGGTTTTCAATTCAGGTTTCTGTTAATTGGGAATTTGTTTTTCTTGCAGGGATCAGGTGCTTCCCGAGATCAGGTGTGGCTGCTTGGCATGGATGCAAAAAGAAAAGCTATTCTAATTAATTCCTACAACTGTTCCATCCTCTCCCAGTATGGCCACTGGCTGGTTCCTGGCTGGACTGATCACCTCTGCTCTAAAAGGGGTTTTCCATAAATGTACCACAGAGTATTCACTGGAAACTGCTAACTAAGTAGTCATATGTTGGGACAAAAAATTAATTGTTGGACCCGTTGACAGAGAGGTGAGACAGGGAAGTGATCAGAGGGAAATATTAAATCCTGGAGGGGAGCCCACAGAGATGGAGGGAGGACAGAATTCTTTAACTCCAGAGGCTCAAAGGCAGAGCCAGTGCAGGAGACAACAAGGGACGCGCAGAAGGAACAGCTGTCGTTTCAGAGCAGGCTGACATCCGTACTAAGAATACGGATGGAATAAAATGTTTATAGACAAAGAAATGCTTCTCCCAGGCTGGCAGCATGAACCGGTGAAGCACGTGTGCGTGTGTGTCTGTGTCACACCGTTCGGTTCAGGACAGTATCACAAACACAGTGTCAGTGTCCCCCGTTTGTCCTGTGGGACATCTGGTGTCGTGGCTTCTACCCAGCACTGGACGTCAGCAGACGATGGAAAGAAGTCTAGAAAATGGAATTAATCTCCATTAACCTTGAGACACTTCCTCAACTCCTTTGTGTCAACATTAATAAACATTTACAGCAACACTTCATATGCTTTGGGCAGCTACTTTTTATTCCAGTGTGTTACTATACCGTATAAATAAATACAGTTAAATACATACTGTTCCATAAAAGTAAATATCTCTGGTAATGTCTTTACCTCCCAACTTAAATTTGGTGAAATTAACACTGGGCATGAGGTGGGAGGAAGGGGAAGACATCCAACTCTGAAGGAACTAGCTGTCGGCTGATCTGAATAAATTAAAAAAAAAAAAAAAAAAAAAAAAAAAAAAAAAAAAAAAAAAAAAAAAAAAAAAACAAACAAGAAAACCAGACAAGCTGGTACAGCAGAAATGGGAAAAAAAGTCCTAATCAAACTGGGAACCCTGAGCCACTCAAACACTTGTGGCTGGCCATGAAGTGGAAGCAGATGAACCATCATAAAACTTTTCTTATTTCACCGGCACGCCACTGCAGAGAATGAAGTACAAGATTAGAAAGATCAAAGGGAAAGCTGAAGGAAATTAAATCTATATGACAAGAAAGTGCACGTTGGTTCAGATGCAGCGCCCTCAATTTCAGACAGCCTTTGCTCCAGAATTTCATCCCTTAGTTGTCTCAGCCTCTGGGATTTTCAGCAGAGGCTGCTTCTGAGTGTTTCCCTGTTAAACACCCCAGGCTCAGGGAGGTTAAACTCTAGTGAAGATATCGCGTTTAAGAAATACTTTTAAAGATAATCAGGCATCCTACTTACATTTTAATGAAAATTTCTCTAATTTCCTGCCAATGTTTTGAGTTGGGGTTTTTTTGTGGGGTGAGGATTTTTGCCTTGCCAGGTTCAGGTTTTAAGGGCACGATATTGCAAAGTATTGTACAGCTGCAGGCAGAAAAGAGGACTTCATTCCAGATCTCCTGGGACCATGTCTTCATGGTGCTTCAACTCCTGAGGCAACGTACAGAACAGAACTGGGGCTGCAAAATGGGCTCTTTGTCGACCTCCGTCTGTGGCCCTGTCAGCAAAGGGTCAGGGCATGAGCAGATTTTGTTGCAATATTTGTTTGGAAAGAAGGTTTTTCCCCAGCCTAAACAGTTCTTACGAAGGCTTTCTCCTCTAATGAAGAGCAGATGTTCCTCTCTCCCATCAGGAGCTTTCGCTTGCCTCTCCCTTCTTTTTCTAGGGAAGAACAATAACCTTTTCCTCCCTGCTTGTGACAAGTGCACCAGAATCCCCACAAAAGTAAAGAAATAATTTTAGAAATTATTACATGGGTAGTGATTACTAATGATTGCATCATACAAATAGTTTTCTTGATTTGACTTAATTCAGCCAAAACAGTAAAAGCTCAAAGGTGCATCCTTCACATACATTTTTTCTTCACTGATATTTTATAGGAGTTTCCTACCTTGTCGTCCTTTGCTTGCAGCTATTTCTATATATTGGAGGTGTACTTTGATAAAATCCAATGAGTAAGAGAAAATTGAAGTGATGTCTGGTCTTAAGTATTGCTTTTTCCTGTTCCAAATTTCTACTTTCCCAGTAAAGACAAAAATTTGCAATGGCATATTTTAAAAAGTGATATATTTGCATTTGATTATAAACCTTGAAATTTGTTTTCTTCTTTCATAGTATCATTCTGTAAATGTGACTTAATCTTTTTTGGATTGACAATGAAAACTGCTTTCCGAGACAAAGTTTTCAACCAAATCGGTACATACCTATGGTCACTATAGCTCCGTCATATTTTCTTATGTTCAGAAAACGCAATGCAGAAAACCATGAAAAGCGTTATTAAACGCAGAATTTGTCACATTGTGCATGTACCTTACTGTTATCCATTTAGTCACTTATTATGTCAAAGGAGAAAATTAGATTTAGTCATAAAAGAAAGTTAGATTTATTTGATATGACCTGTCCTTGAGAAATCTATACTGGCTAGTTTTTACCTTGTCTTCTGGCTATTTACATTCTGACTGGTTTATCTTTTGTTGGGATAGCTTTATAATTTCTTGAGTCATTGTTTCTGAGTCCAAATTAGATTAACCAATATGTAATTCCTTAGAGCTCTTTTATTTTGCAAAGTTAGGACTATGTTTGACCTTCTTTTGTACTGTGTCCACTTTTCCCATCATCGTTGATTCTTTACGGAAACTGAGAGCCATAAGGAAACTGGTAGCCAGGGAAAGAAGACGGCAAGGAGGGGATCAGAGAGAAGTTTCTCCACTTCTCAATGAGAATGGGGCATTCATACTGAGGGTTTTGGAAGATTTCAAAAGCTGTACCAATTTAAAAAATGCAGATGGATTTAATGTAGAACCCACCTATTAATGGAGGAGGGAGGCAGGCAGGAGTTATACCTCTGAAATGTGAAGAAGGAAATGTAGTGAACAGGGAGCTTGACAGCTGGGTAAAGTAAAAGGCGTTTAAGGTGGGTTAGATAAACATGGGAACGGGCAGCACAGAGAAAGTTTATTTTATCTTCCTGCAGAGCAGCATAGAGAAGTAACGCAATGCTCTGTCCATCTTTTTGAAAGGAGGCTGAAAGCTGAAGAGGTTGTAGAGGACCACCAGTTAACCGTCAAAGGGCTGACTTAGTGACGGAGACATGGATAGTTTAAAGCATTTATAGATTCACTAAAAAGACTTATAGCCAGATTTATTACAATTCAGGAATCCTTTATGGGAAAGGAAATATATCATACTAAAGAATTATTTGTTTCAAAGAGATAGGAAGAGCAAGGACCAGCTGCTGGAAGGTAACCACAAGCAGAAGAGTATCCACTTGGGGAATTTTTACTATTCTTTTGCCAGTCGACACAAACCAAGAGAAAGTCTCTCTCAGAAGAGCAGAAGCAGATGTGAGAACAGAGAGTTGTGACAGACATGCTGCAATTATTTTGCATCTCTTCACTCGTTAAATCCATGAACTCCTCCTTAGCACCTTACTTCATTTCAGTCAGCATCATTTACACCCTTTTCCTACCCACTCCCTTGCATTTCCATTTTCTCTCTCTCACTCTTTCCATACTGTCTCCTTGACTCCACCTTCTGTCCCAAGCCACACCTGATTCCTCTGCCGTTCCCACTGTACCTCTTCAAATCTTTTCCCATCTTGCTCTGTGGGTCTTGGTGCCCGTTTTCTTTCCAAACCAGCCCCAGTGTTCAAATCCCCCTGGCCTGTAACTCCTCCTGCATCCTTGTTGAATTATATTTTTCCAGTACGTCTCTTCAGGTCTTTCCCATTTTGCCCAAACTGTTCAAGCTTCTCCCAGCCACCAAACCTAGTGGACGTCCCAGTTTCAGCCCCCAAACTCTGTCCCTGTCTCTTCTCAAGGGTCACAGCCCCAGTCTCTCCGGCAAGTTAGTTCAAGTCTCCCACAGCTCCCAGATGTGCACCTTCCTTTTTCCTTTTCTTTTTCTTTAATATTCAAGTCAGGGCAATTTCAGACCCTTTCATCTTAGGTTTTAAATAATAACAGCAAAAAAAATATTGCAGGGTCTCCTAAAGAAAGTGAGGGACAAGTACTTGGCAGCACTAGCAGCGTTGCCTGTAGCAGAAACAGACCCACTAACACAGATATCGAAAATAACACCTCCAATGAATTTCATGAAAATGAAAACATTTGAATAATGTTTCAAACAAAAATGCTACATATAAACCAAAACATTTCATTCTTCTGAAAATTCCCTCCTCCTTGTATCTAAGGAATATTTTTTTTTCTAAAAGGAAATACTCATCAAAGAAGAATGTATCCCTCTTTTATGGATTTTTAGAGTTATCTATTATCTTTTTCTTGGCAACGGAGAAATATGAATGATAGAAATTTGGCAAGTAATGGGAAATTGGAGCAGGTTCCCATAAAAAAAAAAAAAAAAAGAAGCAATTGAAGATGACTGACATTGGATCTTCATCTCACTATCTGGAAAACATTTTATTTTGCTGTAGAACCTGCAGCTGAGAAAAAGCAATATGAACTTATTTTGGTGTTATAACTAAACACTTCCTACAGTCATTGTTTCCTATGGAAAAAAAGATCTTTCCCTTACCTCAGGCGAGTTCGATTACACGTTATGTTCTACGACGGATAAATATCCCACCACTCTATGTTTTGCTTGGAAAGAAGAGCGTATGCCAGTGTGCACAGCTGGGATTTTCTCCTGTGAATTTGCTTTCTCGCGAGTAAACACATTTTTCTGTAAGCAATGTCAGCAAAGGTGCAAGGAAGCTCCACGGGCTCCTCTGCAGAGTGCGGCTGGCCAGGAAGCCGAGGAACGGTCGTGCTGCAGCAGGGTGCTCTTTGGGGAGCTCAGAAACTGCTCAAAGACCATTTTCCAGGAAGAAAGCTGTTTGAGCTGAACAACGACTACACACCGGAGAAATTTTAGTTTATAATCAGCTTCCCAGAGTGTTCCTGTGTTACACTACTGGAACTGGTTACTGCGGAACAGTCATACAGAAAAAATATGAGTGACATTGCACCCAGATTCTTCCTTTTTCCACCCTACATGCTACTTGAGCTCGGCAATTTGTGTTTAAGGTCTGTCCAGCACCGCGTTTTTCCATCTGCCTGGAAGACACCACGATCACTGATGAATTTTTTCCTTTTTTTCCCCCAATAAAAAAAAATAAAAAAATAATCCTCTTTGAAGTAGTCATGTTTGACAAGCTTGTGTCCCAGCAGCAAGCTGGGCTTTCAGGAAGAACAGTGAAGAGGCCGACCCCCAGCTCACCGCCGGCATTCTGGCCTGCAGTGTCACTAGCAGGGACAGGGAGGTAACTGTCCCCCTGTACGCGGCACTGGTGTGGCCGCACCTCGAGTACTGTGTTCAGCTTTGGGCCCCTCACTGCAAGAAAGACATTGAGGCCCTGGAACGCGTTCAGAGGAGCGCCAAAAGCTGGTGAGGGGTCTGGAGCACAGGCCTTGTGAGGAGCGGCTGAGGGAGAAGAGGAGGCTCAGGGGAGACCTTATAGCTCTCTATAATTTCCTGAAGGGAGGCTGTGGTGAGCTGGGGGTCGGCCTCTTCTCTCGTGTAATCAGTGATAGAACTAGAGGGAATGACTCTTTGCAGCCTTTTGACAGCCTCCTGCAGCTCAGCCACCTGCGGCAGGGGGTCCTCCACCTGGGCACACCCTGTGCAGTTCTACCTCCCACAGAAAAAGGACAAAACTTTTCCCTAGTTCTGAGTGCTGGTAGTGCTTGTGCAGTATCGGCCGTGGGCCAAAACGTATTCAGGCTGCGTCAGCTCTGTGCCGTACTCGGACCATACACGGCGACGGCTTTCTCTGAGGCAGCATCTGAAACACCAGCACCCAGCACAGCTGTGGGTTTCGTTATCCCGCATCTGGGGACCTCTTGAAATGATCACCTGCCTGTGCAGCCTGAGGACGAAATCCGGATCACCCCAAGGTCCTGCTGACCTGAGCCACCCTTGGATTTCATTATTAGCATTAACCTGTCCTCTCCAGATGCCTGCATAAGAGTTTTGGCAACCCGCAGAGAAGATAGTCCAGTAAATAAACTTCCTGCAGGAAATAGCTCTCTGTCCCATTTTCCCTGATTGGTATGTCCAGTTCCTACCGTGCTTTGTCCAAGTGTTATCTGGTAGGATGAAATTTGCTCTATTCCTAAAAACTTGTTTCTTAATATTGCATTTCTTATGAAATATAAACTTTATTACCCATGTTATGTGAAGTTAAATCCCAGAAAAATCTATAATCTGGCACAGTTCAGCACAGGCCAACTTGACATTTAAATAAATAACACCTTAAAAAAAGAAACTGTGAGAGGATGTGGCAATTATCCAGGAAAATAGTATACATTACCTTGGCTAGAAGTTAACTTATTCTAAATGCCTGAGCCAGCTAGCTCTCCATTTTTTGAAAAAAAAAAAAAAATCATAAGATGTGAAAATATTAGACACTGTTCGTTTTTTCACTTTTTTTATATTTTTACATTTTAACACAATCTTCATCTAACTTTTGAGGATTCTGTATGCCAGACTTAATGCTCCCCTAATTTCTACTAAATATCTTCAGTAAAGCAACGAAAATTTGTTGTAAACCTTACACCTTTTTTGTTATCTGAAAGAAAAAAAGGATTTTAAAAAGTACTTGCGACCACGGCATACAATGATCTTTGAAATCACCCTGGCTGTGTTTATCTTACAGTGGCCTCTTCACTTAAGGGTGTGAACACGAAGAGTCAGAAGGCAGTCACAAACCGTTCAGAAAACATAACCTGTGCTTCCGTCACGGTTTTTATTTTTGATTATTTACTTCAGTATCTTTGTGTTAACAGGGTTCTGGTTGCCCAAGAGGGATGTGTTGATATATCCGAGAGGGATGGCCCCATCGGCTCCAGGAGCTCTTGTCTGGAGCACGGAAGCAGACTTTGGAGACTGACGTGTCGTTCTTCCTCTGAAGTCCTCTCATCTTTTTTACTGAAATATCTGAAGTTCAGACAAGGTCTCACGCTTAAGGCACACTAGACTGGGAGCCAGAAGTTCTGGGCAGTCTGACCTGCAGTTAATCCTTGACAAATAACCCTGTTACCTCACTCCTTATCTGAAAGCTCAGGATCATCTTTCCTTCATTATACTCTACTCCTCTTCTTTTGAAGATTAATTCGGAAAATCAGAGTGGATAAAATATATTCACTGGTAATTTTCTAATATTCTCATCTGCAGAAGTGAGGTCATTCAGTCAGGAAACTCGGAATCACACTGTGTCATCAGCTGTATTAACACGTGTGCTCAAAATTTAAAAAAAATAAATTGGGGGATTATTTAACTTTTTGTTTCTGAGAGAACAAGATGGCAGCTCATGAGCTCAAGCTATTTTCCACATTCATGAGAGGCAGGAATATTTGTGAACAGAAGCTGAGCTTTTCCATGCAGTGACTTCTCTTAGCAGCAGAGATTTGAATATCCTGAGACTTGTGATAACGTTGTGACCACCTGTAACGTTATATGAATAAGCTATTTGCATCCAAATACTTACTAGGGGCTATTTGCTTACAACCTAGAACCTCAAAAGTGGCCATAAGGACCATAGAATCACAGAGTGGTTTGGTTTGGAAAGGACCTTAGAGATCATCCAGTTCCACGTCCTGCCATGGGCAGGGACACCCTCCACTAGCCCAGGTTGCCCAAAGCCTCATCCAGCCTGGCCTTGAACCCCTCCAGGGATGGGGCATCCACAGCTTCTCTGGGCAACCTGGGCCAGTGTCTCACCACCCTCACAGTGAAAAATTTCTTCCTAACGTCTAGTCTAAGTCTGTCCTCTTCCAGTTTAAATCCATTACCCCTCGTCCTGTCACTACAACTGTAAGATAATTAATAAATCAATTTCTATGTGCATAGGGAAGTCATTTTCTTAGCATTCCAAACCTTTTGACAGGGGAAAAATAAGAGAACTAAGGAATAATATTCATGTTTGGAAAGAGAAACGTTAAATCAAAAATACCATTAGCCAGCCAGTGAGAGGAGAAATGTGCAGAATTTAACAAACTTCAAACATCCATGTGGAATACAATGGAGAATTATATATTTATTTCAAAGAATAACTGTTTGGATTGAAACAAACAAAATCTATCCCCTGAAAACCCGCTTCTCTATACATGTAATTATATATGAATATATGAATTCATATTCATACTAGTCTTGGCTTACGTAACACATAATACTGATGGCCTCTACTTTGGCAGTTATCGTCCGTTTCCACATCTACATGGAAACAACATTTCTGGTTGAAAATACGCAATCTGATCTCTGACCAGAACCTCTCCTTGCACAGATGCTGGTAAGGGTTTTGCCACTGGAATGTCGTATAATTGCAGTACTGCTCGGGTCTCCGCAGTCTGTAATTAGAGAAGGTTGCCGTTTTCTTCCATTTGCCTTCCTTCTCGAACCTTTTTTCCTAATAAGACATTTCTTTGACGTCCGGACAAGCCCCAGTAGCTGAGGTCCTGTCCCAAAGATCCTTATTACTCAAAATAATATTTCAATTGATTTTACTGGATTTTGAGTCAACACCTACGTTTTCTGCTTCAACCAAAGCCTGAGGTGTGCCACACGCAATGACCAAACTTTTGTTTTAGTCCCTTTGTAAGTAATCTTTCTACCAATTTGGTACTTTCTTTAGTACTGCTTTTGCTGCTTTTTCTTGATTAATTCATCTTAATCATTTAGCTTGTTATTTCTATCCCACTCAGCCTACTCAAGCTGCATTTCACCCAATTTGTTCATGATTTTCTTAGTTAGTTTTCTTCAAATTAGTTTTTAATTTGTAGCACCAAATCCATCACTCTGTTGCCCCCACTTCTCTCCCTTGGTCTGTTCCTTTTTCTTCTGTGGTACAGTCGGTGCAGTTTCTATTATCTTGACATCATCAGTGAATTTAATACTATGTCATTTTTTCCTACTATGAAGCAATTTAGAAAAACTTTTAATAAAGCTCGTTCCAACTCCACCCACTCACCAGTTAATTTCAGGCCAAATTTTTTTTTCATTTATTACTAACATTCACCTCCCTCTGTATTACCATTTTCTACCTATGCTATTACGCAGAGAAATAGTCTAAAACACAGATTTGTCAGTTTTGCTACAATCTTTGTTGATCTGAGTCAAAAGACTATCCAACAGATTAATTCACCTATCCACCAGCTTTTGTCAAATGTCTCCTCTTCCCTGCTTGCATCAATCCGTAGTTTAGGATTTTTATTAACTACAGAGGTTTTTACTGTGACTTACCTTGGTTAATTTTTCATCACCTTATGACTTCAGAAAATTCTGTCCAAGGTTCCACTTAGCATACGAGCACAAAGACAGCCCTGGAACATACCCAGTGCAGTAATGACTCAGAAAAGACGACGGTTGTTTGCAGCCTTGGCTTAACCTCTGGCCACGTCTATCCACAGCCGTGTCAGACACACCAAGCTGTGAACAAAAGCAGGGTCTAGCCAGGTAGTCTCAGCAGCAGGAAAAGGACCTGGGGCCAGACGCAGAGCTGGAAAGAAGCTGTAGCGTAGTGGAGGAGAGGGGGTCCAGACAGGAGACCAACTGCCTAAAGGCTTGTAGATGGAGACAGAGGCTGGCATTGCTGCAACATCACTGGGGCAGGGCCTGAGACAGGGACATGGACCACGGGCAAGGGTGGAGGAT
>WKFP01015568.1:150683-179788 GCA_011057875.1 Pterocles orientalis | reverse complement strand
CTATGGAGAGGAGAGAGGCTGAATGTATCTCGTCCTTGAGAACAAATAGCAACATCCTAGCAATAACTATAAACGTTATTCTCTTATCAATTCTCTCCTGAGCAGGAATCCAAAACATAGCTTCTTCTAGCTATTTATGAAGAGAAGGGAAAAGGAAAAAAAAAATTAACTCTCCTCTGCTTAACCCACAACAAGTATAAATTTAGGAAAAAAGTCTCAATAGTTTCACTGAGTTTTGCTCAGTCGGGACTCACATCATCTACCGACAGTTACAACCTCCCCTGTGCCAGATCAGTGGATCTGCCTTGTGATGTACTCAGCATCAGCCTGCGGCTCAAGAAGGAGTTCTGCTCAGTCTGCTGTGGCAGAAAACAGGTTACTTTTATATTTATACTTTTACCTTTTGTTTTTACTGAACAGCCAGCTCACCTGCGAGTCTGGGCATGGTTAGGTTCAGCAGGTCTTATTGGGAGGTTAAAAAATTTCTGATAGTGCCACTGAACTGCAGAACACAGCTGCAGCAAAGGGAGTGAGTCAAAAACTGAAGTTCAGAATTTATTTATTTTTATCCAGCACTCCTCTGCTGCATACCAAAAAGACAATTGAAAAGAACTTCCAAAAAATCAGCCTACGTGCATTCACAGTCAGGGTCACAGTGAGATCAAAATCTGTCTCTTTTCTGGATTTTGGATTAAGTTTGGCTGGAAATAGGCATATATAAGTGATTTACCTCTCCCATTACAGTTTTTTATGTTATAAGAGGTCCAGGCACAGACATATTAACTGGCACAGCAATCAGTTAAAACCACTTAAACTGATTACTAAATGATAATGTCATTTTTTATAACTATTTAGTATCAGCTGTGCCCATTTGTTTTATCTTCTTGGATCATTTTTAATGACACAGCTTGACTTTTTTTTTTTTTGGAAAACCACCTTACAAACAAAATGATTAATGTAGGCACATAAAAAAGGCAAAATGGTGACATCATCATCAGGGATAACATGCACCATTCATCTGACAATTCTTGGCAAATGCAGAGAAGCAGAGAGCCTATGCTTTCAAAACTTTAAGAATACAAATTTACATTATTTTGCATTGAATTCTGTTTACCAGTTTGGGTGACTCCTACCTTAATATTTGTGAAAACTTATCGAGAATGATGCGTTCTGCAACAATTGCAATTAGAAATATTCTGCAAACGGCTGGTTTATATTTTGTTATGCTCCAAAATGACAATAAGCTGCATTCTGTCTTCATTGTGCCTTTGGAATGTCCACTGACGTCAATAGAACTGTTGGGTTAAATTAGAGAGAACAATCTAGGGACTAGGTAAGCAGTTGGACTTTGTCAGTGGGAAGAACATCAAGCTGACTTTATTTTTTTTGTCTTCATTCCCTCCGTCCTGCCCCCAACTCCATACATATATGAACACTGCGCTATCTGCCCAGCAGGAAATTACAATAATTATAACTCGTGGAAAAAAACAAAAATATTTCTTGACAAACAGGTTTGTCTCCCTGTAGCAGCCTCTCCTTAAGAAGTGAACTCCTCAGTTAGAACCTCAGAGAACTCCTTGGATGGTTGATGTTTACGAATTAGGATATAGTTGACCCAGAATATTGTTTCTCAGAGTTTTTTAAATCCACCTAATCAACATGTTATGGCAGACATTTCAAAAAATACGTCTATGGTATGAGATGAAGTTTCAGATGGAGTTAGGCACAATGGTCATTGGCATCCTTCTTTTAATTTATATTGTCTATTTCTAACTCAGAAGCTACCTGGAGGAAAAAAGATTTTTCTTTACTCTATTTTTCCCCGTCACACTACAGCTTTTTCATGCTTTTAGGTTAAAACTTCTTAGAAGAGTAACATTTAAAAAAAAAGTCATGACTTTTAGTATCTTTACAGTTTTGTTTTACTGGCAGAGGGAGACTGATCCTCAGAACGGCATCATTTCTATTGTGAGATTTATGTTTTTTGTCCCTGGAAAAAAAAACTGTAAATTCATCAGGATTGACAATTTATTTATTATTTTCAAAACAATTTATTCCCAGAGCGTGTTCAGTTATGAAATATATCACCCCACGACAAAGCCTCACGGTGGGTGCTGCCATGCACAGGAACGGTACAGACCCACCTTTCTGGCCACTGTTGCCCTTCACGTATTTTGTACTTAAATCTAACTGGACATTGTTCCCCCAGCTGTGCTGTCCCTGCCGTTCGTTCCGGTTTACGGTGGTTTTTCTCGTGATCGTTTGTGCAGGCTTCTGCCTCGTGACTTTCTCGTGGTGAGCAGCACCCTCACACACCCCGACTATTGCTGCTGCTCCGTTTTATCTCTTCTCCACCACGCTTTCTTGCTTTGCTGTTTTCCTTCTCTCTGTAGCTGAGGACGGAAGGGGCAGAGCAGCTCTGGAAAGCCTGGGGCTGGCGAGAGGAGCTGCATGGACAACTCTGCTCGTCAGGCTGGAGGCCAGCTCCCAGAGCCCCGGGGTGCTGTGCTGAGGCTGCCAGGGCAGGTGAACACAGCTCCTGCTCTTTGGTAAGCGGAGAGTGTCCGAGGGGAAAAGTGCGGGCGCAGCCTCAGCAAGGCAGACCTACGGGTCTTTTCGCCAGCGATGAACCAGGGCACGATCACGACATTATTTGCAGTCAGACTGTTCACATCATTTGTGTTTAGGAACACAAAGAAAGTCACGACAGAGATGAGCTGATGCTGTCGTTTGGGATCTAGCACAGCAAGAACATTTCCAAAGATCTTTGTTATTTTAGATGCTCAAGGGCATGAAGCAACAGCTCTGGTCTTTCTTTATGTTTGGAAAATTCCTGCGTAATTTACGGATAAAGTTATAAATAATGAACAATGAGGAAAGAAAAAATAGACTGACCACTGGGATCTCAATTTGTTACTGACTGACAAACAACTTTTACAGGAAACAGCGAAAGCATTCTGTGCAAAGGCTCTGAGGAGCACAACGTCAGTGAAAACAGTGTCCACGGGTTAGCGTTTGCCTTAGTGTGCGTCTGTACTAACAATGTCATTTTACATCTTCTCATTAATCAAGGCAAATCATCCTTGAGGTACCCACAGCGCTTTTTTTTTTTTTCTTTCTTTTTTTGCATAGAAGAGGAATGCAGCACACTTGCTTTATAACAACCTGATATAACGGAACAAAGCCACTGACCAAACTGTCACAGACCTCCGCCGGGTCTTGGATGACCCAGAGATGGTCTGTCTGGGGTGAGGATGGAGGTGTAGGTATCTACACAACCTGCTGTGTGTGTGACTCAAGAGAACATCATAAAGTTACGTTTTTCTCATTCTTCGATTTGCTTTTTCTTTGTGCAACTGGGATACCAGGGGATAATTAGAAAAGTTGCTAGCAGTTCTAGGAAAGTTCCAAGCAATCCTCTGTAATTACTGTGTTCATTGACTTATTCTTCCTCCTTCTTTCCTTTTGCTGCATCACAAGCTATTGAACCCCTAGACTGATAGGGTTTGCATAATGTATTTAATTTATAGCACTGCCTAGTCTTCCAGACAGCAACCTTCAAAGCTTCCACGGGCGGCTTATTTTCACTGACAAGGGGATTTTCACATTGGTGTGTGAGAAAGTGAAATTTAAAGTTGAACTGTGTTCTTTTGACCCACACGAAGCAGTAAAATAAATTCTGCTTTGTCAGACAACTTGTTCATCATCCTTGTGAACCACGGCTGGGGTTCACTGCTGGCACGCTGAGTGCAAAGGTACACGGCAAACGGCGTTCCAGTGGGCGGATCAAATGCCAACGACAGAAGTGCACGCGGCTCCAGCGCACTGCAGAGCCACAAGTTCACTGCAAGACTACTTGGAATTGCCTAGAATCGGAACAGTTCAGCCATTTCACACTGAATTCAGTACAGCGTTTAAAAACACAGCTCTTCTGAACCTGAGATATACCCACACCCGTACCCAGATACCCGCCTTTGTTGTGATCCCTTCCGTTCCTTCCCACCTGCAGCACAGAATGCTCAGGTTTAGGGACAATAATACAACAGACAGATTTTTGGTTCTTTCCTCTTCAGACACACTCCTCTGCAATATCAACATCAGTTGCACTTCAAAGCTGGCGTTGATTCCCAGCTGCAGTTTGCTCCTTTCCTGGTTCAGCTGATCTCAGACCCCAGCAAACCCAGGACGTGCTGTGAAGCTCCTGACGGCTTCCCTCGATAACTCTTCTCATCATGTTCTGTAGCTGTTTCCACTGCAGTTCTCTCCAAGCCAAACGGTACGGGAGGTCACCTGTGGTGCGCAGAAGGAACGGCTCTCACTGGATCAGGGACAGAAGGATGAAATAAGGAAATCTTCAAAGAGAGGTTTACAGGGCTCTCTAACAGAAGCCATCGCTGGTTACACTAAGAGATTCCACATAAATATTTAGAAGGATATTCGCATTTTATTTCCAGAGACTTTCGGGAGGCAGAGACTTTGAGTCCCTCAATCTCTATTTGTGATTCTGTGATTCTGTGATTCTGTGACTATATTCGGGAGGCAGAACTTTGGAAGTTCTACCTAACAACTTTATTTTTTATTATTCTACCTGAAGTGGATCTCGGAACTGCACCTCTATACCAGCCAGACGTGCACTCGTAATCTCTTCTTTTTCGGAGTCCAAGCTGTATAAGTTGCAAGCTTCCTAACTTCTGTTCTCAGGACTAGTTGCTTACCTCAGAGGGACTGGTGAAGCATTCTCAGTTTGTCCAATTTTGTATTTGCATTAACTTTCAGGTGTTCTGCTTCTGCAACAGAAAACTCTGAAACTTGCTTCCTTCTTGTGTTAACATCCAGGCACGCATCTCATACAACCAGTATGAAAAGAAAAGCAGCAGACACAAGACACTGAAATACTCATGTGCTTCACTGTGTAGGAATGGATGTCTGGGTTAAATACTCTGATGAATTAAAGCCTTGTAATATTTCTCTGATTTTATCAACTGTTTCTAGTGGTAGTGAACAAAAGGAATTTTTTCAGTAAACTTAGAAAATATTTTCCATCCCCAAATTTAGCCACTCTGCCTTTTAACAGCCTCTGTTCAAAAGAAAGCCACAACCTTGACTCTGAGCTTGCTGTGAGCTGTGCGCGATCAGTCTGGTCCAGAACGCAGGTCCTCCTGGCTGTACTCCGCACTCGCTCCCTGGTCTCTTGCTTTGCAGTAAGCAACAAGACTGTGCATTGCTGGCATGATTTCTGTCTTCTCCCCCTCTCCAGAATGAGCAAAGTTCTGACAGGGTTTAAGCTGTAGGATCAGGAAAGCTATGATGTGTTTACATTAGAGAAGGCAAAGTGGGAAAGGAGCTCGGAGCTGATGAAGAGAAACCAGTGATGTTCTTGTGTCCCTGCAGGAACTCCAGGTCAGGCTTTGAACCACGAGAAAGCTCTGAGAGATAGGCTTCACCCCATTTACAATGCACTCCCCACAGCAAAAGAGCAAACTTCATCGCAGAGTTGCAATCTGGTTTTTTGATAGTAGAAAAGGAATTTGAACTTGAGCCAAAATTCCTTGGGAAATCTCTGTAGGGAGGCTTGGTGGACCCATGGTACCCAGTGTGCCTGTGGAGATGTGTTCCAGCCTTCTCCATTAGTTGGAGTTTCCTAAGTGCCGTCGGCACCGTGCCCAGGTTCATCACACAGCGATGCTCCAGCCAAGAGGTGATGAAGGCATGAATAACAGAGGCCAGGTCACTGCCCACCAGAATGGAACATGGTCTCTGAGCCAACTGGAGATGAGGTGAAACATTACTCACAAGTGCTGTGATGTGAGAGCTTAGCAAAGATCCAAGAGAACGGAGCAGCTGATCGGATCAGCTAGCCTGAGCCACTGCTGAGTCCAACCAACAGGAAGATCCACTGTCCTTCTCCTCCAGGTTCCCCATGGATCCAGAGTCCCAGCCCTAGCGAGCAGCATGGGGAACACTCACGAAAGAGTCTAAAATAACCCATTTCATCTCAGAGCCCATTGGCACTAAAATTCAAATTCAGCAGTTTCCAAAAGTACATCTCTTACTGTACTTAAATAACTCGCGTGTGGGTTTGATTGGCATCCTGGCTTGGATGCACTGATCTCTAAAGAAAAATAAATATATATGTTTATTACAAGAGTCATTTCAACAAAGTCCCTCATTTGAAAAACTTAAAGTATTTCTCCAATTCCTTCTTGAAATATTTTTGTTTCTTTTTTTCATAGTGTTGTAGCCTTACTGACTATTTAAACCTTACTGCCTAATAAAGAAATATGTTCAGCCTTTATCAAACAAGGTGTAAGATTCTGTGACCCTGGGAAAACAACTTATCCAACTTTCAGAGTTACAAGAGCAAGTAATTTGAAGCCATAGCAAATCCAAAAACAATTTAAAATTCTTTATTATTTGGAAAATTTTTGACAGTAAAAAAGACATTATTATACAAGCAGATAATTTTTAAAAGTCACGGGTTTGTAGAAGTTTTATCCAATGCGCTATTTATGTATATTTTTGAAAATAGTTCTAAAGCTTTAGAATTATTTAGATTACTCACAAAATATTTAATAAATTGTGGTCATGATGCCACGCTTGGACATTTTCAAAAAGTGATTGGACATGGCAGCCTGATCTAACTCTGAGAAAATTCTGCTATGAGCAAGGAGTGGGACCAGAGGACTTTCAGACGATCATGTTTTTTTTCTCCTTTTTCCTGTGTCTCAAAGGAATTTCCCTTGCTGCAGCTTGTGACCTCTGCCTCTTGCATCTTCACCGCACGCCTCTGGGGAGAGTCTGGCCGGGAGGATTTCAGGCCCATCAATGTTCTCTCCTACGGCGGAACAAACCGCTGCTCCTCTCGTGCCATGTTTCCAGCACTCCAGCCACCTCGGTGGCTCTCTGCATTCGCTTCAGCTCCCCAGTAACTCTCTTTTACTGGGGGATCAGCTACGGTCACAGTTTTCAATTTTTTGAGCATCTCAAGCATATTTCTGCTGCCTTTGAAGATTCTACTACAATCTCTTGGCTTGTGGTATTTCACACCATGTTTTCATCACTTCAGGAATGCAAGGGGAGAAAAAAGCTTAATAGCTTTAAAAAAAAGCACAGATACGTGGTATTTTTTTTCCAACGGAAATGTGCATCTCCACAGCTCTTACAGTTCGCTTTATTTCGGCTGTTCCCTTGATATGTCCGATGTTAATAACGAGCCCGATGAAACACCAGGAAAACCAGCACACATCGTCCACATCGGTGGTTTTGGAAACCCACAGAATCTATCACAGACCACAGAGGGGCTTTTTAAAGAAATGTGAAAATAACGGGAGTCAGTGGAACCGGAATGCTCCCACCTTGCAGTGAAAGCAGAAGGTTAAACTTTCACCCGAACCTGGATTTCCCATGGCCTACCACAGTTATGATAACATTTCTGTGACATTTCTCCTTGCCGCTGTTTTTCCTCTAAAAAACAACCATTTGTAATAACAAATGGACCAGGAACTCACCCATGCATTCAGGGTCAAGATGAAGCTGATTTCCACAGAGCTAAAACAGAGAATCTAAGCCAGCTGGAAAAGCAAGTCAAGAAAATATTTTTAATGGCAATTTGAGACCATCTAATGCTTCCATTTTTATACCCTGGAATTGTCGGACCTGCTTCTAACTGTGCCTTCTCTCTGAGAATCTCTTCAAGAATCTCTCCAACACTCAAGAGACAGAGGTGTCCTACACTCTCCATTTGCATACAACAGAGATAACGGGAAGAACAAGGATCTTGTCCTGATGAGGCCATAATGAATACGTGCTTTGAGGTCACACATAGTATTTATTAAAAATAGATTCTGGGTTTTTTAGGATTCTTCCTGGATGTTTTGCTCAGGAGGAAGAACATTCTGTCTCCACTGACAAAGCCAACAAAGTTTTCTGCTGTGCATCCTGTACTCAGTCATTCTGTAAGACTTCTACTGGCCTTTGTGCGATGGGCAAAGTAGCTTGGTGTTTCTGTAAGACTAGTTAAGCATCAATGAGTTCAGCTCTTTTGGGTCTCAGGAAAAGTATTTCCGAAATAAGGCTCATATGGCATTTTTCTGTTGATCGTACCAGAACTCCAGATGGGCCATGTTCTCCAGCATCTCTGTCCAGGATGATACAAATAGCTGGTCTCCCAATTATCCTCATCTCTGACAGACAGGGACTAGTTTTGGTGGGAGAAAGAAACCAATTTTACCCAGCCACTCGAGTCTTCAGCTTCAGTTGAACCAGTTGAAGCAGAGTCAGATAGAGATCCAGATACAGGATGTTCCTACACAACAGAAACAGGATTGAAACCACCGATATATGCCACACAGGTAACCAGCTAATGAGAAAACAGAAATATACTGACAGCCCAGAAGGAAGGAAATGCCAGATGTCTGACAAGTGATTCCCAACACAGTCTCTCCCGATCAGCCCTGCTGAGAAGTGCATCAATAAATCATACCGTAGCTGTCGTTCTTTCTTTCACAGATGCAAAGTAATGCTGCAAACTTCCATAGGAATGAGTCGTTAAATGTCTGTTTCTGTTTATATCAAAAAGAAACACCTGATGGAAAAGGAGCACAGCAAAAGCAGAATACCAACGCGCAGTATTAGCTCAGCTGCTTCTAGACACCATGAGATATTCTCCATCGTGCTCCCTATGAAACCTGAAGAGATGGCTTGCAAAAGTCTTACAAACTTATTGCAAACATCCTTACATATTCTGCCACAGAATATAGAAAAAAAAAAAAGAAACATGATGCAATCTTAGCAATTGCCAAATTTCGACAATTATGACTGGGTTCTGTAAAGTGCTGAAATTGGCTCCAGAGGCTGGTTTTTCTTTTTTCCGCTACTGGAAGTGGTCACTTGATTGTTTACATCCCCAAGAAATACTTTTTTTTTTCTTTCCAGAGTGATAGGGGAGTTTTACCATATAATGACGTCAATGATAAAATACTCAGAAAATTCTCATTTCATAATGTCTCCCCATGAGCAGGTGGAGGCACCCCCTGAATAGTTATCAGCATGATGAGAGAAAGCTCTGTGCAGAATAAACTTTAGATTAATCCTGTTCAAGTGAAGTGTCTGCTAGGTAAACGAGCACTTTTGTCTCTGGTGAATGTTCCTCCTGGAATCACATCCCCTGGGATTACAGATCACTCCAGAGTCCCTAATCCCAGCCCGGTGCTCCCAAAGTCTATTTTCCTTACCTATTCCAGAGTCACAAATACGACCTGGCAGCAAATCCAGCCTCCAGGTGGGATCCATGTCACCAAATATACATCTCAGCCTACGAGTTAGTGTGGGAGTTCTCTGTATAGTTATAGAACAAGAATTTTGGATGACAGCAAACACTTGAGTTCCAGGATCTGATACTCTGAACAGACATCTGTCTCAAGACAATGGAAAATACAAACACATGCTGGAAAACAGCCCTAAGACACGGTCCTTAGCGTGTACTGAGGTCCTTAGTGTGTGCTAGACAGTGGGGAAAAGGCTGCATGAAATAAGGAGTGAGGGGAGTCAGTCCAGCCCCGTACAAGGTGGCGAAAGGGCCAGTGCGCAGAAATGCAGAGGGTCTTTGTAGCTCAGGGAACTGCAGCGAAGAAGCTGTAAACGGGGAGTTATTAGAACAATAAGGTATCAAGTGTAACTCAAAAAAACAGAACAAATTGTTAAAATTATTTAATATTGTTAGTTTACTGCCATCACACGAGTCTAAATATTTTCCTTGTGTAATCAAGGGTTTTTGATTTGATTATTCTCGTCTTTGGGACCAACACCTTAATTAAAATTTCTGTGCAGGTTTAGGGGACTGTGGTTTTCACCCTTTTTTAAAAAGCCAACCATTGTGGTTTTTCTCCATGACTTTCCTGTTATTTACCATGACAATTACCTTCGCCCATGAAGATCACTTATATGCAAGCTACGCTTCCAAGGAAAAAAATTACAGTGGTATAAGACAAATCACAGGAAAAGCAGACTGCAGTTTGGGTTACGACAGACCGTGTCGTGTTTAAATAGACCATTAATGTTAAAAAGGTTTATTTTTGTCTTGTTTTGTTTTGTTTTGTTTTTCTAAAAAGAATACATGTCTTTAAGTGGTTTCAAACAATTTCTTCCAAATTTTCTGGCAAAGAGAAAAGGCAGGAGCAGATGTGAGGAAATGCTGTTCCAAATCGCTGGCATGAGCTCGTGGACCAGAACACTGCAGGAACGACACATTTCTCCTATTTAGACTTACAGCACAGGGTTTTGTGTGAAAGACGGTTTGGTTATTCACCACCACCTTTTAAGAAGTTTGCTTTTCCCAGTAACGTGGGTTTTCACAGAGATTTTTAAAAGCAGGCGTACCGGGATGGCAGCTAACTGGCGGTGCTATAGATACACACCACCACTGAGGCGGCAAACCGCAGGAGGAAAGAACGATGCTTCCATGTAAAAACACCGAATACTGCCGTCTCAGAGTATGTTTTACATTCCACACGCACAAAATCTGCATTTTGGAAAGTGAAAATCATACTGCGTTTACTACGTATTTCAAGTGACAGTGTTATTTTTATACGTTATTATTTGGCTAAATGAGATTAACATTTTGAAAAGAAGCTTCTCACTCGTAAGTGGATGACCAGCAGCTGATCAGCCTAAACTCCCATCCAAATGACGGCGTGATCTGGAGTTGACAACCAAAACCATCCAAAGCCATTTTTTTTTGCTGGGGCTGCAGTAGGCTTAGCAGTTCATCAACACCAAATGGCTGGAATATTTACGTGTGCTTATCTACTTTGCATGAATCTGTATTTTTTGGACAATATTAGAAATATTAAAAAAAATTTAACAACTCACTGAATCTCCTAACTCGATCTATTCTGCTAGTCTGACATAGCATTTATGAGACATTTACTGCTGCCACACCTAAGTAGTAAACTTTAAAAGATTTACGACGCAATTTTTAATGATATTAAAGTGACACGGAAGCTGACATCTCATTTTCGTTATAGAATCAAGAAACAGGCGTGTAACCCTACCAGGTGCCAAGTTTCTGCTCATTTCCTGGTCAGACGTAAGGCATCCTCATCCTCCTGGAGCCTCAGAGGAAAACTGGAGCTGGTTACAGATTCAGCTCTAGTCACAACTTACACACTTAGGGATTTCATGGAATCGTAAAAAAAATCTGAAAATACACAGTTTGCTGGGCGATGTCTGACTCGTACATTCAAACTGCAGTTTTCATAAGGAAAATGTTGGAAAAGCTGTTCTTTTTCACGAACCTGTTCTTCTAGGCTTTATTGCTTAACGGATTAGTAAAGTGGCTAAAAATGACACAAGATGGGCCTGTGAAAGCTCTGGTTTTCAGATCCTAAAGAAAAAAAAAAAACCCTGCAACTTTGTTTCCATGGGTGTTAATGGAAAGTGGTTAGTAGCAAGGGAAGACTGAAATTAGAGCAGTAGGTTTGGATAGAACTAGTTTCACAAGAATGCGAAAGGATCACCAAGCGCTCAGGAACAAGAGGCACGCACAAGGACCCACACACAGACACGTACGTATCGTATTTGAACTTTTTGCACTTTCGGCATCATCTGATGACAATCTGCTACCTCAAGGGAAAGACACAACAAATAGTGTCATTTTCTTTTCCTTTAATTTTTCTGATTTTTTTTTCCTAACCTCTACGTTTTCATTGGTTTGTCTAGTTTGGAGACAAGGAGGCTGAGGGGCGACCTCATGGCTCTCTACAGCTTCCTGGGGAGGGGGAGTGGAGAGGGAGGTGCTGAACTCCCTGGTATCCAGTGACAGGACACGTGGGAATGGTTCAAAGCTGCACCAGGGGAGGATTAGACTGGATGTTAGGAAGTATTTCTTCACCAAGAGAGTGGTCAAGCACTGGAACAGGCTTCCTAGAGAGGTGGTCAATGCCCCAAACCTGTCAATGTTAGAGGAGCATCTGGACAATGCTCCTAATAACATGTTTTAACGTTTCAGCAGCTATAAAGTGGTCAGGCAGTTGGTCTAGGTTATCACTATAGGTCCCTTCCAACTGAAATAGGCCCATTCCATTCCATCCTATCCTATCCTATCCTATCCTATCCATTATATTCTACCCTATTATATTTTACTCTACTCTACTCTACTCTACTCTACTCTACTCTACTCTACTCTGTTCTACCACCTACATATAGAGATATTTCACAGCCAATGGTCGCTAGAGGTATACTAGAACACTGAGATCCAATTGGTATTGCAAAATCAGTGCTTTCAATGAAATTATGTTTCCTGACAAAAACCTTTTAATTTTTAATAGTTCTGGGTTGCTGTAATTGAGAAATCTTTTACCTCAAGCGACTTAGATGCATATCAACAAAGGATTTATGACAGAAGAGATCTCCTGAATGCAGGTTTCAGGCAAAAATTAGTATTAATCATGGGAATAATAGAATTGTTTGTTTTCCTTCTAATTGGATTATTTGGTTTGGGCAGGGAAACCTGAGACATTGTTCAGGGTATGAGCTGTTTCAGATCAAACTTCAAAGACAGTTTTGTAAAGAACAGTGAAAAATTAAGCTGAGGTGTTTTTTAGCTGGCAGAGCAGGCAGACAGCCTAACTGTTTACATGTGTGCACTACATACTCAGTGGTGAGAGACGTCGTTTTATCACTGTAATCTTACTTTCTTTAAATTTATTATAACAAGATCATGGCGAGAATTAAGCCTGAGTCAGGAATTAAAGTAAGTGTATTTTCTGAAAGACATTCATCCCTCTTTTATTTTTCACTATGTTTCGCAATCGTGTTACAGCATTTATGTTTATATTCTTCTTTATAAATAAATCCCATATTGATATAAAAGTGATGAGGTAATTTAACAGCATGACCTGTTTGTATTTAGAGAAGTGAGTGATACCCAGGTCACCGTCTGTTTCGAGATGCGAGGGGTAAAATCCTTGCATCGAGGTCACGAGAGCTGGGCCGGGGTCTCATCCAGTCGCTCAAATAACTCATGGAGGAATTTATGACTTTGTAGCAGTCTGATTAATATATATTGCTTAGAAATTAGTTAAGGGGCAAGATAAGTGACTGTGGCATTGAAAGCACAAGATATCTATGAGAGGAAAACGAGCCAGGAGCTGTTGCACTGTTCCCTGCACAGCACCTGCTCGGCAGTGCTCAGACCTGATGTCTGCAGCCTCTCTTCCTGCTCTTTGCAGTTCATAAGACCAGGTCAAGAGGTACCCACAGCAGAACAGCAGCCCATGTAGCCCACGGTGGTGTTTGAAAGTCACTTTTTATTTTTACTGTTCCAGTCTTTCTACCAGCTCCTCTCTTGTCTTTATAGACAAGGGATCTCCTCTGTAAAGACAAGAGCAAGGCAGGCTATGAAGGTGCAGGGAAGCCAAGTGGTTTTGCATTTTATTAACTAGAAAAATAAGAAATAAATTAGAATATGGAATTAATACTGCTATAAATTAGCCTAGGTGTATTTTTTGTCCCAAGATACCTGCACTAGCAAGATACGTGATATCTTGTTGTTCACCCTGCAAAATCGTGCAAGCTATCCACATTTTTTATTCTAATTTGCTGCTGGCTTCTGGATCTGGTGTTCATGGTTTCTCTAATGTCCTGGCAGTGAAGCCTTGCTAGGAATCAGTTTGGCATGTCTTCTGTCCAAGTACGAACTTTTTCAATGGTCTCATGAATCTACTGGACCCTACTGCTGCGTGAGTCTTTGGATCATCTCCCACTACCATGCTTGGGTTCATCTTGTGGGGTGGTACCAAAGCACAAACTGCACTGAAAAAAATTATTGAAAACAAAAAATTCCCCTGAAGTCCAGCCTGCAGGGGAGTTAGACTAGGTGATCTTCAAAAGTGCCTTCAAACCCAAAACATTACAACTCTGATTCTGTGTTCCAACCACTATGGTCCAAGAGCGCAAGAACACAAACTAGAATTACTCCAGAGTAAATGCCGCTGAAATGCACGTAGTGTGGGCAGCAGGACCTCAGTGCCTGTGGTTTCATTCTGCAAATCCACTCACATCCAGTGTTAAGGTAGTGTGATTTGTTGCATATGACAGGAGTAGCCTCCTGTTGTCCAGAGCCTGGTGGAGGACAGACACACGTTCATAAACATAAAAGTGGGACAAGAGGTGAGATGCAGATTCGTGTCGGATGTAGCTGCTCACTGGCAGATTACACAGTACCTTATCACACATTGTCCAGGTTACTTTCAGTTCTCTGAGTTATTATTTTTCACGTCCTAGGATCACTACATGTCTAACATGCACAACCAGGAACATTTTGTCCCTAGTTAAGTTTATTGATGGAGGTAGATCAAACATTATTTTTTCCATGGAATTAAGTATTGAATGAAATAGAACTTCCTTCTATTGCTGACCTAGGGTCATGAGACCCCATTTCACCATTCTATAGAATTTATTCATATTTTGTCATATTTCCATAATATCGTCTGGCTTGGTTGCAACTTCCTGGATAACTTCCTGTATGACCGAATAGGAAAATAACACTAAAAGCCTCACACTCACAAAGCTCAGTTCTGCTGTGAAAGTTAAGTTCAGCATTTTTTGAAAGCTCTCCTACAAAAGCAAATGAACCAAACTCAAACTCCAAAGTAAAATAGAAATGAAAGTGCACTTCTGTGAATTCTTAAATAAACAAGAGGAAACCAGGCGGCAAAAGTGAGTGATCCTTCCTTCCTTTGAATGTTTTTTTTTTCTACTTCTCTTTTTCCTTCTAGCACAAGTCTGCTGTTGCCCAAACTGCCCAAGTCACTGGGCTACAAAAGGCCAGACAGAAATGTAGAGGGAAATCGAGGACCTAAGCCTCACTAAATAGTTGGAGAGAATTCTTTGTGGAAATACATACATTCTGTCCTGCAGCCAGTTCATACTCATGTCCTTTTTCCCCAGTTTTTGCTGCTTTTGTTGAGAAATTGGCTTGGGACAATCGGCAAGGTGCTCAAGACAGTTCTGCACGACCTTGTTTTCTGATTTCCTTTTGTAGAAGCACTTCAGTTTGTTTGATGGATAGACTAAGGTCATTGCTAACAAACCTGGCAAATGACTAGCTGCTCAACCTCTTCAAAAATTGTGTTGCGTTTATGGATATTCCATTATTTCAGCTGAAATCAGGCAGCATGCGTACTTCTTTCCAAATATTGACCAGGCTCTGACTGTACTCCCGCCAGCTGGCTGCACAGCGGATCACATGGTTGGACTGGCAGTTTGGAGCAATCCATGAGGATAATGTGGGGAGCTAAGTGCTGGATAGGAAATCAGACCGCACTATCTTAATCTGGCCTGTACCTTGAAGCAGCTTGACTTTGGCTGCTCATGCAGGGGAGACTGTGTGAGGGGAATCTGGTACCACCGGCCATCACAGATATGGGAGTGAGTTCAACTGGCCACGCATCTTCCTGAAACCCAGAGGAGCACCAGTGTACACATGGCATCCTTCAGGCCACGCTTGTCCCATACAAGATCTGTTTACCAATGAGCAAAAAATTGACACAGCAGGAGAGCATGCACACAAACTCCTCAGGGGATGCAGCGTTGTTGGTAACCTCCTCATGGAAAGTCTGGCTTGGAGCTGTTACGAAAACAAAACAAATATTAGCAGCAATTAGGGGACTTAGAGGGAGAATTATTCACACCAACAAAGCTGTGTCCCAGGGCTCGCATAAGACAGTCATAAACTCTGCTGACTGCAGCCAAATCAACAGAATGGCAACCGAAGCTGGGAGCACGACAACAGGCAAGAGATCAAGACGGAAAAACCAGGCACAGCAGGAGGCAGAGGGGGAGAACACAGACCAGAAGGTCGCATGCTGCGCCACGGGCAGCGACTGAGTCATGAACACTCGTCTCTTGTCTGGCAATGGGTCTCACACCCATTGTTTTGTCCCACGCAGCACCCCTTGCAAGCCCTGCCGTGGCTGTCGGTGAATTGTGGGAGAGACTTTGGCCACCCCCTGGCAGAGAAGGGGCTGCAGCTCACACCGTTTACTGGGGTAAATCCTGGGTGTCACGCTGGGCAGCTTTCCTTACAAGTTACCGCTGTCTGAAAGGGGCGTGACTTGTCACAAGTGGGTGCAACAGCTGCCAAGTCAACAGAAAGCCTGAAAGGGAAGACTTAGCAGAAGAAATGCAAGTTGAAGAGAAGATTCAGAAAATTGACATAAGTTATGCAACAGCTGTTGGTCTATGTTATACAATAACTTGTATATTGGTATAGTCAGTTTAAAACACAAAACTTGTTATGGCACTTCTATACTTATCTACCCTATGTACATCTTCAAGAACAAGTTAGATGTCAGAAGCCTGTTCAGACCATCAGGAAACAAGGGGCTTCTCAGATCCGCATAAAAATGCAGCTGAAGACTTGAAGTTGTAGCATGGTTCAGTTTCATTGCATCACATACTGAGAGCTGTGAAATCTGTCTACTAGTTCTAATGAAAGCCATTTAGAAATCTTTGTCTAGTCCTATAAGAGGTGGAAATATTTCTCTTTTCACAGTGTTAACCACAGAAAGTTTGGAAACTTGCACTATACAGAGCATATGCTCTGCAAGCACACCATTCTGGATCAATCTCAGCACTTGTTATTTTAGGATTGATGGCAGTCGTTCCCAAAGGCCCCCTCCAGGGTTGCATTTTATACAAACTTGGGAAGGAGATGGTTCCTGCTGTGAAGGATTTACCAAGTAAAAATATAAATAAATGAGGTTAAAAGTCCAATCAGCCTTCTTAGTTACATGTGTCACAAGATTTGTTTCTTTTCTTTGTTTTGTCTTGGCTGTTTGGGAGACAGAAGAGGAGAGTGACTCAGTGGGGCTGCGCATGGAGCAGTAAAGAAGCAGCAGCAAGAAAAAAGAAGAAAATCCTCCTACCAGCCTGGTCATGACTGCCAGCCTAGGCTTTGCTGATGCAATGTCAGATCTGTGTTGGAAAGACATATGTGAAAGAGGTCAAAGATTCAATCACACAGGTCTTTCCATGCTCCAGGGACATTCAAAGCACTACATGTCAAACCATGTTTCGACACCTTGACTGATGTCAGCTGTTCAGTGTGAAAAGATAACAAATCTGGACTTTCAAATTAAGAATGCTTTTCAGCATTGAGATATTAAAAGCACTCCTGTTGTGTCAGTGCTTGAGATGACATAAATACTCTGCAAACTCAGAACTGGCAGAATGTTTTCTATAGCAATAAGCATACACTTTAAAGTTTATTAATTTCTTGACCATTTATATAACCCAGTAGACTCAAGGTTTTTGCCTGTGTCTGTAGACCATTAAAAACCCTGGGAAATAAACAGTAAAATTAATTAAGTATACTTAATTACGTGTGCTGGTCAGTCTTTTTAATTTTACTGTTGTTTCACTACTGAATTTCTGAAATGCCTGATACTGAGACTGTTACAAATTTTTAAAAACTAAAAGTAGCTGGCTAGACAGTCTCCTAAGGAAGCAGGTTCAACACATCAAAACTTAGTTTTCTCTTCTTGAACAACATTTTCTAAACAAAAGGATTTGGTATGATCTGTGTTTTTACAGTAACGGGAACTCTACCAGGCTACTGAGACAAAGCTTTAACTGAAGAAGAATTTGGAGAAGGCCCATCAAGTCTTACACACCAAGGAGCAGTATTTTAAGTGTAAGTAGAATATATGTTGGGTTTCGCTGACGCTGCATTCTTCTATCTAACTGGTGAATGATCAGCTAAGAATCATGACTGTTTTTACTGGTGATTACACCCTGATTCCATTAGTCTTTAATACAATATCGGCATATTGCAACTTGTATTGCCAGCAGAGCAACTAATTGCCCCACCAGCTGCTACCCTGTGCAGTGTTTAATGTCTATACTGACAGAAAAAACATTGACTAAACATATATCCAATACACAAGAAAACAGTAGAATTACCTGAGCTGCAGTCTGAGCACATAGAACAATACCTGGGTTTAAAGACTATGAAGAAAAACTGAATTGTAGTTCTCCCTTGTAGACCTAAGACTCGCCCACCACTGGAGTATCTCAGGTTTCTTAGTGTGCAGCCACAGAGCCGACCATCAAGGTAGCTGTGATAAAACCTTTCAGTCTTGCACCATTGCTGCAGAACAGTCAAGGAAGGTTAATAAGAGCTTTGTCAGCCCCTAGCAATATTTCTGCCTTACCACTACCAGAACATAGCAACCACTAGTGAAAAACTCTTAATGTCCCAAACAACATTGACAACACCAAAACAAAATAGTAACGTCTGGGTAATACTTAGATCTAGCCTGTGGATCTTTTCTATGAACAGAGCAAAAGACAAAAAAAGACCAAAACAAAAAAAAAAACAAACCAAAACAAACAAACAAACAAAAAAACCAGACAAGCACTCTGAGCTGATTTGTGTTTGTGGTTTCACCCATGTCACACTTTGATCACCCAGGAAGCTGTACGTGTTTTACTGTCACTGAGCAGTGCTGGTGGTTCTGTACGCATTACGTCCAACAACCCCACATGGGAAAGCCTCAACAAATATAAACAAAATCCAGAATGGTAATGGACTTTAATGTAAATAACTCTCCAGAAATGTCATATAAAACAGATGTGTCATCTGCGTGATTTATCAGATATCAGCCGCCACTAAGTGTGTCATCTCTAATGGCATCAACAAAAGCCTTGTCCATTATGCCCAGTGAGATATGCTCAGGCACTTCTTTCACAACAGCAAGATGTGGTTCTCTGCCTCAAAAGAAGCCCACGCTGGTGAGGTCAGTCTATTGGCTTACCCCAATTTCTCATGCATTGAGAGAATAATGGAAAATGAAGGCTGAAAGAAGTACCAAACAATAAAAAAGTTGGAGATCTATTTGTTGGTTTGGCGTAAACTAAGCTAGACTGCATCTGAAAGCATTATCTAGTTATTTTAACCTCGTCAGTGGTTTGATTTCATAAAGCCACTCATGTCCCTCAACTATTATGCAAACAGTAAGTGCTTTACTGGACAGGAACATTGCTTGGTTTCAACTGTTAAGTATTCAGAAATGGGAAGAAGCCAGAAACAGTGTGTTTCATGAATGTCCAGCACCAAAAGTGTTTGGGTTTTCTCATATCATCCCTTTAAAAGAACATCATCTCACTGAGTTAAAGAGATTGTGTGATTGAGACATCACATTTTAAGTACACTGGCAGCAGTTTCCAGCTCAGGACAGGGATTATCAAAGTGAATAAAGAGCAAAGTATGCTGCTCGATGACACTTCTATTGATTCATTTCTGTCTCTAGGAAAAAACAAAGCACATGGACATATTTGCCCAATTAAAGCCAGTGTCAGAAGCACAGCATGGCCCCAAATCATGCTCTATTTAGTCTGTGACTGTAGCTGCTTCTTTTTTTAAGTTTGGAGGCATGAGTTAGCTGGGGGTTTGTTTTTTCCAGCTCTCATGATGGGATTTCCAATGCAGCCTGAGGCAACTGGGCACTCAAGTGACAATGAATGTCCATGAGATTGAAAACCTTTTGAAAATCCTAATGCAACTTTCTTTTCCATCTTCCCATTTGTTTTCAATACTCTGTGGCTTTCATTTGAAATTAGCCAGGTCACAGAGGGATCCACTTCCTCTCAGTGATTACCAAACAATAGGAAAAGCAACTCAAACCTAACGGCTTTGATGCCTGGTAGAAACTTTCCCATCTGTGCATCGTTTTAAAGCACAGTATCTGTGGTTTTATCATGCCAAGAAGGGCGGCTGAAGAAGTCTTTGCACTATAGCAAGTAAACAACTGGGAAGTCACACCAGGATATGGAATACGATCTGAAAGAAAAAAAAATAATTAACCTTTGAAGGCTAGAACTGGTTCTAGCTTTGTGACTGTAAAACTTTCCATACACGTCTCACAGAAGAGATCTTGTCAAAGCAGCACATAAGGCTTGTGCAGCTTTACTGTGTGTGCAACATTCTCATCTCAAAAACAGATACTTGCAGTAAAACAAGTCTGGGTTGGAAAGGACAATGCTGCAGTTCCAGAGCTGACAGTGCCGGTACCTAGGATGATCTGCCCCATCGCTGACATCTCTGGAAAGGCATCACAGCAAAAGCTATTCGGGCTCCTTCTGTTCCTCCAGCTCCACAGGGCCTTTTTCTGCAAAAACTATGTTTGTGTGTTATACCCATAAGTTTTGATAAAGAAAGAAATAAAACACAGCAATGTTTTCTGAATCTCCTCTCACGAGGAAAGAGAGGAGCAGCCCGTACAGGAAAGCCTACAGAGGAAAGCTGCGTGAGCCCCGCCAGCGTTACAGATCCTCTTTACCGAGCTGCTCAAAGGTGCTCTTTGTAAGCTGGATGTTTTTCCACAGCCTTAAATCCTGCATCTGGAAGTTAGTGCGGAACCAGTACGAGAATACTCCTGTGATCACCTGTACGTCTGTATTAGCATCATGTTTTTCACAACCACCAGAAGGATAAGACACAAAGCCAAGTTCTATTCTCAGTCACTGGTGCAAATCCAAAGTATCCTCATCAAAACCAGTGAACTTATTCCAGATTTACACTCCTGGGCCTGAAGCAGAGCTCAAGCTGTCTTGCTTTAATATTCTTCTTGTCTGTCTTTCCAGAACTCAGAAACTTACTGCCAGCTTAACAATAAAATGTCAGATTGCTCTTTGTTCCTGTCCTTAACACAGATAGAGTGAAATGACACTGACCCCAGCCCCCACACTCCTGTTCCCAGAAAATAGGAGTGTGTTAGCAAGTGTCTCTCTGCCCAAATATACCCGCTACTGTTATTTTATCAACTCCCCAAGCAATTAATGAAGCTCTCTTTGTACTCCAAGGCTGACTCTGATGGAGAAGTTGAAGGTTGATTTGTCTAACTCTTTCTCCCGTATTCTACCAAAATATTGAGTTTGGTGTGACTTAAATTCCACAGCGTAATGGCTGTGCTCATGGTTCTGTGTGTGCATTACATCCACAGGTAGTCCCAAAAGGCTGTGGCTTTGCTAAGAGGCACGTCTTTCCCTTCTAGAAATCAGAATATCCAGGGAAAATGATCAAAATGCTCAAATTAGGAAGTAACCCAGAAAGAATGATCATTAAGTGCTTCCTACCAGATGGGAGAATTGGGGATACAGGGAAGATAGAATTCCCCTCTGCACTTCTTTCTTGTACTGAAATATCTGTATAGAAATAATAAGTTGGAAAAGCTTGCAGAGATTTAGAAAATCATCTCTGGCATCCAGCCACAAGAAAATCTGTGAGTGTGGGACGTGACGGTACAAGCTAGCCTAGAACAAAACTGCCTCATTGCTAATGCGGGTCACAGAACGGTTGGAATACAAGAGAATCACAAACCTGTAACACTGAGCAAAGGGACCAGACCAGACAGCCGAGGTGTGCTGGTCTGCAGCCTAGAAAAGGGTTTGGGATCAGCACAGAAGCAGCTGGACCACAGAGACAATGGCTTATGTCATAAGGGAAATGGCAAGACAAAGGGCTGATCTATGCAATCCAATGGAAATAAAGAGCAAAGAAATGTAACTTGCTTGTACATAACGTAGAGATTTTATTTCATATTAAAAAAAAAAAAAACGATTGGGCATTTTAAATTGGATGACCATGACTGTTGGAAAGAGCAGTGCTGGAGCAGGGTCACAAACCACCCACCAGCGAATCCTAAGCCGCCTGCGTCCTCGGACACTCCTCCTCTGTCAGATTTAGACTGTGTCCGTTTCGACTGAGGGCTGTAGCCTGACGTCTGCGTTCATTCTCAAGAACATGTTTTTACATTACCTGAGCGGCTGGAAAAAACCTTCCTTCTGGACAGGGGCTGTAGCAAATTGTCCCTGCCAAGGCCACTGGGGAACACTGATGGAAAATATCCAACTACTGCATAACCGACAGCACTAAACAAACACGGGGGCTGAGGGAAGCGGGCAGGGGCAGAGGAGTGCCGCTCGGAACCAGCCTTCTGAGGAAGTTCATACTCTCCACACAGGAATAAATGTGTTTCAACTGGAACGTGCTCTTGTTTTCTAGAGCACAGCCCCCTGCTCAGGGAAGAGCCTTTCAGTGCAGAACGAAGCCCGTGGGGCAGAGGCGGTTGTTCCCGGCCGGGCAGCAGGAACAGCGAGTCACACATCTCTGCAGAACGCTGGAGCTGTGTGAGGAGAGGGGAAGGGGGGACCGGAAAGACGGGCCTTGCTGCTGGCGTGTGCCTCATTGTCCCGAAAATTCAAATAACGGAGCAACGGGGATCCAAGTAACTAACTCAGCAATCGTATCGCATACTCAAAACAGCTCTCTGAATTAAGGGCAATTTTTTCCTTATTCCAGAAGGAATATCACCTTCTCCCGCCGGGGCTGTGAGGCAGGCCTGCACTCAGCCAGCTCGCGGGCGGGTCTGGCCCTCGAGGTGTCTCTGGTGCCCACCAGGGACAAGGCCACACACGCCCTTTGTTTCTGCTTCCTTGTTTTACAACCCTTTGTTTTATCTGTTGCATAAGAACAGAGATGCATTTTTTTAAAAATAAGGGATTGACAGCATGGCAACCCAAGCTGAGGTTAGTGCAGAGATTCCCAAAAGGCTGCAGTCCTCCTGCCAGGATCTAGGTGAGTCTCTGGGTGGTCAGAGGCTGGCACTGACCCACCTGGTGGATCCTGGAGACTCCAGTGCATGCTCCAGGACCCAACTCGTTTTGCGCCTTTACCTTAACCCCGAGGAGCTGCAGCAATGCTCCACGGGCATCGCCAGGTCTGGGCAACAGTCCAGCAGAGTCACAGCAGCTGGGAGAAAAAAAAAAGAGCAGGCAACTGGCCTTATATACAGTCTCGTGAGGTCTGGTGCAGAGAAGAGAAGGAGTGGGGAAGGCTCTGGGTGTTGGAGAGCAGCTGGTGTTTAGCACGGTCTTCCCAGCTACCACAGAACCCTCCAGAAAGAAACCTTTGGGAACCCCTGTTTTGATCTCTTTTGCTCCTTCCAGAGGAAAACGTTCACTGGTTCAGGAAGCAACCTTCAGGGGGGTGTCTCCAGTCAGAGGAGCGTGAAGAGGAGCCGGCAGTGGGCAGGGAGCTGTCTCTGCCTGAACCGAGTACGTTTCCACACTCGTGCTGGCGTCCCTGTGCCAGGGTCTGCTGGCCGGGGCTAACGCACCCGGAGGGAGAGGTCACACAGTACCGCCCGCTGCCAGCTAGCTAAATGCGTTTCACAGTGTTCAAGCCCAGCCGTCACTGAATATCTGCCGCCAGGAGCCACCTTGTCTGTGCTGACATCATCTGGTCAGGTTTTTACACTTCCTAACAGAAACTATGACACACTCCAGCAAGAATAGACACTTAGCGCCAAGAAACAGACAGTATAACTCGGGCTCCCAGATGGGTTTGTGTAATTTATTTCTAATTCAGCTTCGTTTTTACAACTTTTGGAATGTTTTTGAGACTAAGACTTCCATATACAGATTTTCTACTGAAACTTTTGAAAACATGTTCAATAATTTCAAGTTGAACAGTCAAATATTTCAAAATATGTTTCCTTGGTAACATACTCTGTGTGCTCACTTGATCATGACAGATTTTCCTGTGGTAAGTATCGTATTTAAACATGACCCTAAGTCTTGTTTTTATGACAGTACCTTTGGTAAGTAAGAATCACATCAAAAAGCTTGTTAACAGCTGAAATCAGTGCCACTCCCATTCTGGTAAAAAAGAAAAAAAAATTGTTTCAGCAATTTGCTGTGATGCTGCTGAGTCTGAAATCAAGGGAAAAGGCTCAATAGCAGAAGCTGTCGGGAATACAGCTCGTTTTGTCTAGAGCTATATACAGTTTTACCAATAACTCAGAGCCATGTGGAACCTGACAAAAATAGCATAAAAAAATTATGGCTGAGCTGATGATTTTCATTTTCCAAGCAGGACAGCAAAGGTACATTGCTGCTTAGTACCATTCCCCCCGCTTCCTGAGAATAACGCCAGAGATGCCCATCAGTCAAACACTGCAAAATGCTGGTTACATCCTACACTGGAATGTTAGGGAATTCTTCCATTTAAGTTAATGACGGAACAATTTGTCATCAGATACCATAGACACGGGAGCTCGAGGAAAAGAAAAAGGCACATTCTCACGTTACAGCAGAAAGGCCCAAAGGTGATTGTAGCTAGAACCTCTTCCAAAGCCAGAGATGTCCAGGGAAAGATTCACGTGGAACGTGCTGGATTTCAGATCCACATCTCAATAAGTTGACGGAGGCGGCAACATTTGTGTTTTCGGTAGAAGAGACATAGGGGTTGAGGGTGAAGAGGGAAATTCAGGAATAGCATGGGAAATAGTAAGAAGAAAGCTTACGAGCAACCTTCAAGACAGCAATGGAAGGAGAAGAGCTAGCAGTGTCTCCAGGGGAGTGGCAGACAGCCCTGGCCTGCCACAGTGACATCAGTAGCATCTCCTCCCACCGTTTGCCGTGTGCCTTATCTCAGGACCTGCTTCCCACAGCGTTTTCTGAGCCAGCAGCAGACCCCCTCTGCTGAACATAACCAAACAAGAATGCCAAGGAGGGAAAGCGCCAGCAGTGCTGATTTCCGGCGAGAGGGTAAGGGTCCTTCGACAATGTGAATTTGTTTACACAACAACAAGAACTTGTTGCCAAAACACGAGGTTAACTTCAGTGCATCTGAACAGGTTACTCGGTACAGTGAGAGTATTTTTATAAAAGTTTATACTCTGTCATTTGCACATGCTGACACTGTAGACCTTCACTTCAGAATAATGCCAGTTTGAAATAATCAAAATGCAAATGAATCAAATAAAAATAGCCACAATATATTTCTCTAAACCAGGAGACATTACTCAGTGATAGTAGAAATAACAAGTGAGGCAAGGATGGACTGCTCCTGACTCCTGTACAATCACTAACCTCAACAAAGTTGAATTTTCTTTCATGATGTCAGAAATCAGCCCTGAATCTCTGATCATTTGAAACCCAGGTATCTCTTTAAAATCCAGGTCTCATTATTTTCCTTAAATAATTTATTATAATAGTTTTGCACATATTGTTTCTCCTCCTATGCTGGACACAGACTAGAAAACTTTGTCAAGCATTTTCAGTTATCTATTTTTTAGAATGAAGTCAGAATTTTTATTACTTTATAAACTGGATGTTAGCACTACTATTTCACTCTTCATATGTGATTGGCTTTGTGAGTAAAATAATGTTTTTTCCTGTCTTGTGAATCTATTTTTCATAAATGGAAGGAGTCACTTTTTCCTGCCTATAAAGTGTCCATGTCTGGGTCAAGATTTTAATGAAGTTGTACATTTTTATAAATGTTTTGTAATATTAATAAAAATAACTTTTCAAAATGGTCATAAGACCATTTTTATTACAAAGACGGTTTTTTTGCTAATAGCTGAGACGGTTTGGTTTCTTAGAAATGTTACTTTAAATATGTCTCATCAGAGGAAAAAAAAGGGAGAATTAAGGGGCCCCAAATGTGGCAGAAGCAAATGTCTGAAATCTAATGATAAGAGTGCCCGTGTGTTTATCAGGGCTATATGCTCAAGGACCTCATGACCTGGATTTTTATTCATGAGGTCAGTGTCTATGTTTTGTTTTATGCTGTAGTTCCACAAGCAGCTCGTTTTGGCACAGGGTAACAGCACTGTTGCTAAGAAGGATGGCACCTCTCTTCTTGTCTTCCAAGAACCGCTCGTCCCTGGTACTCTGTGATGTTGGCACTAGCATATGCAACAGTAGATTAAGTTAATTAAACAGCTCACAAACACATGTATTTGTTTGAAACATGTCACTTCAGGCCTCCAGTGGTCATCCATAAAACAGTGAAAAAATGGAAACAGGATAGATCACAATGGATTCAGTTGGACACACCAGGCAAAATTAATCTCATTAATTGTCCACCTCCAAGTCTTTGCTATAAACCCTTCTCTCTGCATTGTAATGGTGGCATTCTGTACCGGTGCACGTGTTCATCATGGAGATAGGAACTGAACAAAGGTACAGCGGGAGAGCAAAGCACAGCCTGTAAGAGCGTTGATGATCTGTGGAATTCATTGCCTTCAGTTATTGGAGATTCTGAATCTGGTTTTCGTTTGAAGTTTTATTTGAAGTTTAATGTTTTGGATATGTCTTTTTCTAAATATATGTGTGTTTGTACTTGCTTCCAAGGTTACCTGTATTTGATTTTTAAAAATAGATTAACATTAAATACTTGAGGACTGATCTAAAAGTCACTGGAACTAATGGAAAACCTCCCAATGACTTCATTGGTCTTTGGATCATGTCTTTCGGGAACATTCTTACAAACGGAGATGATGAGACCCTTGTAGAGTATAAATCAGTATCGACATTAGTACAACCAGAGTGATTTATAACAGCTGAACATCTGATTTTACCTCCGGTGAGCCCAGTTTTCCAAAACCCGAATCACTGTATCTGCCTTGTGAGCATTTCAGCCACGCGTTATTTTGCAATGGACAACAAGAGTGCTTTGAGCAACAACTACAAAATTCATTAAGACCTGCCAAATTCTCCTTTAGCTGCTATGTCTGATTACTGCGGCTTAATAAGGCTACCTTGTCACTTGCAGAATTGCACAGGGAATAAAAGCCCTTTTGTCCCAGTACCCAATGCAGATACAGCTTCTGTCGCTGTGTGGCTTTGACTTATCCAGACAAGCTACTTTGGAACAATTCTCACAGTACGTACATCTGTGTGGTAGAAAGAAAAAAGCAAAAGCAAAGGAAAATCAAAGGATTTCCATTTTATGTCAAGATTTAACATTCTGAAAATCTACATTAAAACTTCACCTCTTTTAAAATGCGATGCTCTTACTGTGGGGTTTTTAAAGACAGAAACTTGGACCTGTATAGCACAGCTTAGCGTTCATACAGATGAAAAAAAAATTACAGAGAGATGATCTGCCTTATTTAACTTCAGAAATAAAAGCATTTCAGATGAATTTACATCGATTCAGGTCTTTTTGGTGTTTATACCTGATAATTCCTAAAATAACCATTTAAAATAAGAATAAATAAACTGAATTTGCATGATAACCCTGTCCATTTCTGTGTTTATAAATCACAGCAATAATTTTGAATAATAGTTGAAGTCATAGCTGTAAAGTAAGAGGAAAGATCCATCCATCCAGTGAAATTTTACAGTGTACCACACATACATTAGCTCTTTTCTTGCCAAAAGTTTTGTGTGTATGTACCGTTCACCTAAATATAAAACCGTAAAAATTGGATCACTGAGCCAGAGAAATAACGCTATGTGTTTTACGTGAGATTCCTTAAAATGGTTGTACTTTTGCTCAGCACCAAAAAAAAAATCTTTGAACACCGTTCAAGCTTTCAGTTACTTTGAAATATGGCTAACAATGGGGAACTGCTATAACGGCAAAAATATTTTATTTCTGCTTTAGGCTAATTAATGTGGAAAATGACTTATTTTTACGGCTTATATATTAAATCTTTGACAGTTAAACAAGTGAAGTAATTTTCCTGAAAAAACGAAGAACTGTGGGCTCTGCGAGGTGACACCCTTCTGAAAGGGCAGACCTTGAGCTGCTCAGCAGAACGTTTGATTCACTCCAGAACAGCTGACAGGGTTCACCACTGCAGTGGCTGCTCTGTGCGAGCCCTGACAAAATCCATCATGCTTAGAAACCGGAACACCCTTCCAGTTAACAAACCAGTTCTTTGCTTCAGAGACCTGATCTAAAGTCAACTAAGGCCAAAAGAAAGAATTCTCAGTCAGTATCAGAAGTGGTTGAAGTTTGGGCGACATATTTTGCAGATTTCACTTATCACTAGATGAAAACAGACTGAGGGAAACAGAAAAAAAATATGGTCTTGATCGCAAAAGACCCTTTGGGTTTCACATTTAAAGTGCTGTCTCCATGGTCAGTGTTAGCCCAGCAGTAAAAGCAGAGGGACTTGCCCCAAATGTCCCCAGTTCTTTTCATCCCTCAGGTATATGGCCGGGGACACAATCATCGTGAAGATGAAATTGTCAGGAGGGATGGATTGCTTTGGTGGGGAGGAGTTCCACTGAAACTCAGCTTTCAGCAGTGGCCGGGGAACAGGAGTGGGGGCAGGCACAAGGTCAGCCGCACTAACACTTGATGGTCCAGGCAGTTTGGCAGGTCTGAACCCTGCGAGGGGCTCTCAGAGGACCGCGCTTGAAGCATTGACTTTATCTTTGACAGAACGAAATTCTACCAACACCAATAAGAAACCTTGAGCCAGCCACTGTAAAAAAAGGTGGAAAAAGTCGATGTCTTTGAGATAGGTGGGTTCTGAAGCTGTCATCTGAGGGAAAACTGAAAGAGTAACGAGGGAGGATGGGGGTCTCTGGGACACGCACGCTGAGTCCAGGAAACAACAGGCATTGGGGTACAAGGCATTTGGGACCAGGACGCTGCACAGCACCAGGCCCCCTGCTGGCATACGCAGAGGGATCTGCCTACTGTGTACCTTCCAGAGCAATCAAGAAGAATGCAGTTAGTCCATTAAGTAAAAAGTTTTGCCACCACTGTGCTGTGCTGTAGACTGTTAGTAGAATATCAAGAGAAACTGCTCAGAATGGCATTTTCCCTTCAGCTTCTTTGCTTACTGTTGACTGTAGGTGAGGAGCTCAAAGAAAAGATAAAAATATTGATGGTTTCAGCCCAAAAGTGAACAGATCTTCAAAATATTACCTTTTTTTTCATAAGGTAAAAAGGAAACTAAAATAATTCATGTTTTGAGTTTTGCTTGCTGCTTGGTTTCCTAGGCAAGTACTTCAAGGTACTTTGCAGCCCCGTTCAGCAAAACGCCGTATCACCTGAAATAAAGTCCCATTGACTTCTAGGATTGAGCCTTTATTTTCTTTCTAGTGTCTCAAATATTAATTTAATAGGACACCTTTTTATGAGTCGTATTGTATTCACCTTCACCTTGGGGTTTTAAAAAAAAAGCCAGCAGTTCCCGTTTTCCTGACAATTGAGTTCATGAATGTACCAATTGCTTTTTAAGAACATCCTTTATCCACCTGGACTTTCTTTGACACAAAGATTCATATTC
>WKFP01015568.1:101423-148583 GCA_011057875.1 Pterocles orientalis | reverse complement strand
CATCCAGTGAAATTTTACAGTGTACCACACATACATTAGCTCTTTTCTTGCCAAAAGTTTTGTGTGTATGTACCGTTCACCTAAATATAAAACCGTAAAAATTGGATCACTGAGCCAGAGAAATAATGCTATGTGTTTTACGTGAGATTCTTTAAAATGGTTGTACTTTTGCTCAGCACCAAAAAAAAAAAATCTTTGAACACTGTTCAAGCTTTCAGTTACGTTGAAATATGGCTAACAATGGGGAACTGCTATAATGGCAAAAATATTTTATTTCTGCTTTAGGCTAATTAATGTGGAAAATGTCTTATTTTTACAGCTTATATATTAAATCTTTGACAGTTAAACAAGTGAAGTAATTTTCCTGAAAAAACGAAGAACTGTGGGCTCTGTGAGGTGACACCCTTCTGAAAGGGCAGACCTTGAGCTGCTCAGCAGAACGTTTGATTCACTCCAGAACAGCTGACAGGGTTCACCACTGCAGTGGCTGCTCTGTGCGAGCCCTGACAAAATCCATCATGCTTAGAAACCGGAACACCCTTCCAGTTAACAAACCAGTTCTTTGCTTCAGAGACCTGATCTAAAGTCAACTAAGGCCAAAAGAAAGAATTCTCGGTCAGTATCAGAAGTGGTTGAAGTTTGGGCGACATATTTTGCAGATTTCACTTATCACTAGATGGAAACAGACTGAGGGAAACAGAAAAAAATATGGTCTTGATCGCAAGAGACCATTTGGGTTTCACATTTAAAGTGCTGTCTCCGTGGTCAGTGCTAGCCCAGCAGTAAAAGCAGAGGGACTTGCCCCAAGTGTCCCCATTTCTTTTCATCCCTCAGGTATATGGCCGGGGACACAATCATCGTGAAGATGAAATCGTCAGGAGGGATGGATTGCTTTGGTGGGGAGGAGTTCCACCAAAACTGTCATCTTTCAGCAGTGGCCGGGGAACGGGAGTGGGGGCAGGCACAAGGTCAGCCGCACTAACACTTGATGGTCCAGGCAGTTTGCCAGGTCTGAACCCTGCGAGGGGCTCTCAGAGGATGGTGCTCGAAGCATTGACTTTATCTTTGACAGAACGAAATTCTACCAACACCAATAAGAAACCTTGAGCCAGCCACTGTAAAAAAAGGTGAACTATAGAAAAAGTCTATGTCTTTGAGATAGGTGGGTTCTGAAGCTGTCATCTGAGGGAAAACTGAAAGAGTAACGAGGGAGGATGGTGGTCTCTGGGACACGCACACTGAGTCCAGGAAACAGCAGGCATTGGGGTACAAGGCATTTGGGACCAGGATGCTGCACAGCACCAGGCCCCCTGCTGGCATAAGCAGAGGGATCTGCCTACTGTGTACCTTCCAGAGCAATCAAGAAAAATGCACTTAGTCCATTAAATAAAAAGTTTTGCCACCACTGTGCTGTGCTGTAGACTGTTAGTAGAATATCAAGAGAAACTGCTCAGAATGGCATTTTCCCTTCAGCTTCTTTTCTTACTGTTGACTGTAGGTGAGGAGCTCAAAGAAAATATAAAAATATTGACGATATCAACCCAAAAGTGAACAAACCTTCAAAATATTACCTTTTTTTCATAAGGTAAAAAGGAAACTAAAATAATTTATGTTTTGAGTTTTGCTTGCTGCTTGGTTTCCTAGGCAAGTACTTCAAGGTACTTTGCAGCCCCGTTCAGCAAAACGCTGTACCACCTGAAATAAAGTCCCATTGACTTCTAGGATTGAGCCTTTATTTTCTTTCTAGTGTCTCAAATATTAATTTAATAGGACACCTTTTTATGAGTCGTATTGTATTCACCTTCACCTTGGGGTTTTAAAAAAAAAGCCAGCAGTTCCCGTTTTCCTGACAATTGAGTTCATGAATGTACCAATTGCTTTTTAAGAACATCCTTTATCCACCTGGACTTTCTTTGACACAAAGATTCATATTCTACTTAAAACTTAATTTATATATGATACCACAGGTCGTTAAACTGGGAGAGATGTAATTGCTGGACAGCTAGAAAAAAAAGTGAGCTTAACAGAAACAAAGAACAGAGGCTCTATCAAGAGGAAACACTCAGCAGAGCAGAAATTTTTAATTAAATTGCCTAAAGACCATTTTGGTTCATTTTTTGAGACTTATATTTAACAGTTAGAAGTTGACAAAGTAACAGGGCTTTGCTGAAGATTTAAGGATTCTGCCATTGCTGAATCCTTCCTGAGCAGCCCTATATACATTACGTCTCCTGGTTTAGGGTTTTAGACAGCATGCTAACTCCCCTTTTGCTTCTTTTTAAATGCATTCCATTGTTTTCACATTGTTTTAAGACATTTAATCTTCTTTCTGCCTCCAGCAAAAAGCAAAAAAAAACAGGACTTCTCAGGAAGAGAAGGGCCAGGCTTTGTGGCTGGTAAAGCAAGCACCCCTGCGTTGTTCGAAAACCAGGAGTGGATGCAGGCGGTGTGTGCAGCAGGAGGAGTGTCTGCCCGGTACCAGGAGCAGGTGCTGGACTGTCGCTGCTTCCAGGCTGCACAGTCCTCGGGAGATCCAGAGCCAACGGCGGAGAACGAGGCGTGGGGCTCACACAAGCTGTGCCTAAAGCACTTTTTGCTAATCTGAAAGGGCAAAATTCTGCCTGACTGTGCCTTGCTTCACTCCGACACTTCTCCTGTGTCAGGGAGTTTCCAGTTCAGCGCCGTCTGCAAGGTACCTGCTGTCTCCGTCCCTGCTTGTCAGAACTGCTCATCACGATGGAAGAACAGTGAGTCCTCAGGGGAGAAAAAACAAGTCATCACGCCTGCCAGGCTCTGTCTGTCAGAGCAGAAGTACGCCGGTAACCTGAGGTCAGGAATTAGCGGGCACCGGTTGCACGTGTAATTGTGTCAGCCTTGCCTTTCCCAGAAGCTGTTGCCCAGAGCTAGAGGTGTCACAAACTCCTTAGAAAAGGGAGATGCAAATGCTAAAATAATTAAAATTAAGGTATTTTGAGGCAGGTTTCTCAAGCCTCAACAATATCTCAAATTTCCCATGGAGTCTATCTCTTGATTATTTTTTTTAATACTTTCCCCTACAGTTAGATTTTTCTCTCTCAGCCTGTGATTCAACAGCTGAATGCAATGAAGGAGGAAATTTGACGATGGTGACTAATTGGTATAGTATTTCTTAAATCAGATAGTAAAGCAATATAGAAATCATGCAGAAGAGCATGATTTCATGTTCTAACAATACGCAGAATAAACAGCACTTTGTGGCTGAAAAGGCGAAGGTTAACATACCCACCATTCATTTCTGTTTGAGCAGAAAATGTTTAGCAGTTGTTTTTCAGTTCCTAAAGGGAGATCAGCAAATTTGGCCTTTAGGGAAAGGTGTGGATGTGCGTGCATGCATGTGTGTACATGTGCTCTGGTGTCACCCGAGTCTGATTATTTATATGGAAGAGAAATACATAAAATGAAAAAAAGTAAAGTTGTGAATAGCTGTACTTCTTTAAATCGCATTGACTTGTATTAAAGGCACCTTAAAACCAGTGTGTACTGGGAAATGCCTGTAAATTACAAGGAATGCCACTTATCTGCCATAGCAGTGGGGGAGTCAAGGTCTTCCACTTGGCTTCAGGATCCTCTTATGAATATTTTATATTGCCATTCTCAGACAGGAAAGGGTGAGCAGATACTTACATAGATTGAGAGTTACCATAGCTATCAGTGACCAAAACATACTGTAGAAGGCGAAACAAATATGTAACTACTAGAGATCAGGGTGAAATTATTTTCCAGCCTATAAATCCATTTTCAGTTTTCCGTATTTTCTCTGGAAGCAACTGATATGACTCATCATCAGAAACAGGATACTAGATAGAGAGATTATCAGCTGGTTCTCATTCATAGGGTGTTAGCTCCTTTATTTAAGTGTATTTGCAGAGATTAAGGTAACATTTCCTATTTGGTCATCATATGAGACTATGGCCATGTAATCTACCCATGTTCTTCTGTTCATCCTCTTTAGTATGATGACTGTTCCCACCTCTCTTGGTGGAAAGATAAAATCCGAAAGTGATGGAGAGATATCAAGATAATTGTGGAAGATAAGTGTTCATTCACATTCGTATCTTGAGGTAAATAAGGCAGATAAAATACCCGTTTAATTACACTTATGAAGAAAAAAGGAAGGCAAATGTTGGCCCACCTCATCTGAATGATTCACGCAGAGTAAATTTCAGTGATGTCATCCTTGCCATGAAGCAGTCATAAAAAAGCCAGTCATGATTAGCCATGAAGTTGATGCGAACTGAATTAATGAGCCCTCCATTCTGGGGTTCTTCTATTCAAAGGAAAATAAATGTTGCCTGTTTTAGTCAGGTTTTTGTAATGAATTACATCAGTTCGTTATGTCAAAAAGAAGACTTAGGCATTCAAGAATGACACCCACAAAAGCCACCGTGCTAAGACAGGACCATCCATCCTTCCATCCAGTATGAAGGTGTCACAGCCCCTCAGGACCCACAGCAGGATGTCCTTCTCCAGAGCTCTTGCCCCTTGCTGACGTTCACTAGAAAGGGATTTTCACTGAGCACAGGTCCCCTGCATCTGTGGCTTCACACGTTCCTTTAATGGCCACTGTGCTGTGCGCAGGCAATTCCAAAGGTTCCCTCCCACACTGAAACAGTCAGGGTGCATCTGTGCACAACCGAAAAACTGAGATGAGCAAAATGCTTCAATGTTTTTGAAGCAGGGTTCAGACAGTTTTTTCAGTTAATACCACATATTTACTTTATTCAGATTTCAAGTTACTATTATAACTTTTTATGTTGTATCCAACAATTACTGGCAATGGCTGAGTTTCTTCTTTTCCCAAAAAAGTTTTCATTTGATCCCATGGGCTTGCTTCATACAACGAGGTACAACTTGCTAACGTCCAAATAAAGCTTTTTCCTAGTTGTGAGGAACCCAAGAGTCACCAAGCGTGCATTACTCATCCAAACCACTTCTCAGCTCGTATGCTGTTCCTCTTCAGTGTGTGTGTGCATCTTTGATAACAAAAGGTCATTAGTAATCAGGGTTCGCTGTGGTCAGGCAGCAATCTGAACCACTCACCACAAGAAAGGCTGAGAGAGTTGGGATTGTTCAGCCCGGAGAAGAGAAGGCTGCGAGGAGACCTGATTGCAGCCTTTCAGTACCCAAAAGGGGCTTATACGAAAGATGGGGATAAACTTTTTAACAGGGACTGTAGCAAGAGGACGAGGGGCAATGGTTTTAAACTAAAATAGCAGAGGCTTAGACCAGATATAAGGAAGAAATACTTTATGCTGAGGGTGGTAAGACACTGGCACAGGTTGCCCAGGGAGGTGGTCAATGGAACCATCCAGGTCAGGTTGGACGGGGCTCTGGGCAGCCTGACCTGGTGGAAGATGTCGCTGCTCACTGCAAGGGGCTCCTGTCATGCGACTTTCTGACTTGAAGGATGAGACAGTATCTCCTTCCCTCTGTTCTTATAGATTGAGCTTTGTATTAATTCTGCCTCACACTACCTTCCATCAAGGTCCTGGAAAAAGTAGGCTTAAGGCTTGCCTTGGAGTCATGCAGCTTATTCTACTCAGAGGTCATTGCTGAACAAAAATTTTAAAAAATGGTTTGCTTTAGTTAGCAACTAAAAATTAGTTTATATATATTTTATATGAAATAGAAATTGATCTTAATCTTCAAAAAAATATAACAAAACTTCGGGTATCTGCAAGACCGTAAGTGGAAAATGAGCCCCACAATTAGTATGAAAATGTGATTGGAAAAAATCTGTACAGCAAGCAGCCATTTAATTCTCATTCACCACTAAAATCAATAAATTAGTCTACACTCACTCTCAGCATTCCCTCTTCCTTCATGTTACCAAGGAAGTTATGAGAACGGGCTAAATTGTGGTAATTTTCCTCAGCTCCAGTTATGTGCCAGGTCTTTCATACTCACCCTGATGACACAAAATACTGCATGTGGAGTGCACATTTTTTTCAACTCCCATTCCTGAGGGATGGCAATATCCAACACTTTCTAAAGTGAAGGAGTTTTGAGGCTTTATGGCTTGAAGTTTAACAGTTCCCATTTAGAATGTTCACATTCTTTCCAGAAGTTATACGCTTTGCTCAATTCTCACAGATTCATTTGCAGAACGCTTGCATATGTGAGTTGTTTACAACTCCAAAAATATTTTACAGATGAATAGCTGATGCCTAGCTGGTTCCCACACAAGGCATCTCATTAAAGAACAAGATAAACATCAGCCTATAGAAAAAGAAGAGTTGCATCCTTCCCTTCCACTGTCACTCGCACAGACACACGAACAAGGTCTGACCCTCGGCTTCGTCCCTTTGTGATGAGAACGCTCACATGAGTCACCAGCGGGCGTCGAGCCAGAGTTATTTAGTGCATCCCCCAGGCTGCTCGAAGACATGCCAGGAGAAGGTTTGGCTTTCAGCTCTGGAAGCAGAACACTGACTTCAAGCCACTTTTCTCATCCTCTCCCCTCATCGTGTCTGGTAAAGGACTTGTCCCTAACGGCAGCTCCGTGCTGTTCCAGGCGGTAACGTCTCAAGTACATGATGGGAGAGTGGGAACGTAACTCTCACATCTTCACTGATGCTGTAAGATTAAAAATCTTCACGTAAGAGACACAAAACTGCCAGCTCAAGGACAGCAACCTGCTTTGAAATCGATAACACATTTTTAAAGTGTTGCACGTTTCCTAGGGGTCTAAACCAGAATGATAACACAGCTCTCAAGCCGTACAGTGGCTGGGGACCGGACTCTCAGCCAGAGCGGGACACCACAGACCGAGTCTCCAGAATGCACAGCTCACTGTAGATTTATTGTGCGTCTTTTCAGAGCTTCTGTTCTAGCCAGCAGGGAGAGCCAGTCAGGATGATGGTACAGAACCAGGAATGGTGCAAGCTGAGTGACATCCACAAAAAACCCAAGGAATGATTGCTCTTAGAGAAAATGTTTAAAAATATTGAACTGTCTCAAAATGAGAGAAACGGAGCAAATATCGCATCACCACCTCATTTTCAGCTGTGCAACAGTGCAGGGAAACCAAACGTGGTAATCCTGTCCAGGTACAGGCTCAAAGACTGCGTAAAAAAACCACGAAGTGGGAGATTGCAAATGCAAACAAACAGCTGCGTGGTTTCACTATAAACCAGGGTCTTCAGTTTATCACCGAGTCCTCTGGCAGTCCTGGAAGGGCAGGTTATTGAGAAATGATCGTGAAATGTGCACCAAGGCATCACCATGCAAGGTATTCACAGCAAGTTTCCCCCGTTTGAGAGATTTTAACCTGTGTTAGCATAGGGCACCCCAAGTAAGGAGTGAACACCAACACAGAAATATTTCACGTTGCACTGCTGTCTCGGGTTCCCTTCTTTCTAGTTTGTGAGGCAGCCCCAGCAAGGGATGTCACGCAGGTTTCCTAGCCCAGAAAGGCCAGTTTCTTTGCACTTCCACTGTTATCCTTCTTGTCATTGCCCGGCATTTCTTAAAGCAGGTTCACAGGGCTTCTGTAGGCACTCATCACTCACGCTCAAGTGGCGTTTTCTGTGATTATCTTACACTGAGCCACTAACACCTCACTGTATTTCGTTAGGGATGCACAAAGCTGCTTTCTCCCCAGTATTCTCTCTTTTCAAATCTCCCTGTACTGCAACCACTACTTCTGTTGTCCCACAAATTCCCTGAGGACAGTGAAGACGCCTGAGAACTGGAAGAGGAACTATAGTCTAGCTTCAGAAAGAATCCAGAGTTTTAAAAAGCAGCAAATGGTTCAGAAATCCCTCAAAACCAAAAGAAATAGTTAAAATTTACTACTCCAGAAGATGCCTTGCCAAATTAGGGGTAACTCTTTCTTTGACAGTGGCTAGGTGACAAGGAAAGGCAGTAGCTCTCAACATCCATAAGACTCTGTCCCGCGTGATATTCTCATGAGACAGCTGGGGAAATGTGGTCTAGCTGGAATAATCTAGAGAGGGGTATAAAGTGATGGGAAAACTATCTCAAAAATAGGCATCAGATAGAAGAATATTTCCCTTCAGGCTTGTCAAAGGTTTGCTGGCACCCAGCCCAGTTAGTATTCCAATCAGTAACTTGGAGGAGAGATTGTACTGATAAAATGTGGGGATGGCACAAGGCTGGGAAGATCTGCAAACACATTGCAACTGAAAATAATGGAGAAATTGAGAAATTATCTGTAAAGGCTGATACAACAGAAGTAGGAATGAATAAAAAAAGGGAATGAGTCGTAGAGACTGGCAGAGAAAGTTCTGGAGGAGTCGCTGGTTCACAAAGGAAATAGAAGGCAGCAATGGCAATGAAGTTTTTCTTTAAAATAAAGAAGAAAAGAAAGTAATTCCTAGGTTCTATGACCCAAGCATCCAGTACAGGGCACTGCAGGTGAATATTCGGCTGCAGGCAACAGAACAAAACCTTCTGCTGTGTCCAATCCAGGGGTAATCCTTCAAAAAAAGCTGGGCAGTTTGGGACCGTCCAGATGAGAGCAGCAAGAACTGAGAGACTTGAGAGTCATGAATGATGAAAAAATTAGCTTTGATTACTCTAAAAAGACAGAAAGAAAACAGGATAACTTTTTTCCAGTGCATAAAAAGATGCTATAGGATTGTAACCAGCTGTTTTCCATGGCAAATCAGCTGCTCTCATTCAGACTCAACAGCTACACAGAATAAACTGATATCACTTCCAAAGAGGAAGATCCCGTGTTGAACATGAAGCCAAAACACCATTCTGGAGATTGGTTTAAAAAAAAAAAAAAAAAAAAAAAATATAAAGCCTCCTAAACTACTTTAGGAAATCTTCAGAGATTTTTATCAGGTTTCCTTTACCTCTGTTCAGAATCCCTCAGTGCAGACCTCTGGACTAAACCATCTCCTGATATCCCCTGAACTCGTTCTGCCAACCTCCAACTTTCCAATGACGGGTGTCAATGTCTAGGCAAGGCTGTGAGAGTCAGCTGGATATTCGTTTTATTTGTGAAAGGTGACCAACTCTGCTACTGAAAAATATAACAAATAAAAGAGTAGACACCAATTGGCTATAAAAGCGGTTTTTCTCAGTACATACTGCCTTCATTCAGCACAAGCAGGGCTAAAATATTTCTGAATTCAAATACATTATTCATTTCCCTTTGGCTGCATTTTTTCGCCCTTGAGTTCATCCTGAGTGAATGGGAGAATATTTAGATATAAAAAACTTACTTGTAAAGGACATATAAAATTCATGAGCAATTTTTCATTTGCAGATTATGAAACTGAGAATCTTTCAGGAACAGGAAAAAACGTCGTATTCTTTGTATTTCTCTGTAACAATTATTGTTTGTTGATGGTAGAGTTCAAATCTTGAAAATAAGTAGAAGACAGCATCATGCTCTGTGCTAATTAATTAAAGGATTGCAGTAAACCAAATTCCATTACATACGAAATAAATTTATTTTACTATTGGTCTAAATAACCTAAATAATTTTGAATCTTATGTGATCTAGGAATTCAGAAATAATATTGGATTTTTCACTTGCACTGTTTAGCACTACTTAACATATTGATGAGTGTAATGTATGTAAAACACCTTTATTTTACAACCACATGCTGTAGTTTCCTGACTCCTGGCTGTATTTGAGACAATTTCAAACAAAATATTAACTGATGATCATTTCAAAATACAATTTCTTATGTCATTTTGGGGGTTATTATGCTTTCTTTTGATGCATATTCTGTATTAACTCTGCAAACCTTTTGTGTTTTTAAAATTCCAGATGGGGTTTGTTCATTTTTTCTGTTTGCTTGATCCCAGCCATAGAAACGCAAATTTTAAATGCAGCAGGAACTTCAGACAAAAGTGGCGTTGCCGTTTTTCCTGAAAGTTTAAGTGTTCAGAATCTTCTTCTCCCGAATTTGTTATATGCACACGTGTATTCAGAAGGATTTAAGGGATCATGATGGCACTCCTCGTCTCCAGTGTAAAAGCTGTGTTGGCCAACCTCCTCCTGTGTCTCGTCTCTTACTGCAGCCACCAAACTCATCAGGGTCTGGGGGAGTGTGGGTGTGCGGGCAGACAGCACGTTGTCACCGTTCGTTTTGTACATCAACATTTTGCATCCTGCATGTTACCACCCCATATGCTGCATCGCTACAGCTGCTTATAGACAGGAGTTGTAACTGTCCATACCTCTCACCCCTGTAAATAAACAAACTATCTGTACCAGCATTTTTAATGTTTATAAACCACCATCATCTAAATATTAAATTTAAAAACCAATCTAGTTCAGGAAGTACGGCTTTTGCTGCGCTCAAGTTAGACACCATGGCTCCATTTATAGGAGTAAAACAGGTGGGGCCAGGGAAAGTTTCCAGACACAAGAATTCGATCTTCTACAAGGTTCCCAGTATGGTTTTGGTCAGACAGACCGAGAACTGGGCACGGCTATTCTTTCATTTGTCCACTAATTAATTTGCTAATCTTGAGGAACCACAAACATTATCTTATAGGTGTCTCCTTACGCAAAATTTTCCAATACACTTCTTATCAAAATAAGCATTGGAAGATCAAGTACTGTCTTCACGTTCATGGATGACACTGAGATCTGATGCTTTTTTATAAAACTTTCCAAAAATCTACAGGCTGTGTCAAGTAAAACCAACTAGACATACTGTGCTACCAGTCTATGGGACTTCTTCCTCTGCAACTGCATTCCTGCAAATAGGAAAGTGTCTCTTCTCTCTTCAGTGGCAGTGGTCATGTATTTACCTTCCCAATCCCTGGTCTTCTGGAGAAGCTAAGCCAATAAACACTGTGACCTGAAACAAGTTATCACCATCAAAAAGTCTGAATCACAGAACAGCAGCCAACAGAGAGGAAATAATATAATGGAAGCAATAACTGCATAAAACAAGACTGTTGCATGCTGGTGGTCCAAGAAAAACAGTTGGCCAACACTTATGACTGTGATAAATAGCTAACGAGGCATTCATGAACGGGCAGCCAGTTCCAAAGTCTTCAAGGCATGTGTGTGTTTGAATGATGGCAGAAAGCAGAGGAGTGAAGGTGGGAAAAATACTTTTCCTATAGTTAATCTAGTTATTTTTGGCTATTTATATAAAGCCAAAAGGGGAATTTTTTCCCTTTAATAGTGTTTTATAATGTGTTGGTAGCATCTTTGGACTGATCTGACCTAGAGTTTTACCATTGACTTCACCGACATATGAATTTAGTATTTAATTATATATATTTATCTGAACATTTGCAATATATTATATTTATTATAAATAATCATATTTTAACATGAAAATGCAACAGTATGGGCAAGAGTTATTCTTCCTCATCATTGCCTTTACAGGGATCACGCTTCACCACACCTTTTGTACCTCTCTTCCCCACAAGAGTCCTGCACGACCTGATGCTCTTCTACCTTCCTCTTTCTTTGTCTTTCCTTTCCATGTCTGCTCATACACACCTTCTTCAGCTACCGTGTTGTTCCTGGCAGGTTTTTTTGCCTTTTGTGTTCCCGTTTCTCTCTGACACTCTAGCCATCTGGATCACCAGACATACCGAGTCCGCCGTTTCCCCTTTTTGCCCGGTGACAGTGACTCCATCCATTCACTTCCACCCTTCTTCCCAGATTGTTGCTACATAGAGCCTCCTTCCAGCCTCAGATTCCTTTTTTCCAACCGTGTTGACATGGCAACTGTGCCAGCCCATCCCAGGGATGTGACATTCCCTGGTGTTATTCTCAGTTCTCTGCCATGTACCAGACAAAACCTCATGGTCCTTGTAGAGTCAAGTGCCTGCAATCAACGCACAGCTCTCAAAAGGTCCTCCTCTGGACGGTGCTTGGTGAATCACCCCCAGCCTGGCGCAATCAGCCGTTCCCTGGTGAATTTCCCTGCGCACCAGGACTGCGTGCCACCTTGCACACTGCATGTTCACCTTCAGCCTCCCTGCCCGTATGGGTTACGTATAATCCACACGCAGAGCATCACCACAGAACAACCCCAGGCAAAGAAACACCTGTTCTGCAGAGTTGAGGCGTGTGGGTTGCTTGATGAGATTTGTCACTGTTTTGGAAGTCCAGCGATGTTGACTTGGTTTTCTGTTTCATTTTTACGTCCCACCAAAGTCAGTAAAAGGACACGGCAGGCACTTCAGCCAGACTTACCGCTGTGGATAACACACGCTCTGCCTTTAGAGGGTGATCTGGGAGAAAGGATACTTGAATTCTCCTGCTTCAGTCTGCTCTTGACATGGCCCTGGCTCCGTGAGCATGCTTGCAATGTCACTTGGATGCAAAGACTGGTTGGGATTTTGAAGGTAACAAATCAAATCAGACAAAGAAGAATATCAGATTTGCATGGAAAAAAAAAAAGAGAAAGTCACAAAGTACGCTGGTGGGAGTTAGGGTCTGAAGAGATGTCAGCAGTCTGGGGTGGCTTCTGTGACTGTAGCTGGAGAGTGTTTGTATCTTGACCACCTAGTGGGTGTCACTAAAGGAGGCTCAGAAGGGTCATCTGATGGTCATGGTTAAAGGACACTCCGTCCAAGCCGTCATCCAGCGGCCAGGCGTGACAGAACTCTTCCTAGAGACCGCAGCTGCAGAATGTAAACACAAACAAGCACCATGGCCATCGCACTCATTGTGCAACTGTGGCATCTGCTGACGAATGCGGGTGAGAACGTGCCTGCAACCTCACATTGAGAAAGGGTCCAGAGAAATGACAGTTAAACGTATTACCCTGTGGGACAGCAGAACTGATAGGAAACGTGATTAATCGAGAAGTGGGAGAAGTTATGACCTCGGGAGCTGGTCCAACATCCCGCAGACAGTAGCCTGTATAGTTCCAATGGTCTGATCTATTACCCTCTGAAAAGATCTGGATTCCAGTAAGGACAGATCAGCCCTGACTCACGCTCGGCACACAGTTTGTGTGTACAGTAGGAACACGGTTGAGCCAAGGACACAGCAGACACTTGTTTCTGCTCACAGCCTGTGTCTTCTTCCACAGAGGAATGCTGAAAAAACAGAGTTGGGATTTACATTGGGATTTACATGGCAACTGTGTTGCCCCAGGTGCCGTCTCCCCTTCTCACCTTTAGCAGGATTTCTAGAACACAGGCGGCATTGCAAATCCCATTTTAGGTGGATGGCTTCCAAACTCCCTTATTTGGCCCATTGTCCGGTATAGCCCGTTGCTCTGCGGTCCTGCTCAGCCTTCCTTCTCACTCCTAGGGAGCGTCTTTGTGACCTCCTTGCCCTGCCTGTGGTTCTCCCCCACCCTTAGTTCCTCTGTTCTCCCCGATCTTTTCCCTGAGCACCCCGGTAACCTTTCAGTAACATTTCCAGTTGCCCTAGCACCAACAATTCTGAAAATCTTTCCGGGGTTTACTTTGCCTAGAAAAGTCATCCAGGATATTAAATCTGTCCCTGGCTTTTTCTGGGTTCCAGAGAGAGGTGGAGGGAGGGGATCTCTCCATCAGGATAAATTTTGGGAGTTTTCAGGGTGAAAAAAGCGTTCTTATTGGCATTTCAAAACCTCAGGATGAGGGAACTACTACGTAAGAAGTAGTCAGACTGCATCTTTGAACAAGGTAAGAGAAATCTATCTGCACCTCCCTATTCAGGCCCACACTCTTTTTCAGTTTTTAGATCTCGCTCTACTCTGATCCTTTGTCTCTATACGGACTGTGGTCATACGCAATCTGATCCAGAAAGATTTGCAACGACGCTGTTTTAAAATCATCTTGAACTGCAGTTTTCTCTTTAAGTCATGTGTTGAATTGATAGGAAAAACATTGTTTCTCTGTAACAGAATTAATTAGTTTAATACATAAGAAAAGAGATTAGAAAATATCTCATTTTCCGATGCTTCCTCCTTAAATTTCACCATAAACTTGGATGGACACATTTTAATAACCTGACACTATAAACCTATCTTGTACTTATGATGGTCTTTTTTTGTCATCGTCGTGACAATGTCTCAAAAACGTATCCATAGTCTTGAATTTATATTAAGATTGTAATAAATCTTAGACACCTCCATACTGGAGATGGAAAAAATCATGAGGTCACCCCATCCAAGAGCCTGCCAATGAAGGAATATTTTCTGCAGTGTAGTCTCCACTGATTTATAGCCAAGTTGAACAAATGACTTAAGTGATGGTTTCCCTTCTGAGAGCTACTTGACGAGAACAGCAATACAAAATGTGTCATGGAAACTCGCCAGGGTCCTTTTTCCAGAAGCTATTTCATATCAGAAGTATCTAGTCATTCATATTTGTAATATATTGAGCAAATATATTGCTCAACATATTAAAAGTTAAATAAGCAGAGGCTTACAGTGATGACAAAAAGTGACTACAGCTTTGACTGAACTTGACAAAACTTTTTTCCGCTCAGTATATTGTGGAAGAGAGATGTAAGTCAGTTCCTTCTCACAATTGTCTGGAACCAGCCTGATAATCTCTAGGAGATTTGAAATGCAAGAAGGAAGAAGGAGGTTACAACACTTACACGAAACATCCCTGGTCTGAAGATGACTTTGTGTCTGCGTTACCCACAACCAGTTCTGTGACGGGATTTTAGAGCTCCTAGCTGCTCCCGAGTCCTCCACGTGTCCTCTCCTGCACACAGCAGTGCCCCCAGGGGCTGGGTTCATCACAAATAAAACTCCAGCCCGTGCACACCTAGATCACCGGGGTTCCCCAGCTCTGGGGGATCTTTGCACGCCTCAGTGTTTTGCTTTTTTCTGGTTCAGACTGGCAACTAAAGTTCCTCTGGTAAAGTTGCTGGCATCATAAATGATTCCTCTAGACACCCTCTGAACAGTGCCGTTCCTCTTTGCTTTTTACTGACTTGCCCCCAGTTTCCCCTGCCGTACTGGATCTGCGTCCGCGGGCAATCCCTGGACCACTCGTCTGCGCTGAAGCACGGTCTGAACCCATGGGCACCGCGGGGGACCACGGGAGAACCCAGCTAGCAGAGGCAGCCAGCACGCAGCAGCTTGCACAGCATTTTCTGCTTCAAGACCTTGTAGGAACTTCTCCCGAGATGACTGGAAGACTCCTGGGAGCAATTTGGGGACCTCAGTGCAACCACTGCTGCCATTGCTGCTGGGCAAGAGTTCCTGCAGCAGGCATTGCATGCTAGCAAGCTCCAGCAGCCTCTCACCAGCTCCATCAGCAGTTTCAGGTCAAAGGGACCTTTGAGATTTCTGTTTCCAGCTTGCTCCTCATCAGGGAGGTCAGCAGGTGCTGGAGGTGCCCATATAACTGCTGGTCCTAGAGCAGAACTGGTCCTGGAACTCTGCTGGGGTGACGTTTGCGTGGTGCTGTGTGGCCAGGTGTGATCTCCATCCCACCAGGAGCATCTGCCCCAGCTTATCAGAGACCTCGGCTCGGAGAGACCTCCAGGGAGCAGATGCAGCTCCACGGCTGGGGACGGCGCGGTCGCCGGGAGCCTCTCGCCGAGGCTGGGCCAGGCCGACGATCCCTTCGCCTGCAGGACACGGGTGCTGGGGACGGTCCATGCTGACCTCTGAGGGAGCTGCAGGAGGGGGTCCACAGGCTTCCCAGCGTCAGGAACGGCAAACAGGAGAGTGGCTGGAGCAGATAAGTTAAAAATTAAAGAATTCACAGTAAAGTGCGTGTTATCTCTTCTCAAACCACAGATCTGATCCCAGCAGTGAGCCAACAATGGACCCAACACTGTGCCAGGCCTTGGGGTGTGTTTCGTTTGACTTCCCCCGCCTGCAAACACACTGACTCCATCCCGCCACGAGCCGGAGACCTCTCTCCATTTGTGTGTTCCTGCTGCTTCTGTGTCAGATCTTTACACCTCCTCTGCCTCGGAAGAACACACTTCCTTTGTCGATACGACCGTTCCTTGTACTGGCCCAAGCCCAGGTGAGAGCCGTCCAAGGGGGTAGCTCTGAAATTCCTCAGGCAGCCTGTTATAAATTCTAGCTCCTTGAGAGCCTCTACCATGGAGCCCCTTATGAGACAGGGCTTGCAAGCTTAGTTTCAGCTTGTAAACTGCTGTTTGGTTTAGGTCATTATATCACCATCGGAATATTTAAAACACTGCCACTTTTTTCATAATTCTAGGCTAGAGCTGCTCAGTAACGTCAAAAGTGTACGTGTCGACTTACAGCTGAGAAACAGAATGTTTACAAACACCCCTTCCAGAAAATTTTAAGAGGTACTTCATTTAAACCCAGTTTAGGAAATATATTTTATCTTACTCCCTTCGTCAAATATTAGTAACCCTTCGTTGTCAAGACAAAACTTACGTTCGAAAAACAAACAGGCACCTGGCTTGGGAAGGGGCGGCAAACTTAATTTTTTTATTAGTGTCGTGGGTTAAGCAGAGCAGAGTTAATTTTTTTTCCCTTTTCCCTTCTCTTCATAAATAGCTAGAAGAAGCTATGTTTTGGATTCCTGCTCAGGAGAGAATTGATAAGAGAAAAACGTTTATAGTTATTGCTAGGATGTTGCTCTTTGTCCTCAAGGACGAGATACATTCAGCCTCTCTCCTCTCAATAGACAGAGAGAGAGCCCGGCTTCTAGCTTGGGATTTGCTTTTAGGTAAAGATTGAGAAGCAGACTGACCAATTATTCCATCCCATGCACGTCATACCCAGTATTTAGGAGAGGACTCTTCGAGGAGAGCTGTCCTTTCACTTCCGGATTCGTCTCACTTTGGGGAGCCTGCGTTCGTTCCCCCAAGGCCTTTCCTCCCCCTCCCTCCACGGTCGCCGTTAGCTCTCGGCCCGGGACACTCGTTTATCTCCGTTCCATGAGTTTTGGCATCCTCCCTCTCCAGGAGGATCGTTAGCTGTTTCTTTTTCCCTGCTTCGGTCAGCTCTCGGGCTGGGACGCTTGGGCTGTTATCTCCGTTCCGTGAGTGCCTCCGGGAGCGGTGCACCCCCTTTCCCCCCTTTCCCCCCCTTTCTGGGGGAATCGTCTGTGCGGTTTCTGGGGATTATTAGCTGGCAACAGGCCGAGCCTTTTCGGGGGGGCAGTATCATTGTCAACAGGCCGAGCCTTCTCGGGGGGGGGCAGCATAATTGTGTATCACCTATTCTCTCCCTCCTTTGGGGCCATTGGCTGGGAGTGGGCTGGGCCTTTGGTCATCAGGTGGGGAGGGGCAGTATCACTGGGTATCACATTGCATCTTTGTAAATAGTATTATTTCTAATATTATTGTAGTTTAGTAATTAAATTGTCCTTATCTCAACCCACGAGTCCTCTTTGCCATTTACCTCTTTAATTCTCTCCCCAATTATTGGGTGGGGGCAGGGACTGTGTGAGCGGGTGTGTGTGGTTTGGCCCCCAGCCAAGGGCCAACCCATCACAATTAGTTTCATCTCTTCAGTCCTCATTTTATGAAACCACTCTGCGTATGAAATATAGGAGGAAAAAAAGTTTTAATAGCTCCCCTGAAGGCAATAAAACAGTTCTGAAGTCCCTTGAGGGTTTGGAGATATTTGTGGAAAAGGTCTTAAGATACACACTTCTCCAGAGTGCATGTAGAAAAAAACAACAAGACTCCCTACTCTTCTCCTGGTATTTCTTTCTGCATTCAACACATTCTTATTTTTTAAAATCTGGTATTTTTAATCTATTTTCTTTTGTAAAACACTAAAATTTCCCATCCAATGGCTGGGATGGGAATGTGTGGATCCAATGTGTGGATCTCTGGTTCCACAGAGCAAAAACAGAACAAATAAAAACAAACACTCCCTAAAACCTCGTAAATTTGCCAAATTAGTTCTGCTGAGTGCAGTCTGATAGTGGAACTCATGCGCTTCCAGGATTTTCCTCAGATCTATTATTCATAGTCTTTTTTGGCACAATTCTATATACTTCTGCTTACAGTGCTTTGCAAAACTTACATTACAGCTAATCCTAGTGCATTAAAATGGAAACCAATAGATGTTATCATCATTTGTTTCTAAAAAAGAGAAGAGGGGCCAAATGCACGGTAAATTATGTGAGTCCGGTTCAAGACCACCAGTTTCGCGTTCAGCTCTGCGACCAGCACTCACCAGCTATAAACAGAATGGGGGAAACGCAGAATAAACCTTTAAACTTAGTCGTAATGAATTTAAACCCAATTAGCTGGATCACCGTCAGCTCCGTGAACTGAACTTAGAGTGTCAGCTGAAAACAAGGGAAGCTGATTCCAGTGAAAACCAGTCTCCTGTCTTTACAAAGATGGCGGGATACGTAACCCAGCCGCTACAAACAGCATTGTCCTCCTCCTCCAGATCAAAACCAAGTTCCCACAAATCGGGGCCTTCTGGACATTTTTTAAAACTCTAAGTAACAAAGTCCATGCTCAACGTGATGATACCTTTTCCTGACTGTTCACAAGTTGGGGATGGCATGCTCTGTTTATTTTTCAGTAGAACTCTGCTGGCTGCTGTTTATCTGACTGCGCCCAGACCGCGGGCTCTCAAATCAGACCCAGCTGCTCAGCGCCAGCTGTGACCTTCCCCTGCTCAGGAACGTGTTCCCAAGACCAAAAGCGTAGAGGTCCTGGAGAGTCATCTTGTTCAGGCTTAGCAAACATCAGCTGCATGCATTGAGCTTTCATGTCTCACCCATCGGTTGGAGGCAAGTGAAAAATTCAGCGGAACCCGACGGGATTCCTGCTGCTTTCATGTCTCCAAACAGCTCCAGGTCCCTCACCCCCGTACGCAACACAAAGCCTTACGGGGTGAGCCGGGGAAAGCACCGCCAAGCATCACCCAAGGTGTCACCCTGCTAGAGAAGCACCCGGGCAGCCCCCACCCTGCACGAACGCGGCTGTTTCACCGGAGACCGCAGCCTGCGCTGCCACTGCAGTTCCCGCTGGTGTTTGCACTCACATCCTCAGCATCCAGGACGGGAAACAGGGAGACGTAAAGGTTAAATCTGCAGATGTAATTTTGCCAAACTTCAATTTTTTTTTCTAGATTATGTGTGTAAAAGTTTGCAATTTATTCCGTTTTATGGGAATTTTCTGCTCAGTATTTTGCATCCCGGAGTTCCTCTCAAACAGAAGGGTTGTGATGCAAGGCGACAAACGGACGTCCAGCACTCGGGTCCTTTCTCTGTCCAAAGCTAAAGCAGAGACAAGGCTCGCAAAGGCAGAAACAAGTGCAGCTGCCTGGGCACTCCCGTTCCGCTGTGCCCTTGCAGCCGGCACGTTGGCTGTTAGAATTTAACATTTGCCGCAGATGGTGCGCTACAGCAGCCATTGTCCTGGACTTCTGCTGGCTTCTGCTGACTCCATTGCTCTCCAGTGTCTCAGAGCAGATGCATTCTCCCTGTGCCAGCTTATGTGACGAACAGCTCATCTCCGCAGGCACGGAAAGGAGCACGAGGAGCAGCGGCAGATGGGGGACGCGGATAACAGCCACAACATAACACGGACCACGGGCAGGCCCTGCGTCCACACAAAACTCTTGTTTTACGATTGTACAAAATGCAGAGGCTGGCTCACAGAGCAGCTGAGATACAGACGTGCCACTGGACCCAAAGCAACGCCCGTACCCGAGCAAACCTTCTGTCCAGAAAACAACGCCCGAACACGGTTATTGCTCTAAAAAGCCGTTCGTTGTTTTATTTCACATTTCTAGACTTTGTACCATGCCGCCCACTGGAAGAGCTGTTCTTCACGGGCAGCATGCCACCGCAGCATGTTTCCTTTTTCAAGCTGTAGGAGACTTACTATTGCTCGGAAAGAACGAACCTGTGCAGAACGTGAATTTATGTGGTGGATTTGGAGCGGGCTGGGAGAAAAGAAGATAGCAAGCATCTGGAGGAGACTGAAGAGTGAAACGGTTTGTCCTAGAGGGGCAGTAAATCAGACACAGGCTGGAGGCAGGCTGGGAGAAAAAGATGCCACGGGCGTACGCAACCCGAGCAGCACAGAAACACCTTGTGCTGAACCCCAAAAACCGCAGCAGCTGGCAGCGAGACGGCAGCTCAGAGACATTCCCGGTTGCTGAACAGCCTTGTAGAGGGTAACAGAGCTAAGGGAGACGTTCTCAGAAACACCTGGAGTTTAAACCCACTGGAAACCAGTGTGTGCCCGGTGTGCTCTGAACAGCGCACTGCCGTCTGTGCGGTCGGACACCGAGGAGAGGCTGGAAGGGCTCCGACCCGTGCGGGCTGCCTACGACCCCTGCCCGCAGCTCTGGGAGCCCAGCCACCAGCGCCTCAGTTCAGGGGTACTGCAGCAGGACTTTGTTTTGCAGTTTTCTCAAAAAAAGGGGAACGGAAAGGATGCAAACAGTTTTAGAAATGTTTTCAAAGGCTTATTGACCCCACAGTCATCGTTCTTTACAGATCATCCTTGCCGTCTCTCCACAGATCCATTCCAGGCTCAGTATAAAACAAGGAGCACTGGTTTAAGTTTGGCCTGCCTGTCCCCATCACATCCTTCTGTGAACTATTAATCCAAGAGGATAAAAATTATTGTTGAGGGATCCTAAGATGAATAAACAGAGACAGTCACTAGACTGTCCCGCAAAGACTGCACACACACACGGTACCCTGCAGGAGTTAGAACAGAGCACAGCTCTTAAATCAAAGCAACCAAATAATATATGTCCTGTCAGTCTGCTTCTCTAGCTGACAGGCTATTTATAGAGTAATAAATACTTTTAGATATACCAGAAATATGAGAATAAGAGTTGCCGAATTATCAAACTACACAAAAATGTGTAATCAGTTCATCGTGCTTCCCTAGAGCCCTTTCAGTCATAGTGCTTTTAAGATCTTTTCTCTAATATATTACTTTGGACGGATTTTTGAAGACAATGGAATTTTAAAGTGTCTGAAGAGCCAGATCAGGTTGTGATGCTTGTTCGGAAAAAGAAACAATCCCCAGCTGTGTCTGCTGTTTTGAATGCTTTGAAGAAAACTATCTCTGACCTCCAGCACAGGTTTGCGCTGGCTGTTCCGAATGCTTCCTGCCCTCCGCATTGCCTCCAGCGGCACCGGGACATCGCAGCGGGGGGGACCACAAAACACAGCTCCTCAGGGCAGCTCGTGGGAGCTTTCTGGAGAGTGGCTTCAACCGTTTCACACATGTGCCTTCCTTAGAAATGGGTACAAAATGCAGAAGCTGGGCCCTAGATTGAAACACCTTCAGGTCTGACTGTTCTCACACTTGGCCAAAGGTTTTTACTCAGGTTGTATAAAGGCTCTTGAGAAACAGATCTCTCTACAACTTTTGGGGGCTTTTTGCTGTTCCAGTAGTTGGCCTCTCTGAACTCTCCCACCATACGGGGATGGAGGGCTGTCAGAGGAAGCCAGCACAAGTTCCGAGTGAGCAGGAGGAGGTGTTATTCTGTCCTGGGTTCAGCTGAGACAGAGCTCACTTTCTTCACAACGGCTAGCAAGAGGCTGTGTTTGGGATGTGTGCTCAGAGGGCTGACAGCTGCCAGGAAAGTCGAGGACTTTTCAGCATCTCTGCTGTTTCAAGGTGCAGGAGAAGCTGGGAGAGAGCACAGCCCCAACTACTAGCCTAGGATTTGATCTTAGGTTTAGCTTTGAGACCCACATTGGCCAGCAGTCTGTGTCATGCACATTGTGCCCAGTACAGGGGTGAGGGCTCTCCGGGATCGTTAGCCGGGAACAGGCTGAGCCTTGGTCATCGGGTGGGGGGCAGTGTCACCGTGTGTCACTCATTTGTATGTTTGTATATAGGGTTATTTTCAATATTATTGTGGTTTAGTTATTAAATTGTTCTTACCTCAACCCACGAGTTTTTTGCCCCTTTGCCCCTTTAATTCCCTTCCCCATCCCCGGAAGGTGGGGAGTGAGGGAGAGGCTGCGTGGATGCTGCTCCCAGCCAAGGGTGAGCCTCTCACTGTTCACACAACATCCACTTGAGCTCTCGAACTCATTTCAGCAGGGTGTCAAAGGTCTAAAGGCAATTACACACGTTCGTGTAGGAACTAGTCAAGGCCTGTGAAACTGCCTCAGGTGCAGAAGCCACCAGCTTCTGGAGATCAGATTATTCTGGGGAAGGTCACCATCTGCTTGATGTTTTTATTTTCATCTCCAGCATCTGCTGCTGGACACTGGCAAAGACAGGGTACTGCACCAGAGGGAATGTTGTTACGACACAGAATCAATATACTTTGTACTAGAAACTGCCATAGCTATGAATTTATGTGCTAGCTTCAAAGCCTGCACAGACATTGAGGCATTTTGGAAAATTCAGTACATTTCTATTAATCTTTCCTCTCCAAAACAACAAATTTACAGGTGCAGAATAAGAAGACAATAAAGAAATGGGTTTACATTTCATAGTAGCTTCTCAAAAGTTACTTGGATTTGTTCCGTTTCTTTTTTTTCCCCGTTTCCCAGAATGTTTTAGAATCCTTGTTACTTGAGCACCCTTAGGTCATGTCTGTCTTGTGCAGCTAAGGTTTGTACCCGCCAGACATCATGATGTCTGAAACTCAGCTGTGTCCTGGCTGCAGCATCAGAAACATCTACCGATGGACGCCTGCTGACAGACCAGACTGCAGCAATCCTGCCTCGCGCCCCGTGCACCCGAGCAACAGCTCGGGCTGGGAATACGGTGTCACGCACGCAGCTCTCCTTCCCAAGGTGTCAAGCACCCTAGGCTGCTTTAGCGCGTGTTCACATACGGGAATGGCAGATGGAGCTGATCTTGGAGGTGGCTGATAGTTCAGTTTTCCATCACACACTAAACCCTCACGGGGTGCAAACAGTTGGCTTTGTCTCCCCATTTCCTTCTGCCTGAAGGCTTCCCTTCTCCTCAGGGTGTGCAAATTTTTTTAAGGACGGTGAAATTAACGGTTTAGCAACACCACCTTCTGCAAGCCCCTGTGGACTGAACCTGCCGGTGCTTGGGGATGACCAGACACCAGAGGCTTTGAGCAACCTGGGCTGGTGGGGGGTGTCCCTGCCCATGGCAGGGGGTTGGAACTGGATGATCTTTAAGATCCTTTCCAACCCAAACCGTTCTGTGATTCTATGATAAGAGCCAGCTCACGTTTGCTGCAACAGCAGCAGAGCCACAGCGTGCTTGCCTGCAAAGCTCACACGGGAGTAGCCTGAGAGGGGCTGGGTGGCTGTCGGCACGGAAAGCCTCTCTGCCACCGCAAACACCAGCACAGCCAACAACATCGAGCTGGTTTCCATCTCCACCGGGGGCTGGACATCCGCACTTCACTGCTGCCGTGTGTTTTTATCAGGGATGTGCTGACTGTCAATACGAATCGGTGACACCTGAGTCTCTGCGGGCCCTGGGAGAGCAGGTGCTTCTGCTGGCAAATGTCCCCCTGCCTTTTCCAGGTATCTGAGCTGCTGAATGATAGAGAAAAGCCTGTGGGGGCAGAGCAATGTCTAAGCGATAATGTGCTAGCGAGGTCTTTTAGTCTGCCACCTCAGTGAAGGCAGGGGATGGAGATCCTCATGAGCAAAGACAACAAGGGTTATTGATGTGTTAGAAACCACTCAAGTGCCCCAGGACAGTCACAGAGGATTTAGGGCTTCTCCTCCAAAAAAGGTGTGGGGATCAGTCACCCAGCTGAAGACATCTCCACCAATGCACGCAGCAGCGGCAACGAACAGGAGCTGGAAGCCGTTGTGCAGGGGGAAAACTACCGTAAAGCTGCAACCACAAAAACATGGCGGGGTGACTCACACAACTGGAGTGCTGCAATGGATAGCTATAAACCCTTCAGAAGGGATAAGAAAGGAAGGAGAGGTGGTGGGGTAACCTCTCTAGAGCTCGATGGTGACCCAAGGGTCAAGTGTTCACGGGTAGGAATAAGGGGGAAGGCCAACAAGGTAAATACCGTGGTGGGAGTCTGTTACAGATCAGGATGAAGAGAGGGATGAAGTGTTCCATAAGCAGCTGGGAGAAGTCTCACAATCTCCACTCCTTGATCTTGTGGGGAACTCCAACTTACCAGACATCTGCTAGAAATACAACACAGTGGAGCGGAAACAGGCTAGAGTGTGTGGAAGATAACTTCCTGACACAGCTGGTAAGCGAACCAAGGAAGGTGCCCTGCTGGACCTGTTGCTTTGAACAGAGGACTTGTGAGTGATGCGATGGTTGGAGGACATCTTGGGCATAGTGATCACAAGAGAGAATTTGTAATTCTCAGAGAAGTAAGAAAGGGGTCAGCAGAACTGCCACCTGGGACTTTGGGCAAACTTTGGCCTATTTTGGAGCCTGTTTAAGAGTCCCTTGGGAGGCAGTCCTGAGGGTAAGGAACCCAGGAAGTCTGGACATTCTGCAAGAAGGAACCCTTAGAGGCACAGGAGCAGGCCATCGGCCATCCTCACACGTCTAATGACGAGACAGAGGGGAAGAAGATTGGTCTGGCTGAACAAAAAACTTTGGCTGGAACTCAGGAAAAAAAAGAGAGTTTATGACCTTTGAAAGGAGGGGCAGGCAACTCAGGAGGACTGCAAAGATGTCATGAGGTTATTCAGGGAGAAAATTAGGCCAAAAGAGGCCAAAGCTCAACTACAGCTTAATCTGGCTACTGCCATGAAATACGATCAAAAATATTTGTATAATATTAGCAACAAAAAGAGGGCTAAGGACAATCTCCATCATTTATTGGATGTGGGGGAAAAACATAGTGACAAAGGGTGAGGAAAAGGCTGAGGTGCTTCATGCCTTGTTGCCTCAGACATCAGTAGTAAGACCAGTTGCTCTCTGGGTACCCAGCTCCCTGAGCTGGAAGATGACAGGGAGCAGGATGGGGTCCCCACAGTCCAAGGGGCAACGTCCAGCATCCTGCCAGACCACTTAGACACACACGGGTCCATGGGACCAGGTGGGATCCACACAAGGGTACTGAGGGAGCTGGCAGAAGTGCTCACCAAGCCACTTTTCCACAGTTTTTGCATCCTATCCGTTTTTTATTCTTCTCGTGTTTTGATTCATTATGAATCCTGGATGCGTGCATGTGCCTGTCCTCTGGCTCCAGCACTGGCTCAGCTCACCAGATGGCCACCAAATTCATCCAAAGGTTCGACATAAATAAGAATGCTTTGACATTTTCCAGTAATTGCTGTATTTTATTGCAGGTCATGTTCCCTAATCAGCTCAGATTTGCTCTGTGTTTACCATCTCAGCAGAATGAGTTCAGTGACTGAACGAGCACAGACACTCCCGGACTCAAGCTGCACTGTTTGACAAACGTCCTCCAGCCTAACAGAGGCATCTGTGGCCTTGATTAAGCCAACAACCAGCAATACTGACGTGAAATTCTGTCTGAGCCCTGAAAACGCCGTCTCTGAGCATGCACTCTGGAGCGTGTGGTCCCTGCAGACAGTGGCGACTTGGTGGGAGGGAGGCAGCTGCTTTCCCAGGACGCTTAACCAGGACTGAAAGGCAACGGCACCGAGAGCTGCAGGACGTGTGTCCTGGACCTGTGAGCGTGCTCGATCGTAAGAACACACTAACTCAGCTGATAATAACAGAAAGTTCTAAAAAAAGCAGATGGAAGCTGCGATTATCAGGTTTATTTTGTGAAAATAAAAAGTATAGTTAACAATTGTGTGTTTATGAGGTAATCATTTTTGAGCAGCATTTTTTTCTCCTATGGGTGAGTTTGTACCCGGTTGCTAGTGGCTTGCCATTAGGTGGAACGTTCCCTCCCCGCGGGACGCTCCCCAGCCTGTTCAGCTTTCCTCACAGCATCCTCAACGCAAACACGGAACAGCCTCGGCCAGCTCAGCCGCGCCGTAAGCAGCACTAAGCAACGCTGCATCCTGAGGTACGATAAAGTGAGTTGGTATGAAGATCATTTGCTGAATAAACAACCACCAGGGCAGTAATAGCAGTAATTTATCTGATGCAAAGGCAAAATCAAAACAGACTGCAGATCTTCTGCTGATCTCAGCAGAACTCCTAAGTGAAGTCATTCTTCTTGTGATTCCCGGCTGATGACATCCATAAGAACTACAAGCAGCACACTGACTGAAGGGTTCACAAACTAAACCACAACGTTCGGTCTAATCCCGTAGCACAAGCTACATTCATAGTGAGTGTGATCGTGCCCTGGTCTCCAGATCCTCCGAGCCTCCAGGCAGGGCACGTGCTCACAACCTCCCACAGCTCCTTGTCAGCCACACACAAGATTTCCCCTGCTGCGGACACCAGGAGCTTAGGGGGAGCGCACTGATGTGAGCTTAGACGCGCCTGTGGCTGGACCCGGCAACCCCCAGTGGGACAGTTTAGAGCCTCCTGTAGCTCGTCTCACCTTCAGCATCAGCCATCCGACGTTAAAAATGCTGGAGGACCCTGTGAAGTGGTCTTGTGGGCTGCAGTGTGGGAAACGGGCTTTCTGTGAACCCCTCCAGGACCGTCCGTCTACGATACACTGCCCGTGGCAGCAAGTGACCATCCCCAGAGGAGAAGGGAGAATTCCCCTCCTCTCTTGGTTCTCGTGTTTCCGTCTGGCTGCAGAAATGTCCTCTGCCACAGGAGCTCAGCAAGTCAGTGCCCGCAGAGGAGCAGCCGCCCTGGCATGGGACAGGGCGGAGGGACACACGGGAGCCCTTCACAGTGGTGAGAAATGGGGTCAGCAGAGGTGGTCGCCAGACAATTGATGTGCAGGAGCAGGTACCAGGTATGGGAGAAGAAGAAGAAGAGTGGGATCGTGTTGGGCTCCTCCAGGCTGCAGAGCACCCTCCTCACTCACCGGGATCTCTGCAAGAGCTGTCGTTCATAAAAGTCGAGGGGAAGCTTATTTGCCCAAGAACTGTGTCAAAGTGGGTAGGTACTCCTCCACAGAGTAGCTAGAATGCACAAAACATTATTATGTTTTAATTATTATTATTTCCTCACTAATAATTAACAATAACAAATTAATTACATTACTTAACCTGGGCTCTTAGCTATAATTAATATAGAATAACTGGGAAATCATAATTCTACAGCGATCACTTGATCAGCTAATGATTTACAAATACTTTTCTGTTTTCTGAAAAACAATCAAAAATATCTGTCATAGCTAGGGATTATTCTATTAAAAAGTTAACAAAAACTCTGTTACTAGAGCTTTCATCTTTGTTTACCTTATTTGGGTTTCCCCTTGTATCTGTTTGGTCATTTCTCACAATACAGCCGATCCTTTATCACATTGCCAGATCGCCTTCAGCTTGTTTATCTTAACCTTGACATCATGCATTTTATTTTACGATTACTCAACTATAGTCTCCGAGATGTAAACTGATTTTCATTGTCTGGAAGGGAGGATGTGATATGAAACAGAGTGACAAAGAGAATCCTGTTAAACCGTATTTCAGGGAAACCCTTACTGGAAACACAAAAAAGCAGAGGTTTTCCCACTTTTGTTGATAATTAAAATTAACTATACCTAAATACTCTTTGTTCTGGGCACAATACTGTGTAATTTAGGACCTTTCATTCGAGCAAATGGAGAGACTCCAGACAAGATCTGCAAAAGCCTACAGAAAACAGAAGCAGGATGATTTTCTGAAAGCACAGCTAGAGAACACGGAGGTGTTTAGTGTAAATGGCAACAGTCATATACACGAGTCTGCTGTAGAGAAGAAACAAACTGCTCTCTACTGTGAGCAGGACAAGAACACGTTGGTTTGAAACTGCAGAAAAGGAGAGAGGTTTGGAAATCAATCTAGGATGAAAAGGTGGGGAACTGGAGGTCCTCCGTGGTCAGGGAATCTCATTAGAGGTAAGAACGGGCGAGACAGCTGAGTCAAGAGTGATGCTGAACCGCGAGAGCCCGTGGTTAGCCAGGCAGACAGATTAAATAACCTTGAAGTCTCTTTCAGAACAATCTGATACATTAAAAAATCAAAGACCTGCTGCCCTGATGTCTTTCCTGTGGTCCAGCACCTTTCCACACGCCAGCTGACAAATCCCGTTCTTTCAAACCGTCTGTTCTCTGCAGAGAACTCTAGGCGACACGGCACAAGCAGAGCACAGCTGACGCGACTTTTCTACAGCCAAACAGACCAGAGAGATTTATTTATCTGGTTGTTCAGCAATAGAAATAACCAGACTTTTTCAATAAATTGTAACAGTGATTTCTCCAAGGTTTAACTTTTGCTTGCGCTGGAGTAAAGCATCTCTTTCTTTAAGACCTTATTGGGAATCCTACTTCAGCAGCAATTTCGTAGCTCACTAAGCGATGGCGTTTGTGATGCTTAAATAAAGCAAAGAGTGGAGGGCTGTGGGGATTTTTAAATTGTGCTAGGGTATGAAAATTAATCAACTTTCATCTCACCAATTAACCAGAATTAGGATGGGTATGCGCACAGCCACAAAAATCACTATCTAGAGCTCTCTCTGAAAACCGCAGGAGGCTCGTTTTCTCTGTGAAACAAGTGCACGCGCGATTTTCCCTTCCTCCCTAGTACTAACCATGAAAGGAAAAGCATGTGAGTCTTCTTCTAATTTCTATTTTTCTCCTGTGGCTGGAAATCTTACTTGTGTGAAAGCCGAATATTCTCTTAATTAATGTAATAATATTTCCAGTCACAAGACAAAAACAATGTCTCTAGTCTCTACATTTGTACACACTGAAAATGAAGCTCCGGGATTTGGACCTACTCTGAGTTTGCATGTATATAGCAGAGCAAAATGCAGTCTTTCAATCACAGACAAATTTTTGGGTCTACAGTTGCTGCCCAACTTAGTTTTTGGTCAGTTTGTAAAACGAAAAATCTATTGGAGCGTTGCATGTGCTGTGGCTTTTCTGTTTAACACACTCATGATTTTTAGTCTCCTGATGGAACAGACCTTTAATCCTGAAAAACACATCCTACCAAGAGACAATTGATAGCTGCACGGTGTAACTACAGTATAACCAATGTGATGGCCACATCACACAGTTTAGAATTCTAAATTACAGTGTGTGGGTTTATGTCATCCTACATAGATTATTTTTTCCCCCAAGAGTAATAATTTATTTACCAGCAGAGGCAGGGCTGGCACTACAATACCCTTTGATGCACCACGGGTCTATAGGCTCCCCAAACACGGGCCCATGGGACAGGCTTTAGAGGAGCTGAAGTGATGCTCCCCCCAACTCCCACGGGCAAGGGACAGTTGGATACTGCAGGCTGCACCCCCAAAGAGCCAGAAAACTTACCTGGTAGCCACAGGAACACCGGCAGCCCTCCTTTCCCTGGGGCAGGAGTCCAGGTGTCCCACCAGCCTCTGAACAAGCTGCCGGAGCCTCGCCTTGCCCCACCCGAGCAGTGGCCTCTTCCCAGCACAGTGGTCAGTGACTGTTTAACACGGCCTCGCTGGAGGTGTGCCCCCCACGTTCAAGCTCTCACCCACCCCCAAGGCTTCCCTGTCCTCCGCTCCCTTCTCGGCCGCTCAGGGTTTAGACCTCAACCCCCCACCCCGGAGCTCGACCCCCGAAAGAGCTTAGCTCAGCTCGTCAGAGGAGCAAGCTGGATGGTGAAGTGTCTCGTTTTGCATGACCTGCCACCTTCCCACCCTTGAGCCTCCTCCTCATTTATCTCCGTTCCATGAGTTTTGGCATCCTCCCTCTCCCGGAGGATTGTTAGCTGTTTTTTTTCTGCTTCGGTCAGCTCTCAGGCTGGGACGCTTGGGCTGTTATCTCTGTTCCGTGAGTGCCTCTGGGAGCGGTGCACCCCCTTTCCCCCCTTTCCCCCCCTTTCTGGGGGAATCGTCTGTGCGGTTTCTGGGGATTATTAGCTGGCAACAGGCCGAGCCTTCTCGGGGGGGCAGTATCATTGTCAACAGGCTGAGCCTTTTTCGGGGGGCAGCATAATTGTGTATCACCCTCCTTTGGGGTCATTGGCCGGGAGTGGGCTGGGCCTTTGGCCATCAGGTGGGGAGGGGCAGTATCACTGTGTATCACATTGCATCTTTGTATATAGTATTATTTCCAATATTATTGTAGTTTAGTTATTAAATTGTCCTTATCTCAACCCACGAGTCCTCTTTGCCATTTACCTCTTTAATTCTCTCCCCTATCATTGGGTGGGGGCAGGGACTGTGTGAGCGGGTGTGTGTGGTTTGGCCCCCAGCCAAGGGCCAACCCACCACAGACAGTTCGACCGTTGCCAAGCCTGCGAGGAGCCGGAATTACAGGGTCCCAAGCACGCCCCTCGGGTCTGCAGAGGAAGAGAGCTCTGCCCTATCTTTCCTCGGCATCAGGTTGGCGATCCATGATAAAACCGTTCGTAGCCTCGCTTTATAGTTGCAGCAGGCTGGGGGAGATGCTGAAAGACAGAAGGTGCTTCTTGCACTGCTCCTGGAAGCTGTCAGCTTTATGAGTTGACCAAGACTGCTGAAGTGGTGCCAGTTTGCAGGGTTACAACCAGTAATTCTTCAACGCCTCCCCTTGAGAACAGGATATTGTCTACAAGAGACAGGGTAATTACTCCGTTACACAGTCCAGCTCCCACCAGTTATCATCCATCGATAACTCACGCAGGAAAGTGCTTTTAGCTGTCACACCTGATGAGACATCCGCTGTGCCGCCTTTGCCAGCCAGCGTGCTGCGCAGCAGGGGCTGGAGGAAAGTCCTGGTTGTCTTGAAGGAGACACGCTCCATGATCCTCAACATTACACAGAAACAGAACTAAACGACGGGATTGATGGCACGGCCACAGAGCACAATAAAACACCGTGGCGGATGCAGAGGAAAGCAGCAATTGTGAGACTTTAGTTTTGTGGAGGAAAGGAAAGGAGGACGGACACACTTCGGTAGCGCACGTCCTACGGCCCCAACAGAGCCACAGATTGCAGTCATCGCTTTCCCGTGTGGTTTGTCACACAGCTTGTGTCCCAGCACTACTATGTACTACAGTTTAATGCTGCTTTTTAAATTAAGCTCCTGCATATTTTCATTTGATTATAATGTGGAATGGAAACAGTGCCCAGGCTAACCCAGGCGTGCGCGTTGTCCCCGGGCTGTCACACACCCATGTTCTGTGCTCAGACACGTGCACGCAGCAGTCGGACACAGTTTCAAAGAACAAGAATGAAGCCTAGTGCCCTTTAGTGTCACTGGAATTACCTTTAAACCCCCGGAGAACAGACCCCTCCTGCGTGCCACTCCTCGCCAGGAGGAACTCAAAGCTGCTGCACCAGCGTCAGCTGAAGGCGCCCAGGGCTGCTGGAACCTTATTCTCCACTTTGCCTCGCAGAGAACTTTGCTCCAACCTTACCCCAGCTTGTTGCTAAAACAGCCCTGATCCGTAACGCCATCAGCTGGATTTCATGCTGAATGTCAGAATAAACGAACAGACCTCCTTCACAGATAGAGGAGTGAAGGCTGGTGCTGAAACCGCGCAGCAGTGCTGGAATGTACGTCAGGCAGCGGCTTCCTCAGAGCAAACACCTTGACCCACGTCCTGTGCTGCCTTACGTGCATTGTCTGCTTTGCAACCAAGAGCAGCACGCCTGCCAGCAGCTCCTTCTCTTACCAACACCAGGCACCGCGGCTAATGCAAACAGGCATCTCTCTGCTTTTCGAAAAGGTTCCTGACTCCCATTTTGCTAAAATGTGACTGATCCTGAAAGCTGGTCCAACCAAACCTGCGTCAGAACACAAGCCCGGCATTGCTGAACGGTTTTTGCTTTCTTCGGTCCAGCTGTGTGTCATGACATCACCTGAAAGCCCCAAACAGGATTGCGAGTCTGTAACTACCGCCAGACTAGACGGGATTTATACTCGGCTTAGCATACAGATTTACAGCAACGCTGAATCAACACCACAGAAATGTCAGATGCGAGCGCCTGTCACCATGTGAGGAGCCCCTGCGCTGAACTTTCTCCAGAGGCTTCATTTGGCGTCGTCCCCACTAAGAGACCGCCTCAGGATTCATGTTTCTGTCTGTAGCTCAATTCAGACAAATTCTGCCCAAACAAAATGCGAGCAGGTAAGCGCCTGTCGCCGTTCTGTGACGATGACCCAGCACAAGTGAGGAAACCACTTTCCATAGGGCCAGTAACAACAGAGCTGGCACTGGGGAGCAGAGAGAGGTCTTGCAGTCTTTCTGCCAGCTGAGCTCCTCCAAATAAAGGAAATGTTCACCTGTACTGCGGTTAAAAGATCATTTCGCTGCTCACTCGTACACACTGCCTGTATGATTGCGTTCTTCCCCATAGAATCACAGAACGGTTTGCGTTGGAAAGGTTCCAACCCCTCTGTCATGGACAGAGACACCTCCCACCAGCCCAGGTTGCCCAAAGCCTCATCCAGCCTGGCCTTGAACCCTCCAGGGATGGGGCATCCACAGCTTCTCTGGGCAACCTGGGCCACTGCCTCACCCCCCGCACAGGGAAAAACTTCCTTCTAATGTCTAATAGAAATCTCCCCTCTTTCCGCTTAAAACTGACATCCCTTGTCCTCTCACTCCACCCCCTGATGCAGAGCCCCTCCCCATCTCTCCTGTAGCCCCCTTTCAGCACTGGAAGCTGCTCTAAGGTCTCCCTGAAGCCTTCTCTTCTCCAGGCTGAACAACCCCAACTCTCTCAGCCCATCCTCATAGGGGAGGTGCTCCAGCCTCTGACCATCTTCATGGCCCTCCTCTGGACCTGCTCCACACGTCTGTGTCTTTCCTGTGCAGAGGACCCCAGAGCTGGGTGCAGTACTCCAGGTGGGGTTTCAGAAGAGCAGGGGAGAGGGGGAGAATCACCTCCCTGAACCTGCTGGTCACACTGCTTTTGATGCCCCCAGGACACGGTTGGTTTCTGGGCTGCAAGCCCCCACTGCTGGGTCACGTTGAGCTTCTCATCAACTAACATCCCCAAGTCCTCAGGACTGCTCTCTATCCATTCTCCTCACAGCCTGTGTCTGTGCTTCGGATTGCCCTGACCCTCGTGCAGGACCTTGCACTTGGCCTTGCTGAACTTCATGAGGTTTGCATGGGCCCACCTCTCCAGCCTGTCCAGGTCTCTCTGGATGGCAGGGTGCTGACTGCACCACACAGCTCGGTGTTGTCAGCAAACCTGCTGAGGGTGCACTCAATCCCGCTGTCCATGTCCCCCACAAAGATGTTAACCAACATCAGTCCCAACACCAACGCCTGCAGAGCGCCACTTGTCACTCATCTGCACTTGAACAACAAGCCATTGACCACAACTCTTTGAGTGTGACTATCCAGCCAGTTCCTTATCCTGAGTGGTCCTTCCGTCAAATCCATGTCCCTCCAATCTAGAGACCAGGATGTCATGCGAGACTGTCAAATGCCTTGCACAGGTCCAGAAAGATGATGTCACTTGCTCTTCCTTTATCTATCAATGCCATAACCCTGTCATAGGAGGCCACCAAATTTCTCAGGCATGATTTGTCTTTAGTGATGCCACGTTGGCCTCATTCTCCCAGGCCCTGCCATTGCCTTCTGCGACTTGGGCGGTGTGGCTTAAGCACTTGCCAGTGAAGACTGAGGCAAAAGCTTGTTGAGTACCTCAGCCTTCTCCATGTCCCAGGTAACCAGGTCTCCTGTTTCCTTCTGGGGAGGTCCAGTTTCCCTAGTCTTCCTTTTGTCACCAATGTACCTGTAGAAGCTCTTCTTGTTGCCCTTGATGTGTCTGGCCAAGGTTTAATTCTGTGAGCTTTCCTAACCTGATCCCTGGCTGCTCGGACAGTTTCTCTGCATTTCTCCCAAGCTACCTGTCCTTGCTTCCACCCTCTGTAGGTTTTTTTGTTGTGTTTGAGTTCTTCCAGGAGTTCCTTGCTCATCCATGCAGGCTTCCTGGTCTTTTCGCCGGACTTCCTCTTTGTTGGGATGCATCGCCCCTGAGCTTGGAGGGGGTGATCATACACAAAGGCTCATTTTCATACCTTCTGAATAACGAGGAACAAAATGGAATGGAACAAAATAGCTTCCTGAGAACTTTGTTGTCATTCTGGAAAAAATCTAGGTCAGCTTCTCAATGCACATGAAAGCATTTAAGTGCCCCCCACAGCTTCTGTGCAACTGGACCTGGAAACTCTGAGCCTTCAGCTATTCCATAATCCTGTCCGTGGGTGTCGGGATCTTCTCTGGAGTTTCATGAACAAACAGAGAAAGCTGAGAATGTAGAACTGTCAGCAAGTTTTTGTGGACACCTTTAGAAGGTCTATTTTGGTCATATGAAAGCTAAAGAATATGTGCCTTTCCATGCAAAGGGGAGGATGAAATCCTTCTCAAGAGTACACCCTAAGTGACTGGAGACAGCATTTTGTGCTTGATTTCATGCGTTTATGTGAATCACTGGTTTGAGCGGTATGTGGAAGCCCATCTGCAGCAAACCATGAATTTAGAAACATTTGAAGGTGGCTCTGATAGGTAAGAGAGTGTATTCTAGCCATTAGAGAAAATAAGAATGGTATAGAAGATGTAACATTAAAAAATTAAAAAATATATTTCCCTAATGGTATTCGATGAACTTCATAGAAATTACTCTTTCTAAACATGGAATTGTTTTTCTATGCTCCATCTATAAGGATTTCATATGCACAATATTCCAAGTTATTTGCAAGCTCTCGGTTCCTGCACCGCAGTGGAACTTGGCTCCGGACTCAAATACCTAAATTCAGCTGTCTGCATGCAGGCATGTGTGAGCCAGCTGTGTAAGCCTTCCGCAGACAGCAGCATTCTGGTCAACTCAGTCGGTGCAGCCTGCAGAGCTGTTCCTCCTGCCCCAAAATGAATGTCAAGGGCTTGATTCATTTGCCTGAAATCAAACACTCGATGCTTTCGGTACAATGTAAAGTGGGGCGTCTTGCTTCGCTTCAACCTGCCGCTCCAGAAGGACCCAAACTGAGATGTCAGCGGCGAGTCTCCGGGCACCGCTGAGCCCATCGCAGGAACTCCCAAGCACTGTGTTTATGGATCTGAATTTAGTTGTCTCAGTCTCAAATGAATCCTACCCTGAGAGATTGATCCGTCACTTATACACCACCGACCAACTTTTTAAAAAAATCTTTCACCTTTTTTACCGCATGTTAATAACAGAAGTCAGTAAATTGCTGAACACTCGACTGGTGGAGTGGCAGCATCACTGTCATCACACCGCACTTCAGGTATTTACTGCCTAGAAGGAGCTGCTCAGTTTTGATAGAAAATGTGATAATTGTTTCCTAATGATAGTGTTCTCATTCTACCCAAAATACGGTAGTCCAGGGTCAGAAAACTCAGGAGACGTCAGACTGTAATTAAACACGTTCTGCACAGGAGAACAGACGACGAACACATCAGGTCTCAGTGGGCAGACCGCGTCTGTGACAGAGATAAAACTCTGCAATGATTCCACCAGTCGTCTTGTTATTAAGAGTGTTCCTAACTAGACTTCATGTGAAAACAAAAGGTTTCAGCCTAAATGGAACTGATACAGGAGAGATTAAAGTGGCTTTTCCACTTCCATTAGGACTCAGAAGCACACTCACATTCCCACCAGAAATAAACACGAAATACAGGGAATGTATAAATCCATACGAGACTGATTAATAAATCTAATCCAGAATGAAGAAAAAATGTATGAGTTAAATTATAAGTTCTCGGAAGTTAATGCACTCAGGGATCAGTGTGCAATTCCCAGTGGGACTGATATAATGGAGCAGTAATCGCTGCATCTCCCGACTGTCCCAAACACTCCAGAAAAGGCCTTGAGAGTGCAGCTTTACTACATCAAAGCCCTTGGTCCGAGCACTCGGCCAACACCGTCTCTGCCAGTTCCATTACCAAGTTAGTCACTCGTATCACTACCCAAGAAAGAAAGTCTGCGAACACTGTCTCGAATGGCTCAGCACAGGCTTTGACACACAGCAAAGGGATTTTCTACGCGCCCTGCCATGAGTGCCTGCGTCAGCCGTCCTCTCCTGACGAAGCTGAAGGGTGCAACCCCCGCTAAAGGTAAGAGAGTCTCTGCGGCAGGCAAAACGGAGTTCAAGCTTTTGACACAGCTCACTCCCACATTTTCTCACCTGTCTCACACAAACGTATTTAACAGCTAGCAGAACGTTAGCTGCTTATTCTGGAATCACGGACCTGCGAACGCCTTCCTCTCCTACAGCTCAACAAAACGCTGAAATTCGCTAAAAATCACGTCTCGTTTCAGGGTGATACGTGGAGACCTTTCAAAGAATGGCTCCCTGCTTGGTGGAAAAGGAAAACTTGCAACAGCATTACAACGTCCAAAGGAGGTAACGGCGTTGCTGTGAGTGAGAAGAGAAAAAGAACAGAGTGGAGAGCAAGGACACAGCAGACGGCAGAGCAGCGGGCACAGCTGGTTTGGTCACATTTGCTCTGACATCATTTCACAGCCGTCACCTTGACGAGTGTGTGGAGGATGGTTGAGGGTCCAGAAGGCTGGTAAAGGGCAAATCAAGGGGCTTCGTTTGGAAAATTAGGGAAATGGGAGTCAGGGGATCAGAGGTCAGTCAGCCCAGACTCAGGTCAGCGCTAGAATGAAAATCCGTGTTGTTGGAAAACGTTCAGAAGACAGCGGGGAGATGAGTCACAGTCAATACAGTTCTGACAAATCCATTTAATTTCCTCCTGGAAAAGGATTTGGGGCCTTATAAATAAGGGAAACGCAGTCAACGTTGTGTATCTTACCATTTACACACCTTCTGGTGCTGCCCGACGTCACATCTTCGTAAGTACCTCAGAAACACATAAATAACGCATGAGCTGCACGTCAGTGCTGCAGCTACCGCGAGAAACCGCGATCCAGACAATGCAAAACCCACAGGGGAACCAAACTGTGCTTAGACTCATCTCCTGGCACAGAATCCTCCGTCCCTAGATTAACTTCCCTCCCCTCCACAACCTGGTGACCTCACCTAAGGTAACATTTCTAGCTGGATTCCTCATTTTCTTCCTTTTCCGAGGGTGGGGGCGCAGGCAGCGACGGCCCTTTTGCTGCGAGGACGGGACAGTCTGTTCTGCGTGAGCAGAGGGGCCCTGCAGGCACTGGGATCAGAACACGCCGCAGTGGCAAATCTGCCAGCGATGCTGACCAGCGCACTGAAGAATGGGGAGAAAAAAAAAAAAAAAAGAAAAGAAAAAAAAAGTGCAAGTTCAGGTCAGGCTTACTGACAGCCTGGCAGAAGGAGGGGCTCAGTCATCCACCCCTGAGCCACCGGAGGCTGTGCTTGGCTTGCCAGCTGCCCTTAGAGCACCTTTTTGCCTGCGAGAACAAAACTCCTCGGACACAGGTGACGGAGCATCCGCGGTCCTCCAGGGGCTTTTCTGACTCTGTTACTCCACCCCGTTTCCTCTGCAGCCCCACACAGCCGACCAGGTTTAAGCGACCCTCAGGGTATGGCAGCGTGAATGTTTGCCTTAATTGACTTTCCTTGCTGGTATTTCCACTGTCCACAGCAGATAACAAAACTTTCCAGCAGCATCTACTTGAGACCCCGCAGCATTCAGTCCAGGCAGGGTCTGCTACATCACATTCAAACTGTTGTTGATCAAGAGCAAACTCTGAAAAGTCATGCCTAGGCAAACGGCACGCGAACATGCCCAGAATTTAAGGAAAACTGGTGCTGGCTCAACATCTGCAAATTCTAACCTGTCTGACTAGTCAGATCACGAGATCAAAGAGACAAATAACATCGAACTCCCAGCTCTGAAGCACACGCTTTGCAAAGACAGGAGGACGCTGCCAGTGAAAGGACCTCCGTACCCGAGTCTGATTTAAAAGTCCCTCGCTTCCTGCCGAGTTCCCATAAATACAAACTCGTCAGCTGTGTGACTTGCAGGCATTTTCTTACAAACACCAGCCATTTAAGGCGTATTTTTCTGGCATCACAAAGGTAGCATCCTTTGCTACACCCTGTTAAAATACAAACCACACCTCAGTGGTTATGCTTTACAACAACTTTTTCACCCAAGGCGCCAGCTTGCTGAGGACCATACCCATCTGAGGTGCTGCAGAAAGATGTACACACTGGAAACCAGAGTGTGACTGGGTTCTCTGGTCATGGATACAACTCAGGATTGGCTAGATCATTTTGTCACTCCAATAACAATCTTTAAGTGTTTCAGATGAGCAGCAATGCATCAGGCTGGCCCCAGGACCATACCTTTAGCAGCTGCATTTTCAGAAGATTTGTCAGCTAGCCAGTGCATCCGCAGGAGACTCACATGAAGTCTTGGAAACACCCGAGCAGACCTGACGCAGCGATTTTTAGCGTATTCAAGATACAGCTTAGCTCCTTAGATTCCTGTTACAGCTGAGATGCTGCAGAAACTTCTGGACATTTGGCCATTTGCCCCGTGCTGGTTCCTACAGCACGACAGGATCTCCGCTGTATCCCAGGCAGATCCCGGCTGTGCTGTACCGTGGGCGCAACGTGGGGCTGGGTTAGCCAAAATTAGCTGGATTGGACAAAAAAGAGAAAAGGAACCTAGGAAGGGGCACCCGAAAAAATGTGAACCTAGTGTGCAATGCTCATGGAGGCTCCCCACGTGGTGCAGGAGAGCTGGCACCTGGCTCCTGGTGAGCAGAGGGGAGATGCTCTCTGGAAGGACCTCTGGCTCCAGCAACGCCGAAGAGCGTCTGAACACTGATTTTCAGTGGATATTTTTCGATGGCTGGAAACAGTGAGATGTGTCCCACCTCCCGGACTGATTATTTCTGGCACTGGAGAACTCACAAGGAGTCTGGCCTCGTTCATTGAGTCTGCGCAGGAGAGACCAGGAGAGCTCAGGGGTGTACGGTGGGACCCTGCGCTGGGTTCAGCCGAGAGAGGAGAGTGAAAATGGAAGAACAATTAAGTCACATATTCCCTTCTGCCAATTATCTGTTCCAAAGCCGAAATACAACTCAAGAGCATCACCAAGTGACTGAAGATTAAAAGTTTATTTTAAGCATAACTGCAGTGTGTACTCGGAGATTTCCCTTGGGGTGTTTTCAGACGTTCTCACCCATTCCCCCTCTCTTTGACGCCTGGTATTCACACCAGTAGCAACCATTCTCTCAGCAGATCCCACCCTGGCTGAATTCCTCTGGCAATATTTACAAGACAGATTTAAGACACAAAGAACACAGAAGACCTTTTCAGCATGTGACAAAACCATTCACTGGGTACCGCAGAACACCACAGCGCTGTGTGCAGCACCGAGGCAGGTATTGGGTTATCAGGGGGTTGGCTGAGAAACTGGGAAAAAAATCAAGGAGGAACTCCCAAATCGGAAGGAAACTCCCAGAGTATTATTCTCTCGCCTCTAAGTAATTCTTCTTTTCTGTAACATGGCTTTGGCTGCTTTCAACAAGTAAAGAAAACTTGAGCAAATTGACAGAACGTGTAATGGCAAACCCGCGGAAAGCTGTCTCGTGCATGTGGGCAGGTGGGTTTCCTCTCCACTAATGTTACCTGAGGGAATCACTTTGCTGTTGACTGTGTTTTGACCTCATCGGATTCTCACGCAGCCATGCTGTGAGAGCATCAAAACTTAATGTTGCTGTTCTCGACGGGAATGGCTCGTACTATGTGTTTGTTTGTGAAAAACTACATGCAGTAATTAATGAGATCACAGAGCTAAAAAATAAATTCATTATATCTCTAATGGCAAGAAAAACAAAAATTTGATGTTTTGCCAAGTTGTGCATCTCACCGCCTCAGATGAAAGTCTATTTTTCATGTCTTATACAGTAAGGTTCACTAAATAATTTCACTTTTAAAACAGAGGCACCTGACAAAAGAAAAAAAAAACCAAACTGTTAACAAAAACAACCAACCAAAAAAAGGAAAAGGTAGAGCAAATTTAAGGTTGCAGGGTTCAAATCCAACTGTCATTGTACAAATCAAACAGACGCATCCTTTCTCAGCTCTGCTAACAGACTCGGTGAAACACGTCACCTCTGCAGCAGCTTTTGGAGGGGTTGTGTCCTTCCTACAAAACCTTTGTGGCTGCTACTTGTCTGCTGCTGTCGGTCCTCACACAAGTGTCTCTGAACTCTGACTAGGCAAGGTTATGCCCAGGTGTGAGAGCGGAAAGAAGTCACAGCGAGTGGAAACGGAAAGGACTGCTGAGAGGTGAGAGGCTGGGCTGCTCTGCTCAGGCAGAAACAACCTGATGGCAAAACCTGAGCGACTGGAACAGCTGAAGGCACGTTTCACAACCATTTCACAGGCATGTCACATGTGATGCAAAATGCCCTTTCTCCTTGCGTTGTGACTCTCCCAGCAAAGTGCAGAAGACAACCCCTAATTTGGACAGCACAGGTCTCCCAGCCCGCAGTGGAGGAGGTTGAAGCCGCAGTGCAGCAACTGAGACCTGCCGCGTGCATGGAGCACGTCCAGACAATTACTGCGGCTCCGCCGACACGCAGCGACCTGTCGGACTGCACCAGTTTGGATGGTTGTCCAAACCCTACGGCTGCTCTGCTGTGACGTACCTAGTCGGGCACAAGGAGCTGCCACAACTCTCCCGACACCGGCAGCGCAGTCGGAAGGGCACGACTCATCACTCACACTAAAATCAGGGGAAACACAACAACACTTTGACTCTTCTTCCACGTCCCAAGCAGAGCATACTGAGACAATCCCCTGCAAAAATAAACTACGGCTGACGTGCTCTATGAAATCCCTTGGTATCCTGCTTGCTTCTGATTTCATTAACTCAGCCAGACTTTGCCATCAAGATATGAAAACTGTTGGCTTTAGTAAGCTGGAAAGTGAGAAATTAATAAGCAACGATGAGAACTCGGCAAAGTGCAAGCCGGCATGGCCCTGCACTGTCCCAGCAACAGACTTCCAGCAACGTGCCCGGAGGGTGCCAATAATGGTGAATTTTGGCATTCCCCTGGTATTTTTATACGGGCAAAACAATCTCATGCATTTGTTTTTGTGACGTTCTTACAGCTTGTGTCACAGTTTCCCATTCTGAACAATCTCAGAAGGAACAGCTGATTCCTGGAGTGTGGTTCGTAAAATATAACCTTGCTAAACGTCAACCCGGCAGTGGAAAACTCATCCTTAAACTCTTTATTGCCCCAGACCGCTATTATCAAATGATAATATATTCTTATTAAATATCATTAATATGGACAATCACTAATATGGACACTACACATTTCAGGCCATCCCTCAGACCTGAACGCTGGTTTAAAATCACACCTTGAAGAAGAATTGTGTTTAGTCTGCCAGGCATTGCTTAGGGCAAGAACAATGTTTGAAAAAATCTCTCATCTTTGTCTTCCATCTCTTGGGCATCTTTGGTGTGCAGACACGAAGGCTTCCTCTCTCAGCCTGAGTTCAGCAGACGGCTGCTGCTAGTCGGCCCCTTCCGTGTTTCCTTCCAGCTAACGGCAGATTGTCCTGGCAGAGACACTTGTTTCATTCTTAAACATCTATCCCGATATTCCTACCTCCTTTTCTCAACAAACGGATTCAGAGGGGTTTGAGTTAATCTCAGCAGTGCATTACAGCCTCTGCACAAATTGTTCCACCCCGCTCCCCACCTCCCTTCCGTCTCCGCAGCCTGCGGGACCGCGGCGCCTGCCTGCGGGTACACGGCATCGACCCAACCTCGGGCTGTGGCCATGTGTGGTGTTAGTCCACCTCTTGGATTTCCGTACAAGAACACGACACTGGTTCATCTTTCTGTTCATGGTTTGAAGGACCACTCGATCTTGCAAAGAAGGATCTTCCCTTGACCCTTGTTCTTTCAACGATCTAAGCTGAGGAGACCTTATAGCATGAGGAAAAACACACACCACGCAGTTTCTAGGGCTGTGGGAACACAGAAACCTTCCCATTATTCCAAGCACATCCTTCAGGGAAAGGGGAACCAGAATAAATCCTAAAGATAGCTTACATAGAGACGTTATTAGCAACATATTTTCTAGCAGATTCTTTCCATATGAGCGGTCGAAAATATAAAAAAAAAACCCTTGGATTTTTTTCTGCTGTTGTCATTAAGCAGTGTTTTCAGAATAGAGCAAACTTCTTTGTATTTCCTAGCCCCGGAGCCAAATCTAAAAGAAAATTATGTAAAAGGAAGAAATACATTTTTGGTCAAAGGAAGAGCCCAGAGTACTTGCTCCCAGATGATTTTGCATGCAGAGCCTAACCTTGCCGGCCAGCTAGAGAGGAAATGCGGCTTTGCAGGGTTTTGAACAAACTTTGAAGCCAAAAACACTATTGTTTCCCATCTGCTAGAGGGACCTAGACTATTTTGTGAGAATATCTAAAGCTTCCTGGCGACCCTCTAAGCTAGGGCTCATGCAGCAGTGGAACTGCACAGGACAGAGTGAGGCTGGGTTGTTTTAACTGCTCGATGACCTTGTGTTCCCAAAGACTTGGGAGCATCAATCGTCACCAGCAGACAGCTTAACGGTCCTGAACCAGGTTAAAAACTAAGACCCACCTGAGAGGTCATAGCTCGTACAGACTGTTGCAGTTGCAGGGAAAATCCCAATGATGGTTTGGAGGTGTTAGGCTAGAACAAATTAAACAATTTTCCAGTGAAACTCTTTAAATTCTAGTATGATCCAACTTATGAATAACTACAGAGGACCAAAGGTGTTGTATCATATCTTCCAGCATGCATCGTGTGTTAAGTCTCAACAGGCAGATTTATCCAGTTTTGTTTGATCTCTGCTGTCTGGAACACACTACACCTGCGAGACAGACCCCATGTGCAAAGCAAGACTTGTAAATGAAAGCCAAATGTGGCTGGAAACAGTGCTTGCAAGTCAGAGCATGTATTGAGCTGGTGCTCTCTCCCAAACCTTTGCTGCTGATTTCTTTAGGCTCCTTTTGAGCAAGCTGTGCGTGTATGGCTTCTTACATCTCATTACTGACAATTTTCTTGGCACCAAACTCCGGTCAACACCAGGAGACTCAATTTATTAGCTACTTATTTACACCTCGGTTACTCCTGCCACTTCTTTTATTTTCAAGGTGTTTTTTTTCACTCCAGGCTGTTCTGTGATTCTCTTAGAAATGAAAAAGAAGTTTGATTTGTACAGCTTAATCACAGGAGCTTCTTGGGGGAAGATGAGGCTTCAGTATTTGCAATAAAATGTGTTTCTCTCATTACCAGCATAAGGCTGATGGTCACCCGCAGCCGTCCCTTGACCATCACGGCGTGATGCCCCCCACACAGCAGAACAGGAGGTATTTCGTGTGAGGTGGCACAGTTCCCAATTTTCACTCGTATTCTGTGAGGAAGGCAAGTTTTTGAAGTTTTACGACTGAGAGAACTCTTTCTTCCTCTCTTATTTTGTACAATCTTGCAAACACAAATCTGATAAACAGATTTTTTTTTTCTTTTGCTAACTGGCTATCTGTCTCCCAATAATCCAGCGTTAAAAAGTGTAGGAGCTATGCAAGCCCCTGAAATTCAGCTGCAAGTAGTGGGTGCAAATTAACTGTACCCCAAAAAAAAGCCTTCTTCAGAAACATTTTTATAACTCTTCTTAAGATACAGAGTTTCTTCTGAGCAGGAAGGAATCACAACTGATCATCAAAAAAAAGTCTTCACCCCAGATGCCCCGGCAGATTTCGTACTCAAAGCGTTGCCTCTGTGTGCTATTCAGAGAAGCGGGATTGTCATACAGAAAGCCCTGCAAATCCGAACTGTCCTTGTCACTATAGTCAGGTGTGTATGTGGAAGGGAGTCTCCACCTTCTCAAAATTCAGGTTCGAACTCAGCAGGGGAAGTACGTGACCAAGGCTCCTAAAATTACAGTTTTGCAGCTAGGAAAGAAAGTGCCGTTCTGCTCTGGGGTCTAAGTGATTTCTCCAGTTGCACTCAGTGCAGAGGTAAACCTTACGTAGTTTTCTTGGAACAGAATCAGTGCTGAGGGTGCAAGCAGTAGTGATAAGACACGAGCAGCAGGATGCTCTGGAAGAGCCCACCACCCAGACCACAACGCTCAGAAACCGATGGCCACACTGTCTCATGATACAGGTGCCACAAATTCCACAGAAGTGAAAGTCATCGCAAGTAATTCACAGCATCACAGCATCTGTCACTGTGGTGGGAAGAATATCCGTGTCCCTTGCCACTGTCTTCCACGGCTTTTTTGGTCTTTGCTTGGAACACCTGTAGCCCAAAATGAATGACTGCTGAGAGCGGAACAATCACAGAAATGTTTTTAAAGGCCGTATCTCATGGCATGCACCCCGTTAGTGTTCAGGTGTTGGTACCAGGGAGAAAGGCGGTGCTTGTGTGAAGCAGCGCAGAGAGGAGCTGTTTGCCGTGTGCGCACACCTCAGCTGAACGGGGTGCTCGTTTCTCGCTCTAGAAAACCAGTCACACTGAACTGAAGGGGGAGGTGTGAGGGGCAGGGGAGTTAGGGGGGATTAAATTCTTTTCAGATGCTATTCAGACGTTGCTTAGAAGTTTTTAAAGATCTGGTGAATCAAAGGTCAGTCGGGGGTTAGATGCGGCGGTGGAAAAGTATCCGGCTGGCACACGCCATGGAACGTGTCGCAATTGCTTTGAAAAACTCTGGAAATCCAAAGCTGAGGAATTTTATAGGAATTAAGGAGTTATTGGCAGCATCTTTGACAGAACACAGCTCAGTGGAAATATCCTCATCCTGAAAAACTCCTGATGCCATTCCCGGCTCGTTGGTTTCCGTTGCGTGGGGACAGGCTGACACCTAGCGGAAGGGGTCCTGCCGGGAACGCCGCACCAGGCCGGGGGGAAACGGTCCGCTCTAACCTTTTCTTGTTATTTGTTAATGGAAGAGTATATTTCTGACTAGGTGAAAACTTTCCTGGAAACTTTTCTCTTGCTTTTTCATAGGAAACCGCGATTCTTTCATCATTTGCCTTTTTGAATCAGTTCCCCCCAACATTTGAGATTTTTGGCTGAAACTTAATCTGTAGTTTTCCTTTTTTTTTTTTTTTTGGACGAAACTTTAATTTTTTTCAGTTTCACACTGAAAATTTCCAAGCAGCTACATCCCTGATCTCTGTTCCTGTGAGATATCCATTGCTGCTGCACCGTGTAAATCCTCTTCATTGCTCAGGAGAACGCAGCAAAGGTCTGCTCTGCATGGAGAAGTCCCAGCTGTACAACCGACTGTTTGCCTTTGTTTACACTCACAAGCAGTGTTGACTAATAGCCTCTTGGTCTGGACCAAGGACACAACTCCCAGCCTGGACACGTGGGAAAAGGGTGAGGATTTGTCCGCCAGGGAGGGGTTTGTGGGCAGAGCAGGACTACGAGGTGCATCCCTGGCTAGGAGCCCAACGCATGCCGTGGGGGCAAAGCCTGGCTTCCCTGGCACCTGCGAACAGGAACCGTTTGTGGGTTCTTGCTTTCCAGCGAGCGTCGTGCTGTGTTAAACCACGAGAGACGAGGCAAAGGGAAAGGGAGGGAGTCAGCAGGGCTGCGAGGTAAGGGGCTGGGAGGTCTGCCACCAGCCGCGGGAGGGTACTCACTGTGGGACAGCGGGGAAGCCTTCCTCATCTCCATCCTCAGCTCTGAACCGGGCGCTGTAACTGGCTGCCAGCTGCCTCCTGGCTTGATCTGCCGTGCTGGTGAGATGTCCTTGTGCCTGGCAGAAGAACAGACTACCAATGGCCACCCATGGGCAACCAAAGGGCAGCAAATACCCCTCCGTACCAGGGAGATGACACCGGCAATGACATCCAGCTTTGGTGGTGGCTCAGCGACCCAGTTTCTGACAGCACAGGCCATGAAGAGAAGATCTGGATGCCTGGGCACAGAATTGGAGGAAGGCTGGTGGGCCTGGGAGCTGCCGTCCCCTGAGCCAGAGCCGCAGACAGCGAGTCCTGCACTGAGAAACTAACTCACGGGCAGCTCTCGCTGGCTGCTTTACTCTTTTCCCACGGCAGACACAAGTATTCAATTGCCTTTGCTTCATCAGCACGCTGGGCTTGTAGAATATGTACTCTATGGACTCGGCTCCACAAAGCCTGAGCAAAAGAGAGACAGGAGACTGTGGCATATTGGTGAGAAGTTTCATTGAGTTTCTTTCATTCCTCAGATTTATTCAACTAATAATTGTGTTTGGCCGATGGGTTTGACTGTGTTGTTTGAGAGCAGCAGGGACAATAGATCACATCACGAATAAGAATTAGTGTTCCCTGGTTTAGAGGAGAGTACAAACAAGACCTGGCTTAGCAAAAAGCACACAGACCTTACACCAAATGACATGGTAGTTCAGCTGTCGTAGAAAAAAGAGCCTGGAAGAAATAATACACACAATGCCAACCGTATATTATTAGATTTGAGCACATACACAGAGAAATTGCTGCGGTTCGCAAGTCTTCTTATGTCCTGCTTTCTGTACTGCACCAAATATTTTTCCAGGCTTGTTTTGGTGCATTTTTTATAGCGTTAGTTCATCCCTGGAACTAGAGGAAAAATGAAGGAGGAGCAAATCTCCAGCACTTCTGCTGCCGGGAATTTCACCTCGATGGTGAAAAGCAGTTGGACTCAAGCTTGCACAGGGACTGGCGAGAGGTCTGACAGGTGCTCAGCCGCCGCATTTGTAAACCTTCTTTTCTCCAGCCCAAAAAAAAGAAATTGAACCTGTCCTGAATGTATTTTAAACCATAAACAAATGTGATGATACCGGAACACTGCATTATCTTTTGTCTGATAATTCAAGGTAAACCATTGTACTCACTAGAATTTGCTGTGATAACTACCATCAGCAGCAGCAGCCACGAGAACAGTCTGGGCATCTTTTAAACCCTGGAAAACCAAACGCCTTGGTTGACAAAACGTCTCACAGGGTCCTGGCATTGTCCTGGGGGCAGCCAGGCGGCGGTGGCACACTGCCTGGCCCCCGTTGTCCCCCCGGCATTTCCCCCACCCCACCTTCAGAGCAGGAGCTCCAGTCTGATTGCATCCAAAGGCAGATGGTCTGTGCTGCTTGGCCCCGGTCCCTGCAGCAGCAGCATATCCTGATTGTTTTTGCAGACCCAGAGCACGCTATTTTGCCATCAGGGCAGGCCTGGTGTCGGGCTGTCTGAGGGGCAGCGCAGAGGTTAACCGAGGCCACGCTGCACGCTGTCTTCCCTTCTCACCCGGGAGCGACAGGGAACGCTTGCCGCCTCATCCGCCCTGAAACCTCGGTGGCTCGTTCCCTGGTGGTAAATTCCTCAACACCAGTCTCATCAGGATCAAACAGAAACAGAGCTTTCTGGGCTCAGAAAAAAAAAAAAAAAAAAA
>WKFP01015568.1:32023-79756 GCA_011057875.1 Pterocles orientalis | reverse complement strand
ATGCTTAGTTACTGCTCTCACCAAGAATTAAGAATTTTTAAAAAGTTAACAACACAGTAGCTGATTTCTAAAATGGACGCAATCAATGGTTTCTCAGATGGTAAATTACAACGGCTCAAAGGCAGCAGCTCTGGCGTTCGCTCTGCCCCAGCGTTGTGGCTTCTCCCAGGGGCATCCGCACCCAGAGGAGTGGAAATACAAAGCACGTGGTGAGTGTGCCCACCTCACCCACACACGCTTGGAGCTGCGGAGTTGAACTGCTGCTAGGATATAAGACCTACATCACTGGGGATTTCACAGATTTGGGAGGATTTCAAATGTAAAGTGTTTGTACACACAGCTGCAAGCTGCAGGGCAGAGAGCAGACTGCCGAGCTCCTAGTCAAGCCCCAGACACGGGGACACGCAAAACTAGTAACTTGCAGAGGCTGGAAATCTCTCCCCACAGCTATCGCTGCTCCCACGCACTCCTGCAGGTTGGGTTCGGCTGATTTCTGCTCGACAAGCGTGTGTCACCAGACACAGTCTGTCATTCTCTCTGTCCCTTGACACGGTGACGAGCAGCTCCATCAAGCGTGGGCAGCCAGGACAGACTCCCTCCAAGTGTTCATGGGATACACGAAAGGATGCAGAGCAGTGCCAAAAACTCTTCAAGAGCTGAAAGTTTAAACATGTCAGGACATCTCTAAATCCTTGCTTGTTCTCTCTCCAACTCACCTTCACGGAGGTAGTGGGTATCCTCACTTCTGTCTAACAGCTTGCATTCAACACCCCCTCAATTTAGCGACAAATCATTTGTTCAGCATCTGGCTGGACAAGCACACAGGAGCTCTGGTCATGGAACAGTGAAACCAAAAATCAAAAGTGTTCTTGTTGTCCTGGTTATCACAGTCGTGCTTTTGGAGTGTTACTATGTGCCCAAGGTACATTCAGTATCATTTCCGAGTTTGTAAATTTGATTTTTTTGATTTTGTGACATTTTGATTTTATCCTTGGGGAAGAGCAGTATGAAGTAGGAAAGTTCAGCAGCAATGTGACCTGGAGGACAAAGCCTGGCACAGAACTGCAGCCACTAATGGAAACCCTCCCAGGCAGCTTGCTCGCACTCGGTAAAGCTGAATCCGCACACCCTGCCACTAGCGCGGTCACACAGACACCATCTGAATCTCTTTACAAAGCGAGGACCTGGGCTTCGAACTCCGTAACGCCTGCGACACGACCCAGCCTCACCTGAGGAGCCGCCTGGGAAAAGGCAGCTGGAGCCTGTTTGTGCAGCTCAGGTCTGGGGCCGGGCTTCGTGCCCGCACAGCCCCCGAGGGACCCAGGCACTCAGGTCACGGCACCCACACCCCTTCTCACGGGGTGCCTGATCCTGTGTTTTCCAACGAGGCATTTTCCAGAGCGACCGTCTCATTCTGCAGACACCGTGACCCCTGTCATGAGTCAGAACCCCAGCGTCCCGGCAGTCCCACTGTGCTGTCAGGGATCAGCTCTGACTTACGGAAGGCATTATGGGATAGATTTCCATTTACACTGCGTAACCCCACTGTCACCCCAGTGAGTTCACGGCAGTTTTTCGACACTTAGCATCAACGGAGGCTATGCCTTGTGCGTGTCCGTAGGTCTCAAAAGCCATCCACTGCTGTGTCGTTGCAGCGGAGCTTGCAGGCATCAGCTCACAGCAACATAGCACTGAAAGGACACCAGGAGACGACTCACTCCATTCCCAGCACCCAGACAGACTCGTACAGACCCAGGGCATTATCAGCAGACGTTTGCCTGACTTGCTCTTCAGTTTCTTGCTGAAGAAGCAGCCTGCCTCCCACCGCAGCCTCTCCCGCAGCTGGTTTGTGCGGTTAGGAAAGTTCTCCCTGATGTTTAAACTGAAACTTCCTTTCTGCCCTTCACCCACCTGCTTCTAATCTGACCTCTCATGGTCACAGCAAACAAATTACTGCCCTCAGCTTTTCAAGACTTTTTGATACAGCTGAACATAACAGAGGGAGAAACATCCCACATCCTACCTCCAGGGGCTTCAGGGAGCCGCCCCAGGGTGGCTGTGCTTTCTAGACAGCCCCTGTCTGCCCCGGGAGCTCCGCGGCCAGACCGCTGGTTTCCTGTCCCAGACCCCAGCACAACACCGCCGTGACATTCCCGGTGGCTGGGAAATGGAAACACATCTCGCGTCTCCCACGCACACTCTCGTTTATACACCAGGCTCTGCTGTTTGCCTTTTCCCTCTGCAGCCTGACACCGTGGACTCTTGCCGGGCTTGTTGACACCAGCACGTCCCGCACAGAGCCACCTGCGTTACACCTGCACCGCGCGTGATGCGGGATACGATACACACCTGCCTGCACGCGGCTCGTGCCCCAAGGATGCTCCGCTGCCGCTCCCCTTGTCACCCCGTGCCTGCAGCTGTCTGGGCTCGGGGAGCACAAGGCAGCACTTGGCTCTGCTTGCCGTTCACTCAGTTTGTTTTCAGTCACCTCCAGTAAAAAGGGGCAGGTACGAACCTCCTGCAAGCCAGACCTGCCCCACCAGCTGCCAACGAGCTAACCTAGAGGGACTCGGGGCTTGGGCTTGAGTCTGAGAGTGTTCCTGTATCTGACCTTGTGCAGCATTATCCCAGTCCTACTTACTGCAAAATTAGGATAATAAAGTCATTACAAATAAGTGGAAAAAGAATGAAACTAGAGAAGCAGCTGAGGCTCAGGCAGATAGGCTGCACTCTGCCTTGTTCCCTGTCTAACGCGCGGTGAAGTGTCTCCTGTCCTCTGGGGAGGGGACCATTCTGGGACCACACGCTGCTTCCTCACAAAGAATCCACACCTTGCCGCTTTGGCTTTGCTTCTCGTGTCCTGTAACAAAATCCTCTAGACTGTGGTTGGTCTCTGTGCATTGGACACGTGGTGGATGGAGTCGGGGAAGGAGCCGTGAAAGCTGCAGCACCCCAATGAAGCAACGGCAGACTCACCCCTTACATATAATTTAATGCTGTTAAACATTAAAAGTGCTCATATTTTCATTATTGAAACTAAGATCTAATTAAAACCATGAAGGGAGAAACAACAGAGCCAAGCTGCCTGTGAACAGCTGACCAAGGAGAACGATCAGGCACAGGAACAAGACACAAACCGCACCGACTCTCACCCAACACTCAGCCAAGCCGCTCATCTTTAACCGATCGCTGCGGTGACGATGCACGGGTCACTCCTGAAATCAAACTGCAAACTATAGAGTCATGTGGCACCTTGCTGATACATTCTTTTGTACTGAACATGGAATACAACGTACAGAGAGATCACTGCCTTCATTAGTTGCCCACTGAGCCAGAGTTGGCTGCTGTCTTTTTTCTTCCACATGAAACCACACAGCTTTCTCAGTACATTATTTCCACATGTGCTTATATTACTATCCCTGCCCCTTGATCCAGCATTTTAATAAGCATTCATCTCTAAAAAAAAGTAATGAAACGTCTATCCACTTACCTAAAGTATCGCTTAGCCCAGTCCTCATTTTCCATCCGTGCGAGCCAGAAGAGTCCCCAGGGAAACCCATACAGTCTCCCTGGCAGGCGGCTGCTGTTAGACCGAGAGGCTCTTTTCTACATCATTTTACTCCTCTGTGTTAGGGATGTGATTTCTCATTCTCTGCTCCAGACATATTCAAATCCTCTCTCGCCCAAGTGTCAGTGCCTATGGTCTCGGACAGACAGACAGGCGCTGCCACAGCAAAGGGAACGGGTTACCGAGGTCTGGAAGCAAATACCACCAACCTGCCCTTCCTCTGCAGGCGGTCACCGGAGTTCTAAAGGTGTCCCCGGGTCAGGAAAAAGAAAGGAGTTGAGCTTCTGTACCACTTACACGCGTGTGCCTGACACTCCCAGAAGCTCTCGTGTAGGAAAAGACGGTGTGTTTACACCGACATTTGCACTTGGGATCAGCCTGTAGCTGGTTCTTTCTCGTATCTTTCAGCCTGCCCCAAAGCCACCCTTCTAGGAACTGGTTCATACTCCACAGATCTCCCCAGTTTGCTTTATCGAGGGGTAATACCAACATTGAAACAAAAAAATTAATATAATGCTCTGATTCACAGCAAAGTTGATTTAAGATGTTGTTCTATATTAATTTATACAATCTTTTTCACATTTAATACAAAACATTTTTAAATTAAACAATTAATTGAAATTCAGATTTCCATATAACTGACTCCGTATAGAGACTGCAGGACCAGGTGTCTCCAACCAGACCACAAAATCCACTTCTTGTTATCTAGCACCCTACTAGTTTTAAGCCACCTGAGAATTTATCTGTATGTTAATTTCTTCTAATATATCGACTGGCATTCTAACAAACTCAGTGGGTTTCCCTTTTCTTACTTGCTTCCTTGAACAGTGCATCAGTTTTACTGCAGCCTCGGTGACTGTAACAAAAGTGTTGGCCTAGAAGATATACGGACACATTAATGAACCAAGAAGTGTATCAGCTAGGAGATGACGGCAGACAATAGTGCATAAAGCCACACAAATACACTATAAGGTAAAACTACGAAGCAATCCTTCTAGCCAGCTTGGAAGGAACCAGAAGCCCAGATTTCATGAAAGACTTCAGCTGAAGGCAAATGAAGAAAATAAACCAAGACAGCAAATGCAACAATACCTAAAAAACAAGACAAAAACTAAACGTAGATTGCTAGTAGGAACATAAAGACAGAGCAAGGTTTTGTGTCTCAATAAGCCTGTCCTGCTCGGCAGCTGTCTATCCAAGGGCTTGCTGTGGCCGCAGGGAAGCGGAGCCAACGGCGGGTTTCTGGAGCCAGATAAACGAGTGTCGGGCACACGGAGAAACGCCGTCCGTGCCACAGGCAGGATGTACAACAGCTCCTCCATGAACTCCCCCGCTGCCTTGCGCCGGCCGTCGCTGGTGTCTTGGGGCGGTACGGGGGTCTCTAGCCCACTCGTACCTGCCCGCTTTAGAGCCCCACTGCCAGGCTCTGGGTCCTCTCCTGCTACAGCAGCTGGATTTCAGACCTTGGGCTCCCTGCTGTTCTTCACCCTACAAGCTTCTTTCAGAACCTTAAGCATTCAAGATCCTTCGGCTCTTTTTATTGATACCTACACCACCTACTCCTTGCTGCTATTTAAATTTCTTTGCTACTACTCTCATAACAACCTCTATAATGAACCCCTTTAACTGCTGTTGCCTCTCCTGCAGATTCACCCCTGCTGTCTTTACCCCTTTCCCACACAGCTCGCCTGCGAGGTCCCTGATAACCTCAGCTGCCGCCTCTCCTTGGAGCCCCTCGTCACCGGAGCGCCGTGCCCAGCTCCAGCGGAGACTGCGGCAGTGCCGGATGGAGGAGGCACTGCTCTTCTGACAGCCCTCCTGCACTTTCCACCATGGCAGCCATTCCCCAGCGGGCATCCGTGCAGCTGAGCACCATCTGTACCAAGCGCAGAGCTCCGATCTCATCTCCATTAAAGGGGAACCGATGTTTTCAGAGCCTTTCTGCATTCTCCCCAGGTCAGCCTGAACGCTGGTCTCTGCAGCGCTGGAAGTCTCCATGGCCTGTTGCTGCCTGCAAGGTTAACGAAGCTTTTTTCCAGCTCCACAAACAGCATCTCAGCACATCCCTGGGAAACCTGACTCAACGTAACTTTCCCTTCTGGGGCTTCAAAAGATAATCCTTCCTCCACTGCAACAAATGGTTGGTTATTTCAAGGCTTTCAAAGCCCAGAAGAGGACGATAAGCAAGCAGCGGCTCCGTCCATGGATCTGTGCACCATAAGGACTTTGGGATTGCGCCATGGGGGTAACAGCAGAAACACATCCCCCAGCCGCGAAACCAGCAGAGGATGCTTCCAAACAAAGGTACGGACATCTGCCTGCACAATACTCTTTATTACGTTCAATTTATTTCTAATCTCTTACAGCTCAAGGCTACCTTGAACTCCGATGCAGGAGGTTTGAACTTCTCCTTTGCACTGGGTCACAGTCTGTGCAGAAATAAAATCAACCCTGAAAGTCATGGCCGTGCTAGATTGCAGGTTTTATTTTCCACATAGAAACTATCTTACCACAAAGGCGGCCACCCCACGAAGCAGCCCCACATCTCACATCTCTCTCCAGGGCTGCTCTCCACCTCTGACAGTACCCCAGGTCTGTCTCCATCACACCAGGAACTTGGGTCATTCTCAAGAGAAGCCAAAGGCTGCAGTGGCGGTTTATAACCAAACCTTTCTTCCCCTTACAAGTATATCTCATCTCCCCCACAATTTATTGAGTTTGATGGATCCTAAAATACTTTCACTTGGGATTATCCGTCTCATTAGGCCCCCTCCATACAGAACCACAATCAATCAATCAATCAGGAGACAATTCAGGTGCTCTCACAAACCCATCTCCCTCCATCAATTATCCAGGCAGTATGGGACGGTTCGCCTCCCGGGTTACTCCCCAAGGTGACGGTCCTGTCACCCCCCAGGACTGTGCTGTGTTTACTGGGACTGCAGCTAGTGACAAGGAGCAAACTCCAACAAATGGAACCAAAGAGAAAACAAGAAAAGGGATAATTTGCAGAGCATGCAAAGCCTGCAAACACCCACTATTTATATTATTAGGAATTTATATTCTCCACCTTCAGCCTTTCAGCAGCTCTTGCCACCCCTCAGTCCTTAACGTGCTCATAGCAGGGAGAAAGGAGGCAGAAAGGGAGCAAGAGCAAATGGCAGACACCAGGCAAACGTTGTCTTAAGCATAAAGGAAAATATTTTTAGAAAACAGAAAAACCATGAAACCATCTCCCACTTTGGGAAGTGCTTTTCTATTAAAGAGACATGAGCATAAGTTATGCGTTAAGGATAAGAACACACAAATAAAACATATGGCAATAAGATTAAGCCGAGTATTTTTATTGCTTTATCATCTTCTCATACTGGGCAAAAAAATATAAACCCGCAAACCTGCGGCTCTTAAAGCAGTTACACATATGGGAGGAAAAGCAAGAAACAAGAGTGGAATGTTCTGTATCATCTGCTGCCACCTGGAAATCGGTGTATTTTCTGCACGCTCTGGGGACTGCAGAGAGAGCTCCAGGTGAGCAAAACGAACGACAGAACGGGACTTTTTTCAAAGCTAACTGATTTCGCTTCCGTGGATTCTCGAGCCGTGCAGCTGAGGTGTATTTCCAAATGCATACTCCTGGGCGTTCCCGTATTTCCCCACGTTACTGGAACACACAGTGAGAGACCCCACTGCAACAAGCTCGTACGGGGGCAGCAGGCAGGCTTCACCTAGGTGGCACGAGGTTTGCAGTCAGGGGAGCAGACACCACCAGACACACAGACAGAGGATGCACAAAGCTGCGAGGTGTTGGTCAGCACAGCTCCACGGGAGCACACGGCTCATCAGCGCCCACACCCCATCCCACGGACCATCACAGCAACAGGGCCCCACAGGGCACTGCTCTGGCTGGGATGGATTGTCCTCGCAGGAGCCCGCGCGGTGCTGTGCTCCAGGCTGGCAACCAGAACAGGGTCAGTCACACGGACGCTTGGCTGCACCGAGACTTTCGCACTCCCCACGCTGGCCTCCAGCAAGCAGGCGGGGGGTGAGCAGGAGCTGGGGGAGGACGCAGCCGGGACAGTGGACCCACACCCAGGGATGTCCCCCCCATACAATGCCAGGCTCAGCAACAAAGCTGGAGACGCTTTCCAAGCAGCTGCTGCTCAGAGACTGGCTGGTGGTCAGCGGCTGCGTTTGCATCACTTGCTTTTTCTTTTTTTCTGTTTTCCCCCTATTTTCCCCTTCCCCTACTAAACTGCCTTTGTCTCAACCCACGGGTTTTTGTCTGTTTGCCCTCTAGACTCTTTCAGCCACCCCGCTGCGGGCAGGAAGCACGTGAGCGGCCGGTGGGTGCTTAGTTGGTGGCTGGTACCAACCCACCCCAGCGAGAAAGCAACGACACAGATCCGTACGTGCCTGTAAGAGCATGCACAGCACCATGCAGGTACCGACCCCCCGAGCACCCCACCCCGGACTGCTCTCCAGCGGGGCTCTGTCATCACAGCCCGTAAGCCCCGCTGTCCCGTTTCCAGCCCCCTCAGCGCCCGCCCATCGAGCCCACACTTCACCCGTTTATCCATGAGGATGTTACGAGAGAAAGCTTTACCCTACTGAAGGCCGGATAAACATCCACAGCCAACACTCTCACCACAGAAAGCCACCAGCAGGTTGGTTAAACACAGTTTCAGCTTCATAAATCTGTGCTGGTACGTCCCAAGCGTCCTTTTTCCACTCGGAGTTGGAGGTGACAGCCACTTATCCGTAACAGAGACCGAAGAGGATTTTAGTCTCGACAGGCAACAAAAGCTCTGGAAGGAGGGGGGATCTGCGAGACACCAGCACGGGGACGGCTGCGGAGCTGACGGTGAAGCTCGCTGAGGGTGAGGGTGAAACAGGCGACAAGGCTGAGCAGATGCTGGCCTCAAAGCTGCGACGGGCCGGGAAGCTCTTCCGAGGGCGGGCAGGAGGAATGGCGAGAGTTACACGGGGAACGACGGCAAGGTAGCATCACGGAGGCCAAACTTCCAAACATGAAAAATGACTGTTAAAATAGCAGTCCACCTGAAAAAAATAACCTGTACACCAATTCAATTCGCTTCTTACAAAATACTTCATCATAAAGATTTCCCGGAGCTCTTTCAGTGCCGCTTCGGGCCCGACAGCAACCGGCTCCGCACCTGAGAGGTTCGCTCCTGTCCCCAGAACAGGACAGGTCCCCATGACAGGACAGGTCCCCAGGTCCCCAGTGACAGGACAGGTCCCCATGACAGGACAGGTCCCCATGACAGGACAGGTCCCCAGGTCCCCAGAACAGGACAGGTGCCCAGGACAGGACAGGTCCCCAGGTCCCCAGGACCACATGGGGCCGCCTGAACTGAGTCCATCACGCAATACCAGTTACAGCACTTCTGCTGAAGATAACAGAAAATCTTCCAACTTCACGTTGAGTTAAATAACACGCTTTTACAATCAGGTGGCCTGCAGTTGGAAAAGTCCCAAACAACGATCTGCAGGACCATGGGAACCACCAGATGTGAGCTTTAGAACACAGCCCCTGGGACACGCTGAGATGAGCAGCGGTCGACAGTGTACGGGAACTTTGATCTACTACAGGTCGCTCCATTGTCAAGCAAACACTGGACGTGTACTAGTAAAAGTCATCTTTAATAGAATTTTAAAAGAGCTATTGAAAAGTTTATATAAGAAAAATAAATCAATGACCACTTTCAAAAATCCTGTGAAACAGTCTAGCTCCTTAACATCTGTTTTATTATTTGAAAAGACAGAAGCAGTTTGCATAGCTGTTGTGTTAGTTCACCTCTGTTTGCTCAAACCAGCTCATAAAAGCGTTCTTCTACCAGTTCCGACTCGTCCAAAAGTGGAAATGCATACGGAGACTCTAAACTAGATGAAAGCCAGCATCTGACCACTGGCTACTGCCAAGGCAGCCAAGAATTTCAGTTCAAATCGCTCAAGGCCTGACACGGACAAAGAAGGGACACAACAGCCAGCAGGACAGCTGACGTATGTACGTTACACCTGTTACATGACACTTACTTTGAGCCAACGCTTTTTATATTTTCTTCCTCATATTAGTATCCCACTCAACAATATTAAAAACTACAACAACAAAAAACCAGTTCCTAACATAACATCGTAAGATCTGAGCAAGGCTGATGAAGCTTTCCGGGTAACCACTAAGAAATACAGAAATAAAATGTATTATTTGAAATTAAAGAGAAACCCTAACACCGGAGTTCTGGTGATGAAAATGTAGCACACAAGCAATTAATGCTCATACACATCCGAAAATAGCAAGCCATCCGTTAGAAAAAATCATCACTGGATTGATCTGATACAGCATACTGTCAGACTTGATTGCACAGAGTAGCACTAGTGCAATGGTATCTCCAAGTGGCACGCAAAAATACAACAAACTGAGCAAGAAACAACACTGAAGAAAAACATTTTGACATGGGGAAAAGGAGAATCTAATAATAACTCAAAAACCTCATCACACAACTGCTGCTATAGTTTATGGATAAATTACTAGTGAGAACACCTAATTTCAAAACCTTCTATGCATTTAGAGGATCAAGCACAAAGATTTACGGTAGAGGAAGAAAGGCCATAACAGACACATTATGGGCTATTAGAATTAAATTTAATACTCCTTGTTAGTGTTTCAGACAGAAAAATTATGCCTTTAGCCCCCAGCTGCTTTCCAAATATAATATTTCCTAAAACCCTAACTGCGCATTTTGAAGAACAGAACATGACACAATGTTTTTGGTTTGGGCACTTACACTGCACGCCGCAGTACACCGCAGCCTGTGTAGGGGCTGTGTATATGTACAGGGCTCTGCTCGAACCAAAACTGTCAGTGTCAACGCCAAGCTGAACAACACATCCAGAGAAATACTGATAGGATATTTAAAAACTGAATAAAAACAATTTATGAATCTGCAGTTCGATTTTCAGCAGTGAATTCTGCTTGGTTCACTAGCACAGTAACGGCCCTACGCAGACCACGTCCATCGACACGGCGGCTGAGGGGGGACGGGAGTACCAGAGAGCATCCACAGCTCAGAGACAGCAGCCACGCAGAAGTGTCCAGGCAACGCAAAATGCATCACAAAATACCTTTCCTGACTGCTTTCAGAATCATTCCTTAAAGCTCCTTAAAGATCTTGTTCCTAAAGAGTTCCTAAAAACTTTTTTCTGGAAGGTTTCCTAACAACTTCAGCGGCAGCACCGCCCCTCTAACACCAAATCCTGACTTTACAGAAAAATATATATGCTGAGCATTTGTGTAAAGGTTCCCATACAGTGATGATGACAACAAACAAACAAACAAACAAAGCCACTCTGCCACATAATACTCCCTCTCCTCTGTTCCACTCACTGCCAACACAAAATTTATCCTCTGCAGCCACAAAGAGACTGAAGGCATCGGTGTGGGAACATTAAAGGCCACCTGGTGTAACAGGATGCACATTGTTCCTTTATCTCAGTAGAGAGGCAGACTGGATGTCTGTAATGACATGCCTGCTGTATACAAAAAAGTAAAATAAAAGAGGATGTTTGTTCACTGACTCCACCAAATTCCATGAGACGGTGCACCAGGGCTGATGCTTCTTAGCAGGGTGTGCAAGGCAGCCAAGAGCCATTTAAACACGTGTTGTTTGTCTCAGAAACGAACGTAAGGGAATACTAATAAAAGCTGCACTGTGTGAAATTAGGCCGAGCAGTTTAGAATCATTTTTCTGGAGGATATTCAGGAAGCTGGGACTGCCTGCAAAATAAAACTAATTTATTCCTACTATCTACCACCAAGGAGTGGTTTATCTCCAGTATATCGAGTCTAGAAAACAAGCCTTCTAACAGTAATCAGGTATCAGTGTCCCTCTTAGAAGCTCTACACATAGTAAAAACTGAAAGTATGTGAGCTTTGGGTTCTTGAAATGATATTAGATGGAGACAAACTACATGGCAAGGCTACTGCCCCCAAAGGCAAAAGAAGACCTGCCTTGACGGGCCACCAAAAAAATCAAAACCACAGCAGAACACATCCCAATTTAGAGTATCAACTTCTTCCAGGTCTTACACTCAGCAGAATTCAGTCCATGCTCCCAAACACCAGTGAAGGACTGGAGACGCAAAGATGTGTTTCGGTTTGTATCTTGGCTTCTCTTAGCTCTGGAGCAGGTAACCAAGGGCACGACCTACAGAGGGTCAGATCCTGCATCCTACTGTTAAGGAGTGCTTTGGATTTCAGTGAACAGGATCTTACCCCCTGTGGGTCGGAGCGGCACGGGCACTCGTTACGGCACTGGACCCAAAGGGTGCCAAAGACAAGGGAAGAGCCTGACCTGACCCCAAAGAACCAGACCCAGGCTCTGGCAGAGAGACAGAACAGAACCCACCATTGTGAAAAACATTGCAAATTCTAAAGACAGCTAAAAGCGAGTAACTCCATCCAAACTGGTTTTGCAGTTAGAAACCCACGCCTCGGAATCAGAGGGCACCCAGGTCAGGAAGCTCACGCCTCTGCCCACGCCACCACGCACCCATTGCCTTTGCGAACAAACGCACAGATGAGCATAAAACACAAAAACACACATTTTGAGCCATAGCAAAATTTGAATAAAAAACAGAAATTGCTGAAGAAAAGTGGCTGCCGTATTACTTCATGTGCACAGGTACACACTCCGTCTCACAAAGGCGTGAGAGAAAGGCACCCAGCAGCCTGACTGCCTACCTCTGCCAGCTGGCGTGACACCCGCTAACCGCATTTAGTGACTAGGGGTGTTGTTGGCTTGGCTTCCTTACCAAGAAGAAGCAAGCATGAGCTATCCCGGGCAGTGCGCAAGGAGGACGAGTGACTGCCAGCCAGGGAAGATGCTGGTACGCTTGCCCAGCAGGGGAGAGCTCCACGGCTCACACGCTCACGCATTCAGAGACCTGTAATCCTCCCCTGCGCAAAGAGCAGGTCTGGGTGTAAGTGGTGCTGCTTCCACCACCCCTCCTCCCCATCCCACCTCGGTGCCGCACCCAAGCACACAGGGACGTGCTCAGGGCTAAGCCATACGTCAGCTGTTCTGCTGGACATGCACAGCCCACACCTCCTAAAATCCCCTCCTGCCAGCCAGCAGCAGGAGCTGGGTGCGCGACGGCACTCAGGGCAAGCGGCTGACCCAGCACAGAGAGCTGCGAACGGCTGCTTAGGGCGTGACAAGGAAACGCTGCAAACACAAGAGACAAGTGGTGCCCCAGAACGGCATTTCTAGAAGACCTCCAAAAACCAGAAAGGGATCAAAGCTCCATCCTGCCGGCCATAAATATGCCAGTGGACACCAGCGTTCTCATATGGAAAGAGAATTATGTTTGCTCCTGGATAACCCTGGAAAAATGAAGCCTCAGACATCGACTCCATCCATTTACAGTAAAAGCCTTTCAGAGTAAAATGCATGAGAACATCCTGAGGCTCTACTTTCAAACATGATTAACTTATGAATTGGCAAAAAACCCACCTAGCTCCTCTGTACAGATAAAAAAAACCTGACAATTTTCTGGAGCGTTCAGCAGTTTACGAATGCAGCACTTTTTGGCTCTTGGATATGCTCTGAAGCCAGCTCCTTTTATTTTTCATATTATTCCCCATGAGAGCATACAGCGAAATGCAATATTAACGTTGTCACGTCTGCAGAACAGAACAAAGCGGCTCCGACACCACGCTCCCTGCGCTCTGCTTACCAACACCCCCCGGAGAAGCAGACAGTGTTTCAGAAAAGCACAGTGAGCTAACATCCATCCCTAAAAAACACGCGCAGCTGAAAGCTGGGGTGAAACGGGAGTGGGAACACAGAGCGAGGCTCGCGTTCTTTCAGAGTGCTTTCTCGGTAACTCTGTGCTTCTTTAGAAATAACTTCAGTATGAAACGAACGCTTGGAAAGTTTTTCCAGCAGACACTTAGAGACATTTTCTGGCACAGCCAGAAATCCACCATATGGGCCAGCCCAGCTCTCCCTGAACGCAGCAGGAGTTGGGTCACTGCAATCACTAAGGATGGGCTGGTATCCGAACACACAATTTTCTTTGGATAATTTATGGAAACCTTAGATGTGAAACATAATCTGTTTCCTTTTACAGCACCCAACTGCACAGCAAATCCACATGAAGGACAAACAGCAGACAGAACAAGGAGGCCAACGAGGAGTGCTGGAGCAAGGCTGGAGAGCCGTCTCGGTGGCAAAGGCTGCAATCACTTTCGCAGAAGTCACAAGGGATCACTCTTTGCATTACGTCTGAATTGTAGCTTCTCACCGCTCTTCTCCCTGTTCAGAAAGGTTAGTTACCATCAGTCAACGAACTCCTGAGAACCAAGCAGCAACTCGGCTTCACACAGAGCATCTGTAAAGGATGCACTAGACTCTGCTGCAGACCTCATCGCACACTGCAAAACCTGAGCGGCTGTTCAAGCCGAGGCACTAGCCTCTGTTCTTCTCCGAAAACAACAAAATGTTCTCGGTATACTCAGGGAAATGTTTGGTGAGAGGCACGCTTTCACACCTCAACTGTTAGACCCAACCTGTTCAAACATTTTCAGAGGAATTTTGTCCCACTGCACAGCAGCCCCCGTGACAAAGGGATCCGGAGGCTCTACCTGGCGGGTCACCGGCTGCGACGTTTAGGAGATAGGTCTCCCAGAGCTGACGATTTCTCTCTCACTATCGTGTTTGAGAACCTGGGACTGTCCACCTCACACAGCTCCTGGTCCCGTACTCTGCTCCCCAAAGGGATGTACAAGAGCTAAACGGGCTGGAAGCCTGGAAAATCCTGTTCGTTGCAGAAACGTCAGGGCGTGGTGACTGCTCACAGAACAACCTTTTGCAAGGCTTCATTCCCACGCTGGCTCTTTTTTTTTGGTTTGAAGGTTTTGCATTTCAACTAGGGACACTGCAATTGCTTTTTTCATAATTAGTAATTTTTAATCTAAATTATATTCAGCTTTGTCTCAAGCCTCAAGATACTAAAAACTTAAAGAGCCACCTTCACAGGCAAAAACACTGACCCAGCAGTGACACTCAACCAGCTCCGAACAAAGCCAGGTAAGAGAAGGGGCAGTCGCAGTCGTTTGAACGTGCTGAGTAGCTGTGTACATTAACCCTTCCAGATCTCCTTGCTGGCACTCAACACAAAGCAAAAAAAAAAAATGGAAACTGTTTTTCCCATGTACATTTTTTTTTACATAACTATAGAAATCAAAACACTGGCATTTTCTCCAGCGAAGGACTCTGTTTAAACAAGAAACAGATGGAAAAGCTACTTGAAAGATGATAATTAACTTGGTAAGTGAACCACAGTGAAGTTTTGTACCTCACTTTTGGTAGTGTTGGGAACACACTGGGCAAGACTGAAGCCAGTTTACACCATCTGACAATTAGGTTATGACACTTCACACCAGCGGAGGAACCAGCCCATTGGGACAGTAAACATATACATGGGAAAACACTGCTATCTGTTAGAAAATTTGGCATGTCAATGTCCAAAAAGGCTGCAGTTGAATGACAAAAACTACATTTCCGTTTGATGTGGCTTTCTCTTCACTAAAATTTGTCATATTTCCATGAAAATAAACTTTATTTTAAACTTCTGAACCACTAAGATCCATTTGGAATGGCTGACACTTACTGGGTTCATAGTAATCCACGACGGTCACTGAAGCGTCCTGGGTATTTGCCACTTTGAAGTCCCTCACAGCTGGAATATCCACACAAACCTGTGTTTCATTTAGCTAGAAAAACAGAAGAGAAACATCCTGAGAGCCCTGGTGATGGTGGTTTCATGGAAAAGGTAAGAGCTTCCAGCTCATCAGTAGTCCATTTCTAAAGACTTGATGCATGTAAAGATGCCTATCTCATTTGTAGTCATTTTGGCCAAATCACAGACTTCTTGAAATGTCTGCCTTCTTATCCTAACCTAGAAATCCCTTACAAACAGAACTGAGTCGTACCTATATAACCTGTCTCACTAAAAAACACTGGAACTATTAATTCAATGGGGATAGCAGATGTTGACTTCCCCAAGTAACACAACCATAGTGTCTTTCCAAATTTAAACCTAACAATGGCAGAGTCAAGATTAACATCACCACAAACACTTTTCTTTGATATTTTCAACTTACAGAGTCTAAGTATAGGTTGACTTTTCCATTGTCCTTTTCCATCTTCTTAACTGTGTTGTCTAATGGAACGAAATCTGGTGACACAGAGAAACCACTGAGTAAGCCAACCTCCATGAGGACCATACCACTCCAGGGAGCCGTGCCAGAGCCCAAGTACCTTTTCAAAACACAGAGACAAAGAAACTTCTAGTAGAAACACAGTAATCCACTCTCCAAAGAAACCAATCATTAAATCAAAACTATGGAAGCAATAATGTTTAAGAAATCTTAAGAATCAAATCTATATAACTGATTTCTCTATTCTTCTGCCTGATAATTTCAACCACATATGCAAAATCAGGTTTAGCACTGAAAAAAACACAGTACAGAAATCATACCGGAGGCTACGCTGACACCACTAGGAGTTTTCCAGGAGTTTTCCATTGTCATCTCTAAGTGCAGGTTTGCATCATAAATATGCAGGAAATGTCATTAAACTTTTCAAAATAAGTAATTAAGAAACTGCTATAGAAACTCTTGAACTGAGAAAATACATATTTCCTCTTATGAATGGATTGGTTTGCTTTTATTAATTTTTGGAGGGTGAGATAAAGGTATGCACCAATAAAGTCTTCTAAACCTTTTCGTAATTCCTTCACAGAGACTGATGGTTCCTTTAACAAATTCATCATCAGATTATTTCTCAAAGCTCCAGTTCTAAAATGCACAGCCACGTTATTCATTCAGTTTTGGGAAAAGAAGATTTAATATGTTGAGTTCCTTCTTTTTTCCTAAATAATGCTTATTATTACATCTTCTTCCAACGTAAGAATCAGATACTGGACTGAAAAGCTTTTCTCTGTTGAGCAAGCCTCGCATACTACGGTGCATAACAGAACTATCAAAATATACCTCGAGTGCTCTGTGCTAGCAGAGTGACCTGCCAAAGATTGCACCGCTTTAAACAAAGCAAGTGGCAGAAGAGTTTCCCCCCTTGGCACGGAGGGTAAACAATTACTGTTATACTGGAACAGAGGTGTCTCCAATCCTCATTTTGAAGGCCTGACAGTAGTTGAATAAAACTATTTCTTTGTAGAGCTGGATGATTTTTAAAAAGGGAAGACTTGCTTTCAAAGCAAGGCTGCTAAGCCTGGCAGCATGGCTGATTGAACGCAGACAGGACTTTGAAGGAAATACAGCACAACTGCTGACTTCAGTTGGCTCATGAGATCAGAAACAAATGAAACCATCTGCTGGGTGATACGTTGTGCCAAAGTAGCTGCTATTGAAAACAAATAACTGAATTGGAGCTGGATGCAATTATTTCTGCATAATTACCAACTAGAGGGGAGGAAAATACCCAAGCTGTCTAGCCAGCGTAGGGTGCTACCAAAATACCAACTGGTAACCAACCAGCTTGGTATTGTCAAGAAGATACATCCCGAGAAGTTAAGAGGATCTGGCTCTCTTCACACAGAAGAGAGACAGCCTTGTGGCTCCCGGTATCGTCTCTTCAACTCCATGGCCTCTTAAAAAAGAAAAAAAAAATCACCAATGCAGGAAGAATGACCAGTAAGAGAAAGAAAGGAGACTTGAGACTTGTACATGAAGATAACTGAGAAAGTTTTGAGTTGAATTTTATGTTTCAGCTCTTCAGCAATATGAAATCTGTGAGATCACAGATGACACAAAGAGGAGAAAACACCACCAAGCTAGTGCAGGCAGAAAGCATAAGCAAGAGAGTGAGTAGAACCATCAGCGATCAGTTTCCTACGCTTGGAAATGGTATGCAGGCAACAAGAGTGCCCAGAGAAGAAACCGGCAGTCCTGGGTATTTACCTCCCAGACAGCGGGTTAGCTCCTCTAGCCAAGAATCAGCTCAATTTGAACGAGACATCATCTGCTCCAGCGTCATAAATGACACCCAGTTGAGATGACCATGTCAAATCGCTATCAAAGTGGTCAAAAGAAGCTGGAATATTATGCAGGTTATAGAAAGAAAAAAATTGCAAAGCTGCAGCCTCTGTTACCTGACTATGCATACCCACAGCTACCTACGCTCATTGAGACTTCAGCAGTCCTGCATTTGCCTACTTTGGTTTCTCTACCAAAAAAACCTCATCATTGTAAAGATTATATAAGTAGACCAACTTTAAACTAATTCAGGAATTTAATACAGGTAGTGTATACATTATATACAATATATACAGAAAAAAAAGACAAGGATGACTAGTGTATCAACCCAAGCAACTGTAGACAAAGTCTCAGCCTAAAGAACAGAAACGCAGACTTGCCAGAACTTACACCCGTCCACGTACCGTGACAAGAGCCGATGGATCTTAACGTTCCAAATATTCTCCTGGGGCAGTTTTATAATGCCACTAGATTTTCCCCTGTCTTTTGAACACTTAAACATCATCACCCCAGAGCCTTCCCAGAGAGATGGAGCCCTTCCTGCCCGTACTCCTGAGCCAAAGGTGTTAGCTAGAAAATCAGAATGCTCAGCCAAGACTTACCCCAGACCCATCCCGTAGGCCTTTCACACGCCAGGAGTTTGTGTGAGACTTTAGAAAGCTGTTGACACTTCATAGAAAACTTTAAGAGAACAAGCTCATCCTATTTCAAGAGCTCTCATGTATCCTAGTGTCCTGCATGTACCACTGAACTGGTCACCAGAAACACACCACAGCAGGGCTCTGGCTTTGTGCCTGCTGGCTGCTTCCCAGATTAAATCAACCCTCTCTGCACTGGGTCATACCGCTGGTTATTCGTATGGTGTGTCACCTAGAGGCTCCCTCGTGGCAGCCAGAGAACAAAAATAGTTCCAGTTTAAACAAGTAACAAAAAGAGGATGTGGAGGAAAGGAAAGCAAGAGTGATCACAGTGGATCAGGTGGTACTTTGCATTTACAAGGAACCCATTACAATGTCACAAGAAGAAAACAGTGTTTCTAGAGAACTATTCACAAACAGGTGAAATCCTAAAATACAAAGAATGTAGTCACCCCAACATCCTCCTAGATAACAAAAGACAAGATAAAAACCATAAGCATAGAGACACAACGTCATACAGGGTTTACCATGAAATGGGCAGTGCTCTCTAACTACAAGTGCATACTGAAGAAACTGCCAAAGAACAAACATCTTGTATCTCCTCTAAAGACGTGTATAAACACCTTCACAGCAAGTACCAACGAGGCAGCAGAGCAGCCAATGAAACAAAGTGGTCCAATGATGGGCTGAAATACGCACTGTGACTGCCCAGTGTCACCTCTTCTCATCTGAGCCAAATTCTACCCAGCTAACACCTGGTGGCTGTTCTGTGGTCTCTGAGATGATACTTCAGCAGCCTCAGCTCAGTTCTTAGTGTTTGCTGAACAAGAATCATCCCAGATGCATGCTTCCCCTCCCTTATTCAGCAGCAAGAACAGAATTAGCCTGACTGGAAAACTCATCACATCTTTTAACCCTGGAACAATGCTTACATTGCATTATGGTACCAAATTCATGACTGTAAGACATTGGTAAACGAAAGCCCATGAAGATACCTGCACAATAAGACAAAGCCCCAGCTGAATTTATCATTATCTAAACATGGATTTTGACTCCTACCAAAATTTTTCTGAGCAAAGTTTATTAAGAGAGATGCACAAAGAATGATTATTTCTACTTCATGGTGTTTTCAGCACTTCAGATCTTCTTTCTCTTTTAACAAAAAAAAAAAAAGTGTCTATTTCTAGATCAAAAGCAAAAGCATTCTGTTCATGAAAGGTAAGAGCAACGGGCAGCTGTCACAGGCTGCTACTAGCAGTCAGAATGTGGAAGGCATTGGTTTAATTTTCAAACCTGTCCACACTTCTCCATATAGCTGAGAAGCACTTGTACCAAAGAAGCCTCTGAGCTTTTTCTTGAGCTCAACAAAAGCTTTTCTCATTTCACACAAGCTCTTCCATATACCCCTAACGTCTACGGTACCACAGTCTTTATGCACAGCAGTAAAAAAAACTATGACCTGGCCAGCAACAATTTAGCACAAAAGATCTACCACTATTTATTGACTTAGGAATTGCTTCTTAGTTTAACTGCTGCTGGTTTTGCAAAGTAATTATTTTATTCTCTTTAGTTATACATTTATATCCCATACACTAGTAAATCCATACAAACAAATGGATAATTTAGCTCATTTTAATTAATTTAAATGCTGTATAGCCAAAGAGGTCTATGCAATGCTCCAGCTGAATTACCTACCTTGTGCACACATTCAAGGTCAAATGGTTTTTATCATCTTTGTCATCCTTCACATCAACAGTCAAGTCAAAGGCTTCTTTTTTTCGGACAGATCTGAGCCTCTGATCAGTGTGTTTTGTGTTGTAAATAACATTGAGCTGCAGAGAGTAAAGACAAGATGTGCAAGTAGAGACATTAGACGACACAAATTAAAGCAAATCTGTGTGGTTAAAACACGACTTTTGTGAAAGTATAACGCCAGAGGAGCGCTCACACGAGACAGGATACACGGCTTTCTGTCTGACAGCTGGACTCGAGATTCACACGAATTCTCCAAAGAAATATCTTTTCTGAACACTTGGCAATACGATTCTATGATTGGCGTGTGGCTGGCTGGGGAGATCACTAGCCAAAGGTACTAGAACAAAAGAAGCTGCCAAGGGACAGAGGGCTGTTAAAGGACAGGCACAGAGAGCAGGAACGAATGTCCACAGGTGGAAGGAGTGCAGTCCTAAAGGAATCTGTGCTGGGCGACCACATTAGACACACCCATACATGGTCTACAAAACAGGGTGAATCCTAATCTGACAGCGTTTGCTGATTATACTAATTTGAGCTGGCAAAGACTAGCGTTACTGCAAAACGTTGCAGAATGAAATATTTTTTATGGACATAATAATGAGTTTTGAACTGACTGCTGCTAGATCTGATTACCATTTAAGAAATGGTAAAAGAGATGAAAATTCATCCATAAACAGGCAAGTTGGAAGAAGGACATGGTAAAGATCTACAGAATAATGATCCACATGGGAAAGATGAATAGGAAACAGTTTCTCATGCAACGCAAGATTAAATTTTGGAACTCCTTCCCGCAAGATGCTGCAGACACTAAACTGTACAAGCATCCAAGGGCAAAATAGACAACTTCATGAACTGAAATTTTCTAACACCACAGAAACTATCTCCAGCTGGAGGTCTCGAATAATACGTGGTAAGAGGTGGAAGACAGTCAGACAATATATCACACATGCTTATCTTCTTCTGCTCTCTCCTGAGCATCTGTCTCTGGCTGCTGTGGAAAACAGAACTGGGCCAGACTGAGCTTTGCTCTGACCCCACACGGCCCCTCCTGCGCCTTCTCTCCAAACACAAGAACTACAGCAGCAGATTCAAAAGGAGAAGGAGGTAGTGTTTCTTCAGGCAACCACTGGCTGCAGAACTACTTGTCGCAAGAAGCTGTCACTGTTAAAAGCTTAGAAATACTTAAAAAGTCATATTTATGGAAGTGAAAAAAACCTTTGTCAAGGAAATATCTACCACGCCAAGAGAGAGCACAGAGGCGAGCTGTGGATTGGGAAGGCCCTGTGCCGTAAATTTGTGAAGGGCAAGAGGGTATACCAGTGAGATGTCACTTCACGCTTGCCCTCTTCTAGCAGCCTTCATTAGTCACCCTCTCTCTGCTGGCCACTGTGGCACACAGGACAACAAACTGCATCAGTTGGCTCATCTGCTCCAGCATACTCATGCACCCAATAAAACACAACAAAACTGAGATTTAACTTTGAGAAAACATTAAAGTGCTTCAGACTGATTAACTCCTGATGGAGTGTTGATGGTAACTGCAGCATCCTCCCTTTGCCGTGGCACAAACAGAACACCAGCCCTGGCAGAGGACAAGACAACGGGCTGCTGACTCAGCACCTCAGTCTGGTGAATTAGAAAGCTGAACATTCAAAATCCTAGAACGACAACAATCAAATACGAGAAACTAAGAAAATATTTACTATCAAAAATAGTTGACGTTATTTGGCAAAAAAGTGATTTTCACCAACAACAGAACAGTTGTTTGCACACAGTTTTCACATACAAACTAATAAACGTTATCTGTTCCTTTAGTGACCAAGATAAAACACATGGCAGGGCAGAGGGACATCTTCTTCTTTGATTTTGGTAGAAAAATAATCGTAAGGTGGCTCAAATAACTCCGCTTGCAAGACCCCAACATGCCCTTTGCCTGGCTATGGAAAAATGAACGAAGAGTGCTTCAGAACATCACAGTCCTTTCACAAGGGTTTCCAGCGGCAAACAGAAAACCGTCCGTCCCAATGTGAAGGTATGACAGGAGGCTGTCCAAGTTACAGGTTAGCAGGACTGTGCAAACAGAGCAGTCTTTAATTTCTGATTTTCGCCTTGCTGCTGTGCCTCTCACTTCTTGACAGGGAAGTCGTGCTCTTCATTTCAACGTACACACACGTGGTTCCCACTGTCCTGCCCTGCGCCGCTGAATTCAACACGCCGCAGGAGAACAGATACCCAGCACAGCCGCGGCGTGGCCGTGAAGATGGATCCCACGCGCTGCTCTGCAGCACCAAGGACGAAGCCAATCTAGAAAGCCTGACAGCTCAAGGCAGGCAGAAGGTTTGGTAAACCCAAGCTGGCAGTGCCTCAATGATCCGTCACAACAGAAACAAAGCTGGTTTAACTGTTGCCAGAAAAAGCTTACAAATGGGAACCTACTGCCAAGGCAGGATGTCTGGCCCCACACTCTGAACAGGTCAGTCACCTCTCCTTTCACGGAATAAGGCATCGCTGTCACGTTCTGACTTTCCTGATCTCTCATGACAATGAAGGAAAAATCTCTTTCACAACACAAAGTTTAATTAAAGCCTCCTTCTTTATACACTCTTACTGTGGGGACAGAAGGCTATTGTACAGAAAGTCGCATTAAATCAACAAAATGAGCAACTGAATTTCCTCTTCACCCTTTCAAGAAGCAGCTGCCAAAGCTAAAGGCAGAACCGGTCCAGTCTTGTCGTACTGCAACCAGCTCTGGTGAGAGGCCCAGAAAGATAAAACTAAAAGCTGATCTTCTGCATGAGAGAGGTGTTTGTAACAGCATCTGCCCAACCACTGCGCTGTTCCAGAAAACATTCCTCATCTATAATGCCCCGGCCAATGTCCCTTTCCCTGTCCTGGTTCTTCAACCAGCAGCACAAACGTTCTTGACTGAGAGCATGAACTCAATGACATTGTCTCCAATATTTTTCTGTCCCTTTTTGACTAGTTGGTATCCGCCCAAACCTAATGGAGAAGCATGCATTTCACAGGGAACCTTTCTCAGTGCCATCACACTGAATAACATCCAGTCCCTCGCTAACCCTCGTTAAAATACACTGAGTGGAAAAAACAGTCGGTGCTCTTCAGCAACCAGGACCAGGTGATTCTCAGTCTTTTCCTCCCTCCCTCTCTATACACGAGCAGGAGATCAAGGAGATCCTGTTCAGCTATCCACTTTGCCCACACCCCTTGTTGCTGGTCCTGGATTCCAGCATCACTCTCCTTCCCTCCAGAAGGGAGGATTTGGCCACGCCAAATTTTTGAGGCACTTCCCAAGCCCAGTTCCCAGTGGTCCCAGACAGCACAGAGGTGTTTCTTCCAAGACTTTCAGCACATCACCTAGGTAAGATCGCTTATATCACTTATAACCCTCATCCTCTCTTTCCTCTTGCAGAGTCAGTGTCTCAAGTCACCCATAGTACGTGCCCACACAGTGAAGGGACAAGCTAGGAGACTTTGTTGACAGCAGGACCACAGAGCTACAAGTAAACGTCTGCTTTTGCAATCATGCTATCCAAAATAAATACATTTTATGAGATCCTGAAGAGTCAAGAGTGAATGCACTGCCAACTCACACACCCAGACAGTGAGATTTCACAAAAAAATTAAGGGTTTGTTTTTTTTTCTTATAATCTATCCTGTTGGGAAAGCAGCCTTTTCCATTAATGGGCCGAATCTTGTGTTTTGTGATATTTAAATGCATTACTGTTTTGACACGCTAAATTTGGCCAGAAAGTCAAATCCCAGACCAGCGAATCTCACCACTGTACTTTGGCGGGCCTCAGACAACGAAAACCAGCTGAAGAAATGTGATCACAATGTCATATGCGACCTGATTTATTAAATGCAACCCAGATCTAGCTGGTGTCTGGGAAAAAGAGAAATCCCATTCAAATGGCATCAGTGCTCTTTCTTTTATAACACCAGACCTGCCAGAGGAAGCAGAAGGAAGAAACTGTCCCAGCAAAGAAAGGGCTTTGGAGAAGCTACTCCAGTGTGCTAAGGACAATGTTCTGAATCAAGTCACAGCATCTCTGACTCAAAGCTGCAGGAAAAAAGGGCAACAGCACAGTGACCTAAATGAAGAAGATAACCTGGCACCGGTAGCCGAACACCAGTTAGTTGGAGCACATCCACACAACAAACCAGGAACTTAAACCACGGTGCTATACACCCCCAAGGAGCCCTCTAACCACCCAGCCAGCTGCTGGCTATTCTGAGAGGAAGACTTCTGCTCAGCCTTAACCAGACACGATGGTTTGAATGCGAAATTTTCCTGACGGCAAAAGCCTAATTGTGCTTCCACAAAAGGCATTCATTTCAACAAATCGGTGTCTTCCAGCAAGACAGAATTTGCTGAAAATTTTTTGATCATCTTCTCCGAAAATTAATTGACAATATCAGGGAGTATTTCTCAACAATGATTAAGCTTAAGTAGTCTCAACCGTTCTGGAGCCCCACTTTGCTCCATTCCCCACATACGCACACTGAAACCACAGATGTGTGAATGCAGTCCTGCTGAGACGTTCATTCCTGCCTTGGCCTGCAGTTCTGAACCTTTTATCCTCCGAAACTTTTGAGCTTTGTTGTAAACTTCATCTGCACTTCTGGGAATTAATAAACACAGGTCACAACTTCTGGCACTGTGGATTTTGCAGAGGGGTGCTGAATGAACGGGATGTATCTCTAGCTGCTGTCCACTGCTGATAGGCAGCTTGAGGATTTGTTTGTAAAGGTCTTTTACCCAGAAGCATATTTACCAACCATCACCACATCTTTTGTTTCCCAGAGGCGTAAGAACATTGAAGTGAAGGTCAGGTTGGAAGGAAGTTGAGACGGAATCTGACCTGGCACAAAGCTTTGCGACCACTAAAGGCAGCCCAAGTTCTGTTGTCTCAAGTACGGCTAGAAGGGAACTGGTAGGAACTCTTGTCTGGTTTTGCGATACGCTCAGCAATGATGAGTTTATCTACTGCTCACATTCAAAAACTAATATTTCTGTATTATTTGTAGCTTTCCAAAGGTCTTCTCTTTCACCTGTGTGGTTCTAAGCCAGTATCATGGACAGGACAGAAGGGAAGAGAGATCCATTAGTGGCCATATCAAACCAGATCCAACACTGTCTTCTTCTCATATGATATTTCTCATAGGGTTAGGGAAAATTTCTTCAGAACATAATCTCTGTAACGGGGGAAGAGCAAGCAGCTGAAAAGCATAAAAGGCTGTTCACGGTTTGCTAGTTCTAAACACAGTATGCGCTTACCCCAGCTTTATTTGTTTAAATGTGAGTAAAGATGTTTGAATTCTACCGAAACACCGTCTTCCGCAGGACAGGCAGTGAAGGGATCACTACACCTCCTTCCACTTTTTGCCATGCCCCGCTTTTGGCTGATGCTAAGCATCTACTACTGTTGGCAGTTTGCAGTGTCCTTTGGACTCTGTCTTTCAGGCTATTTCAGAACAGTGTAAAAATTGCTGGACTACCTGGCCGTAATACTCTTATTTTTAGCTTTTGCACTATTGTTGTGTTCTACTTCAATAAAAGGAAAACAACTCTAACAACTGGCACTACAATCTGGTGCTCTATGACAAAGCCCGACCATGGTCGATAGAGGAAGGGCAACTGACATCATCTACCTGGACTTGTGCAAAGCCTTTGACACAGTCCCCCATGACATCACTGCCGTCCTTTGTCTCGCCAAGGACACCGCATTTCTCCAAGACAGGGCTGCTTCGACACAGCTCTGGCCCATGGAAGTGCCCCAAAATTGTCCATCATCCAGCCGCAGTTAAAAGGCCGTTGGACACAAACAATCACACAAATATGTCCATTCACACAGTATTTGGTTCACGGCACTCTTCAATTGGCAAAGTGCTTTGGTACTGATCTAAGACACTTGAGATTGTTCTTATCAACATGTTTAACAATGCTTCTGAAATACACCTTCCTTCTAGAGAGCACATCTTCAGCTAGAATAACTGCATTGCATACCTGAAAGACAGCAAATCCTGTTCCCTCCGCTTCCACCGTAACTGTCATCGGTTGTGCAGGAGCAATCTGAAAGAGAGACCAGTAAAACAGTCTTCTCAAAGCACTTCCAGTCAGCAGACTTGAGGAAAGTACTCCCCACTTTCTACAGTACCTCCTTGGTCTGAAGCAGAAAACGGTTTTGAGTATCAATCGACAATGTTTCTGGAATTTTCAGAGAAGGTGCTGTCACTGTTACATCCATTTCTGTTCTGCTCGCAGCAGTGAGAGCTGCGAACAGACTCAAGGCTTGCAGAGCCACCACCGTGTCCTGTTGAGAAACAAACCGTCCTGTATTAAACAGGAGAGGCCTGCAGTGAACTACCTGTGTACAGACCACGCCGTGGGGAGCTCACAGTCTCTGCGTGGTCCCATTTGTTGATTTTGCTGGAGCCTTCGTGCAGCCACCTCCACATCTCCGTTGGGATTACAGCGGCAGAAGAGGGACAGCAACACAACACAAGGTTAGCTACTGAGACGTGCAATGGGGAACGAGATGGGAGCCAGCTAAGGAAGGGTTCCTCTTGTGCAAAGTATGTAGAGGACACGACACGCTGGTAGACACAACAGCACGCAGACGGTGATGAGAAAGCCATTGAGGACAGTAAGGATGTTGCTACTTTCTAGATGTATTTAGTGACCAGGCACTGATCACCCAGTATTGCCCAGGAGTTATTCAGGGTACCTCCGCTACCAAAGCAAAAGCTATTGGTCTGAAAAACTATTAACATAGTTAATGCCTCAAATGGGTTTTTATCATACCCCAGTAAGTGGTTCAGCCCAGTTTTTATACTTTATATTTGATCAAAAGGTTTTGTGTAATTGTGTAACCACCGCTTTAAACACATTATCATACATATATATATATATATATATAAAATTATCTTTCGTTTATCTTTGTGTACAATTGCAGGCTTAGCTCTGCAGGTTTTGAACACAAGAGGTAGTTTTTGAACATCTGGTCCAGCACAGTTTAGTGAATGAGAATTTTAACATCCACTATTTTATAGAAAAAAAATACAGGAATCAATTATATGTCTCTAATGTGTCCCAGGGATTTTTGCTGTTTGTGTAGCTCATGTTGCACCTATTTTTAACCAGCAACAGTGGAGGACCTGGCCTTGCAGACTCGGCAGACAGAGATGTTTTATCCATTCTTGGGTCACTTCTAGTAACAAAATTCTAAAGCAACAGAAGCTCGTTACCTACGTGGTGACTGCGCCGTACCTTAAGGTACCAGCACGTGCTGCCTACTCACTCTACACGATTAGAAACCACTCTCCCTCCTGTGCCACATCCTTGACTGAGATGACTTGCTTCACTGATTCCTTAAAATCCCAAAAGATCAGCTGATTGGCAACAGTGCCAAGGTTGGTGGAACGCTGAACCACTCTGGCGGGGATCCCAACGCCAGCGCCCAACGTGGTGGGACAGAACAGATGCAACTGATTGACTGCAGGAAGATTTAACAGTCTCGAGTCAGTGGTGGACTTTCTTCAGCAGGAGGCCAATATTTACCCTGAAAGAAAGTCTTTGATTGCTCTCTTGCAGAAGACAGTGACAGAGCACCTGAATGACTCTGCCCTCACTCAGACTACTCCTATGCCAGATTTCGATGAAGATCTGCAGCTTGGAAACCCAAACTTACACAACTTCCTTCACGATGAAGTGAATGCAACTACAGCGACCTACCACATCTGTGTATCTGATCTATCTCAAGGACCTAAGGAGCTACAGAACTTGCTGGAGAATCTGATTTCAATAATCTGAAAGCAGAAATACGCCTGCCCTTACCCAAGTTGTGGAAACAGAGGAATACCCTGAGGTGCCTTTTCCAAGTCCTTACAATTACATTTCTCACATTTACACTTCACACCCTAAACTCACTGAGAGTCGAAGATGTGTAGGAATGCTATCTGCCGTTGCTGAAGGTGATTTCAGAGCCCTTCCACACCCCAGGCTCAGATCACTCTCAGAAACAGGCGAAAAAGAAGAGGGCAAAGAACCACCTACTGGGAAGACAAAGGTTCCCCTTGGCATGCATGGCTCAGTGTGACAACGCTGCATCCAAGACACGATCCGAAAAGCCAGGGAATACGGTCTCGAGGCAGAGGGGGTCCCACAGGCCTCTCTTGCCCAGCAACACGGGCTCTGCTCCCTTCCCTACCATTTCAATCTATGTTCGAATTTACGTATGAATTTTATTCCTGTATGTATAAAATATGTACATTTTATTTCCCAACATTAAAAGCACTATAAAGCAAACCATACTGACTGCAAATCCATAGCAAGCTTTACCACACATACAGTGAGTTATCACACCTCACAGAACATCACACCTGCAACTGATTACTTTTCTCCTCGTTGCTTAACAATATATTAAATTTCTAATGTAATAAACTCATGGAAGGAAACACTCCAAACATTTTTAAAGCAATCTTAGAAGTATTAACAAAAAGTATGGGATCATTTCCACTAATTAAAAAAGGCATCTAGAGAGACACTGGAGTAATTCTGCAATCAAAATACTTTAGACTATGGAAGAACAAAAGGATTAATACCATTTCTTAACTTGACCCTCAGAGGTAAATGGTACACTGCTGGATTTTCAAACTTTAAAGTAAAAATAGTTTCTGGAGAATAGAAAAAAAGCTTTTTCAACTCAGTGCTTCAATCAGCCTCTTCAAATAACAAGCAAGAACTAACACACTAGGAAAATACTAGAACCTCAGGGGAACCAGGCTGGTTCTTAAATTGCATTTTATTTAGTAGAAATAATTTCTCCCAGATTAATACCAACAAACATTTGAAAATAATGAAGGATAGCCTCTACAGCTCGGTACCAAGCAGTATGATAAAATGTGACATTGTACTGTGACCAGCATTTGTAGTTAATTTAAAAACTAGTTTAAACTAATGCAATCCAAAGAACTATGTATGTTTTCTGGATGCCAGCACAGCTTACAAGATGTGGTTTCAATAACATGGAAACCTCCCAGAGATACTGAAGATCTTCCAAATTTCATGGCCCATCAGAATTCTATGCAATAATGAGAACAAAGTACGTTATTAAGACCAGCTGCCAACAGAGGCACTAGGTTAGGTTGCTTCTCTAAAACCTACTCCCCTTTCTTACCGTAGTGAAAAGCCTTTCAGGAGTTTCAGGACCCACATACGGGAAGAATAGAAAGAGGTTTCTCTACTTGGAAAGGAAGTAAGCACAGATATTTATGATACTTGCTTGGAAAATCTGATTAATTATTTTTCCATGGGCATCACTTCTTCCTAATTTAAGATCTTTTGTTATTAATAGTTTATATAATCAAGGTGACTCTCTAATTCTGTTTTTTATTACACTTGCCAAAATAATAAAACTGGTGCTCCAGGTTTAAGATGCCAATATTGCAAAGAATGCAAGCTTGCATGTGACCAAGACTGTTACAGCAAAACAAAATTCACTAATTGTTATGTAAAAAACCAAATGGTCCCTTTTTCTTTTTCTTTTTTTAATATACAGTGCTCATTTATAAAGTATAGCAAAGCCCCTTGAGACAAGATATTACCTGAGTAGATGAAAATCCCCCAAGGTGATTTCTTTGCTGACTTAACCACTTCATAACAGGGATCCCCTCTGCTATTCTGTCCTGATGAAAGTGCGAGAGCAGAGCATATGCTGCAAGTTCAATATCGATGGACCGTGGCTGCCACGAGTCAGAAATTTCAGAAGCAGGTGTTATCCAGAAACGAAATTCTCCTGCAGAAGGAACCAATAACAACCTCAGATCCAGCAACTGATGTCTTGGGACTTTTGGGAAAGACCTAAGGGAAACCTCCTAATTAATGCTTATATGTGGGATCTAGCAAGGTTCTTAAAACCGTTAATGTTCAGGCACATGTCCCATGAAGGACCAACTCAAGCACTTCTTCAGCAGCAGCTGAATCTAGATAGAAAAAGAAGCTCGAGCCCAAACAGTCACCGACACTGGTTTCACTGAACTTTATATCGATTCTTTTTTTGCCAGCCTGAAGTGCTCACACAAAGAAACCCTTGTGAAAGGGCCACGTCATTGCTGGGGGGCTCCTTTCTCTTCAGGACTCGAGAAGGAACCTTGGGCAGCACAGCTGCTCACTGGGCTCGTTCTTGAGTGAATCCTTCCAAAACAGTGACCTCCTCCCTTCCCAGAAGGACTGACCAAAAGGCCTGACTCAGGAGACACAGAGGGACACCCAGGCGGTTCTGCTTCTATGCTGCAACACCAATTCCTTAGGATTTTCAAGAGGACAGTTACTGTTCTGAGCCAAAACCTTCCATTTCTTGTACTCCATATGGCCTGTTCTTCCCTCAAAACAGGGAGCAAAATTCAGTCATGCTCAACTCGGAAGAGGTTAAACATAATGTGATGATGGGTCCCTACAGAAAACGCAACAGACCTCTGAACTGACTTACAGAAAGACCAACCCTTCAACTCTTCATTCTGATACTGATTTTAAAGTTGTCCCCCTATACCTTCCCAGTCTATCCAAACCACTTTGGAAAAGCTGATCTCATCCGTCTGTCTTTAACCAGGCTCATCTTACAAGCACATGTAATAGCCCAGGACAAGTGACATGTTCTTCAACAGCACCCCGGCATTTCCATCAGGGACACAGCAACTGAGACTGAAAGGACTCACTTTGTTGGGAATTGTCATTCAGTTATGGATGCTTCTCATTAAGGCTGTCTGGGTAGTTCTTATATTATTCTCTATGTCACACTCAAAACAGATCTGAATTCAGAAGGATTCTCTTAATCTCTAAGTCTATAGGCAGCTGTAGATAATATGACAGGTATTTTAAAATTTGACAAAAATCCATCTATGCAACTGTACAGGATAGTTGTTCAATACCTTGGTGTTCTGATCTCTGGTTCAGCACATTCAGTGCTTCCTTTGCTTTTGCACTTTTTGCCCAGGACAACGCATATGTCACTAGTGCCAACGTGTAATTATCCGAAATGCCTTCTTCTAATTTATCTTCTAGAAAGTTTGTAGCACTCTTGATGACATAAGCATGCTGGAAATGAAGATCATAATGAAGAATGTACGTGAATAAAATATTTATTGAAATACTATAATTTCAAAAAATTTGTACAGCAATAAAAACACTACTATCACCAAAGAACAACCAAGAAATACTGAAAATCTCTTTCAGAGTCACAGGCACAAACCTCAAAGGCAAGCCTTTTGATCTGGCACTGTCTTTTATGAACATGAGTAATCTCAGTGAAATCAACTGGAATGACTTAACATCTCTAAGGACAGTTCCCTCCATAAATTTCTTTGCAAGTTCTTGGACTAAAGCCATGACAATATTCTTGCTAAAAGCAACTGCCTTTAGATTTGCAGAGGCACATAAAATTGAAGGGCCTAACAGCACAACTTTGTACTGTCTCAGGTAAACAAGCCAAAGTACAGGAACGTTTAACAAAACCAGGTTAAATTTTGTCTCTGTTCAGATGTCCCTCTGTTTCCTTAAACTACCAAGTGCTTGCCAGGAGTATGACAATTTATGAAGTGTTCCAGTAACTAGGAATCCTGTTTATGACACCCATTACCTGTTTATCGGCAAAGCCTAGGAGGGATGACATGACGTAAGCTGTGAGGGTGACTGGATTATTGGTGCCTCCCTGAAGATCACTGTGCAACACCTTCCCAGGCTCACTGAATTCTCCATTTAATTTCTGATGCCGGACAATCCATTTAGCTGTATCCATGAGCACATTTTGGTCAATATCTATGAACGGACGAGCTTGAAGGAAACATCTTAACACAAAAGCTGATAACCTTGGGGAAAAGGTTAATCAAATATGACAAAATTAGCAACGTAGTGACTCAATCAGTGTCACAGTAACTAGTAAGGTTCTATTTAAAGTCAGCAACATGTACTGAAATATATATTTAAACTAACAGAACACAGATTAGCTGAACAAAGTGCTGGAGGGAAGGGATGCCATCCAGAGGGACCTTGACAGGCTGGAGAGGTGGGACCATGCCAACCTCATGGGGTTCAGCAAGGCCAAGTGCAAGGTCCTGCTCGTGGGTCAAGGCAATCCCAAGCACAGACACAGGCTGGGCGGAAAATGGATTGAGAGCAGCTCTGAGGAGAAGGACTTGGGGCTGTTGGGAGATGAGAAGCTCAACGTGACCCAGCAGTGTGCACCTGCAGCCCAGAAACCAACTGCGTCCTGGGGGCATCCCCAGCAGCGTGAGCAGCAGGTGGATGGAGGCGATTCTTCCCCTCTGCTCTGCTCTGGTGAGACCCCCCCTGCAGTACTGCATCCAGCTCTGGGGCCCCCAACATAAGAAGGACGTGGACCTGTTGGAGAGAGTCCAGAGAAGGGTCACAAAGGTGGTCAGAGGGCTGGAACACCTCCCCTATGAGGACAGGCTGAGAGAGTTGGGGTTGTTCAGCCTGGAGAAGGTTCTGGGGAGACCTTAGAGCAGCCTGACAGTGCTGAAAGGGGTCTACAGGAGAGATGGGGAGGGGGTCTTTATCGGGGGGGTAGGGAGAGGACGAGGGGTAACAGGTATAAGCTGAAAGAAGGGAGATTTAGATTAGATATTAGGGGGAAGTTTTTTTCCTGTGTGGGTGGTGAGGCAGTGGCCCAGGTTGCCCAGAGAAGCTGTGGATGCCCCATCCCTGGAGGGGTTCAAGGCCAGGCTGGATGAGGCTTTGGGCAACCTGGGCTAGTGGAGGGTGTCCCTGCCCATGGCAGGGGGTTGGCACTGGATGATCTCTAAGGTCCCTTCCAACCCAAACCATTTTATGATTCTACGATTCTCTGAAACTGTCTCTATTATCTATCTAGCTCCCAGTACTATGTTCACTATGCTTCTCAAGGTGAAACTCAGCACTGAAAAGGCTTTTTCATCTGTATTTACAGTCTCAAAAAAGGAGGTATACGAGAGGTAAGCGGGACATATTTTTCCACTAGTAGCTCTGTTCACCCCCTAGGAAATGCCTCGGTCTTCAGCCTCAGTACGGAGAGAACAGAAAATCTGTTTGAAGCAATGACGATGACATAGCCCTAGTGGTTTCAGTCAACTGCAAGAATAAGTCATTTAATTATTATTCTTCATTCCTTTGAGAAAAAGCAACAGAAAAACTTTCAGACCAAGCTATTCTCCTGGCTAAAATAACCCATCATTCATCTTTTGCAAAATTAAAAAGCTTTGCCCTAATAACAGCTTTGACAGCATGTTATCCAGCAGAATGGCCTTAAAGTTGGCCTAAGAACCTAACAAAAACTAGCAGAAGGATAATATAGCTGGAAATTTTTACCAGCCTCACTAAATATTTTAGTTACAGGGAAAATATCTAAAATACTCAAATTCCACAGTGAATCTGGCAGAACTACTTACCATGTGCTCCCAGAGGGATCTTCATTTCCAAAGGCACTGAAAGAGCCATCATCCCTCTGGAAAAGCAGCTCTCTCTGGTAGCCTGAAGTGGAAAAGCAGAGACAGGTATTGAACACACTCCTCTCACGTGGGTTCCAGCACACATTTTTTGCTGACGTGAAGCGAGGCACTTTCTAAGGCTGAAAAGGGCAGAACTTGAGCTCGTATTGCATAAAACATCTCCCAAACATGTAGGAAAACAAACAACTGCACAGAAGAGGATGAGAAAGCAGGCAGCTGTAACACAAAGGATCCATCTACAAAAGCAGAACCAGAAGGTCCTGCTCATCTGCCCGACCATGGGGTGCAGAGACCTGCTCCCCCGTACCTCAGCGGCTCCAGGAGCACGGCAGCGAGCGCAGAGCGGAGCAGCAGCTATCGTTCAGTGCCTTCTCGCTTTGGGGAGCTGGAGTTGCGTACCTTCAGCAACTCTCTATCTCTCCAGCAGAAGTAAGGACAAGAAAAAAATAAAGTATTTTCCAACTGGAAGGGCAAGGTTACAGTAAAGCTACAAATGCTGCTGAAAAACAGACGCTTTCAGCAACTTGCTTTTGCCAAAGCAAAAAAGGACGAGCTATCAGAAAAAGCATGGAAGAGGCTGCTCGGAAATGAGGAGAAAATTTCAAAAGACCTGAAGATCCTGAAATCCTGAGAAGGATCCATTTAAAATGTATCCAAAGATTTTTCAGTGTCCAGAACAAGGGCAGCTTTCTCCTGATTGCTGATCATCTACAACAAAAACACCCCCAGGGCTCACTAGCTGCCCATGACCATCAGCGGCATTCGTACTCAGCAGCTGACTTCAGGGCAGAACCAACGTTCGTTAACGTTAGTCATGAAAAGCTTCTTACGGTATGCTGCTCACTGCAGTTTCTGATACCTAAAGCCTCCCTTCCCTTACATTTTGCTTGCCATTTGTGTATTCAGAACAACAGTTATCTGTTTGTAGCATTTCAAAAGACTCCTTTGCCTCCACCTTGTCTTCTCCTTGGCTTTACTATTTTGGTTACTATAATTAATAAAGTATATTCATTACTCTAACACCCGACAGATACAGACACAAACTGAACCAGGCAGAAAGAAAACTTTCAGGCGACCATCACTAAGACCTACACGAGTGAATGTCCAAATACCCCCGTGAGGCCATCCAACTACAACCACCCCCCTGCAAAGCGTTCCTCGCACTGACGGACTAATCCCTCACTCACACCCTGTCCCGAATACAGACACACAGGGAGCGAGCCGAAGCCTTTATCCCTGAGCAACGCATGGCCTGGTCCCTCAACCTGAGTTACGGTGTAAGAAGAAATCCTGCTCAGGGCCTGTCTGCAACAGGAGAGATGTAAAGATGTAAATCTGAACTGTCACACCAGTGCGGCCTCCCACACCAACTCTGGGCCCAGCAGCACCAGGCCTAGCTTTTGTCTCTTTGAAGAGTTTGAAATTACGATTTCCACCTAAACACAGGGGGTTTTAGAAGTATTTATCACAATGACAGTGATTAATTACGTGACTGAAACTGGCGAATCTTCCCCCGATGGACAAATCTGTCATCTCAGCTAACGATCTCGAAGAGTCAAGCGCTCGTGAGTGGGAGGAAAAAAGTCGGAACACGTGTCCCTTCTCACCAGGGAAAGCAGAAGTCACTGTCAAAGTTCACGCCCCAAAATAACGTGCTGTAAGGAACACGAATGTGTGTATATATACAAAAAGATTGCTTCCTCTTCAAAAGTGTCTGACTGCAAGGCCTGAAAAATGGGGTGGTCTGCTTCTCTGCAGAACAGGCAATAAACAGCAACAAGTATTACAGCCGCCATCCTGCTCCTAGCGTAACGCACCAAACTGAGACCAACAGCCTGCTCAGCAAAGACCGCCGAGCAGTCCTCACACGGGGATAAACTGGTCTCAGAATTTAAGATCGGGAGGGACCACAAAAATCGTCAGAACCAGAGGGAGGACAGAGCTATTTCCTCCCGTCTGCTTGCTCTCCTCCCAGCGCCAGCCCCACTGCAGCCACGCCAGAGTCTCCAAACACGAGCACACCCCGCACAGGGAAGCCTGCAGAAACGCTGGAACAGGAGACCCGCAGGCTGTGAACCACCACGGTCCTTCCAGCGGACACTCCATCAGACACGAAAAACGATACTTCAAACGTCAACACGTACAAGAGGAAAGACAAGGAAAAGAAGGATCCCGTTACGAAGATGGACCCCGGTGCTCCCGGGGGACGGGCTGGACCTCGGGAGATGCAGGCTGAGTGAGGCTGGAGAAGTGCATCAGCACGGAAAGGACTTCAGAAACACACGGAAGACTAAAAGGTCTCACGTTTGAAACAGCTTGGAAAAAACTGCTCAAAATTGTTGCTGGCTTTGGGTCAAGCACCAAAGTTTTCAGACCAATCAGGATTTTATTTTTAATTTCTGAAGAAGTGATTTCAAGATGGGATCTGTCATTCCCACAGCCGAAGGAATTTTTTTAAAAGGCAACTCTTCTTTTGCTTTGCCTTTTCTCTAGGTAAATAAAAACTGCTAAAAGAAAGATCCCATAGCAGTCTCTGCTAGCTACATGATCCCTTCTTCTCACAAGCATTTAGCCTTAAAATTAATTATATTTACTTCAGATTATGAGGTCACTTTTTCAAATATTTAGTGAATTTTGACATCTGAAATAAAGTCTGTTTTAAACTAAACTTCATTATGATCCTTTCAAAAACTGAGCTTGTAAAAGTTATATCTCAAACTAACTCCAAGAATACATTTTTAAAAATCAGGGCAACAACTGAAACCAATTGTTAAAATAAAGCGAAAAAAGAAGCTTTTTACCTTGAGTTCTTGCCTATCTTAGATTTCAGCACACTTACTGTTTTGGCTACTACACTTTATCTAAGTTCAAAACCCTAGGAAGAAGTGAAGTAACAATGCTTTGTATATAGTGACTCCTAACCCTATAATTTTCACTTGCTTTGAAATAACTTTAATAATTCTGTTACTGGAAAAGTTCAGAAGCTTATGGTAGCACAGCTCAGGCTTCAAAGAGTGGCAGATTGCTGACAAACTTCAGAGGAGCTGTTTACATAACGCATCTCCTTCCCCCCACCCTTACTTCTCAACGAAATCGTGTATCAGGAAGGGTTTAAAAAAATCATTTAACTGCTTCTGACAGAAAATTGGGATCTTGATGAAAGGAAAATTTATTCTGAGCTGTGCCTTTTCCAAGGGAAATGTCAACAACTTTAAAAAAATATCAATCACCGAAAAAAAATATTAAAGACTTACAAAGGGTAAACAAAAATTGAAAATGTCATGGTGGTGCCTTAGCGAGGGCGTAGCTCACAGGGGGATGGTCTCACTCCTCTCTCTGCACACAGAGACGCGGCACATCGCGGTCAGACACTGTCTGATCCAAAAGGCACAGAGAAGCACAGCGCAGCTATGTTCTCCACACTCTGCGATGCCCTGGAGTATTTCCTGATTAAAGTATGCAACAATTTCCAACCGACATTTTCCAGCTTTTGATTCCCGGCACAGAGCTCACTTCTGACCAAGTCTAAACTTGGGTGGGCGAAAGCCAGCCCCCAGAGCAAACCCCGCTCCGGGAGCTGCACAAGAACACGGCAGGACAGGGGTGGTGCCACCAAAGACAGAGAGACACGCACGTGGGATGAATACGGCTCGCTCTGCCCATGGACCAATTTCCAACCCCTGTGCCATGAGCAGAGGTCAGGAATGTCTGCTCACACGTGGCTTTATCAAAGGAGAGATAACAACCACCTAGGTTGTTCTAAAAATTGTTTTTCATCTGCAAAAAAATAAACTATATAAAAACAACATGTCTGTCCTGACTAAACTTGCCCTTGCAATCAAAATAATTTGCTCTTTAGTTCTGTCGAGGAAAGGAAAGAGAAGACAGGCTTTCCTTCCAGTTCTCACGGCACCAGCAGAGCAGCATCTCAGATATCAAACGCAGAGTCACAGATATCTTTTTACTAGTAAGAGTTCTTAAAAATCTAACATCTTTCTTCTAAGCATACAGACCTTTTCTCATAAATGACACAGCTTTTGATCTAACATCCTCTCTCAGCTGCCTGGTTTTAGTCAGGTATTGCAAAACATAAACATTTGGAGCAAAATTGATCATGTTCTGTTCACCGCAACCATGAGGCATTTTAATCAACGATGACAAACCGTTGATAGAAGGCCCAAGTAAATCACCTGAAAGATAAAATTTAATTAAAATAAATTAAAGCTTATTGCAAATAAATGCATACCTTACACATAAAGGGTGGCATCATATAAACTGGGGGAAAATATGATATATTAGGAACACTTGTACTAAACACCACTAATCGGGCAGAAAAGATACTTTATCAACTTTGTGCCCACTGACCCATCTCCCCACAGAGTAATTTCAAACAACCACCATTAAAAAAAAATATATATATATAAAAGATATTTAATCCAGGAAAATATTTCAGTAATGGTATGTATTTGAAGCTTCCTGTATTTCTTCTCTCACCCACAGTTATCAAAGCCCCAGTGTCCCAAGAAACAACAGTCTGTCAGGTTTTGGGTTTTATTATGCACACAAGCAGAATTAAAACAGGATACCAGAAACTTTGCAGGATTTTCCTTATCAAAATCTGACTCCCTCTCTAACTCTGAAAATGGATAGTAATACCATAACATCACAAATTAAACAAATTAAAGGAATAACACACTACATCCATAAGGTGTGGATGCTATGTTTAGTCCAATCCATGATGGCAAATTATTTGGAATAAATGATTCTACCTATTCATTGATCAATTCAATAAAAATTAATGCAGTTCCCTAAAAAAAACGATAAAGCAACAGCCACACTGGGCAAAATCTCGTAAGGGTCCTTCCGCAGAGGCTCTGAGAATCTCTGGCAAGTCCCGTCAGGGTAGCTCAGGTCATTACACACCAGACTCCCTGCTCCACTCGACAGAGGTCACAGCTTCTAGCTACCACCGGCAACCGCTCTGTTCTTTAAAAAGCACACACGCTCGCAGTGCAGGAAATGCTGGATTATGGACACATATATATTAGACAGTGAGTTCACCAAAAGCCCAGCAGGCAAAAAACTATTTAAAAACAAAATACAGCTGACTAGCAAACAATAAAGATGGAAACAGACCAAGATAATCCTTACCAACAGCAGTGACCTGCACTCGCTCACTTCCACTTACAACGTCAGATGGAAAAATGAAATCCAAAGTTTTTGACATTGTTTGTGGTTTATTCCCCGTCAAATCCAAGAGGACTGTCTGAGAATACGTCTGTTCCAATCCTTCAGCCTACCAAAATGAAGACAGCGTTAGCGTAATCTCCAACAGTTCTTTGCTTTGAGGACAGCAGTTGCATGCTGACCGTGCTGAGGGACCTCACACACTGTCTGAGGTTTTGTGCTGTTTGCTAACACGTCAAGAACCTGAGCTATTGGCCTCTCCACGCTGACAATAAAAGTCTTTTTCTTAATAAAGACCTACCTCCACTATCTGCTTCTCAAGACCATGTGTTAACTACAAAAATACCCCCACAAAGTCAACGAGAGCATCTCTGATTCCAGCAAGCTCACTCGCCAAGGCCAGCGTGGTCCTCCTCACACTGTCTGCAATCCCACAGCCTGTCGTACAAGGACTTAGACTGAAGTTAGCTACGTGCCCATAACGGTTTTGTTTCCTCATGCACACAAAAGCCCTTGAGAAATACTGTCCCTGAAACAGAGAAAACAAACGGTTTTCTTTGCTCAGCCTATACCTCAGTCTAACGGGCTTTCACTCTCTTCTGCACAACTGAACTTCACCAGAAAGGGCAGCAAGCGGCTCCTCCCGAAAGCAGCGCACAGCCCTGCGGGACAGCGGGGAGAGGCTGGGAGAGCTGGCCCCCTCAGCCCAGCAGAGAGCAGGCAGGCTCAGGGGATCTCATCACTGCGGACAGACACCGGACGGGAGGGTGTACAGGAGACAGCCAGGCTCTTCTTGGTGGCAATGCACACAGATTGAAATAAAGGGATTTCCTTTTAAACATAAAAAAATACTTTTTTAACCATGGGGGTATTCAAACACTGGGATAAGCTGCCCAGAGAGGCTGGGAACTCCCTGTCCTTGGGGATACTAAAAAGCCGACTGTACATGGTTCTGAGCATCCTGCTGCAGCCGATCCTGTCCTGAGCGGGAAGGTTAGACTACTCCCTTCCAACCTCAGCCATTCTCTGACTCTATGCTCTTCAGTGTTTATTTTAGTATGAGATGTGCAAGCGTCTACCGCCTTCCACTGAAGTGGAGCCTATCATGAATCAGACTTAGGTGTTCAAAGCTAGGCAAGTCTTACCAGTTTCTGGTTTATCAGACAGTCTAGAGGCTGAATTTCCACCACTAGCAAAATACAGAAATGTTGATATAAAATAGGCTTTGAATTAGAGCCAGGTGTATGGCAGAACTGATTGCACCTATCCATAACACAGTTACTCGTTCCACTCCCCACAGATATTAAGCTAGCTGTAGCACCAGTAGAACACATCTGTGTTCATTCCTGGAAGGGAATCTGAAGAATTTAAAAGGAGGACTTCTTCTAAACGAAGTGTTTTCTACTTAGAGCCACCTGACTCGAAACCAACCTTACAGAGCAAGAGGCAGACAAATAAAATGTTTTGCCTTTTTGCTGCGCTCTGTTGTCTGGTTTAGGGACCAATTTATTTCAGCAAGAAGCCAAACTGCAAACTGTTTACCTTGACTAAAACTTTTTGGATGACAGCGTCAGAAGCAGCAGACGATATTGCTGTCACTTTGATGGGAATCTCCCCCAGTTGTTTTGGCTTGACTGGGAACTGAATAGTTTTCCCATCTTCACTTGGCACAGACACAGACCGTTGATTTTGTGTAGCGTTTATTTCATTGGATGTTAAAATAATTTCAAAAGCATCGTTCACATCCAGGATCACAGTGACCTGTAAAATACAGTACCATTTGCAATACAAGGTGTTAATTTTGACAAATTGCTTTCATAAGCTGTCACGTTTTCTGTGTATAAATAGCTGTATGATCTGCTCATCGAGAAAAACATTAAAGTTCTCAGAAGAGAAAGATGTGGCATCCACCAGTGATGAAAACCCTGCGGTGTCTAGCAGCATTCAAGTACAAAGAGACTGTCACTTTACCTCAGCTGCTTCTTTCAAATAATTAAAGATGTCCACTTCCAGCATGAACTCCTCTCCTCTAACGACAGAGTATGGAAGGTTCAAGAAAATGAAGAAAGGCTGAAAAGCTTCTAGCTGAAAAAGAAAACCAGCAGTGAACGCCTACAATCAGACACCAGCAAGAAGATGACTACTCAACATGCCTTCTTGTCCCTTCTGAGTTCAGATGACAGAGTGTGTTTACTTGTACTCTATAGTTAAAACAAATGTATTACTGCAGGGCTACAGCAGAAGCCAAAGACATTTCTGGTCATCAGCACCTTTGTGGGAACCCAGCAGCACCACTCAGAGAGCTGCTGACAGCTTTCACACAGCACGACACCTGAGCCAGGACTAAGGTCTACCATCTGGCAAGTCTGGAAGATGCAATCTGCCCTGAGACCCCATTAGGGTAACCGTGATCTGTTTCGAGTGCCCAAGTAAGGGAGGACTAAGAATCTGTCCGTTTCCATGTCAATAGCGAAACGCACGAATATAAAGTAATTAACTCTCACAAATTCTGTAATTCACCAACACCTCAGAACGATTCATCTTTGCCTAAGTTCTTTAGTTACAAGAATACACCTTTTCTTAATTTAAAGAAAAACTGCAGAAATATACCAGCAAGCAGAGGCTTTTGGATGAAGTCTTGGCTCTAAGAAGTCAGTGGTAAGCTCTCATCAAGTTGAACAGGATCAAAATTTCACTGTTTATGAACATCCGTACAATAAGAATGGCTGAAGCATGATATCCTTTATTATTGAAAGGTCAACTAAAAACTATTTTAATTTGGTTTTCATCTAAAAAATTCTTCCAAGTGTTTTGACTTTCAGATCCAAAAACCCCTCAGCTTTCTTGCTAGCTAGCAAATATTCCAACATTTTCTTCGCAAAACTTTGAAAAGCCGTTTGTTAAAGCATTCAGTGTCAAAACCTTCTTTACATATTAGACATTAGAGAAGTCCCGATGGGGAATTTTTGGTCAGTTCTTAGTCAAGGTTTTCCCTATGTGCCTATTTTCTTAGCCTTTTTTGTTTATTTTTTCTCTAAAACTCTTGCAATACTGAAGTTTTACACTCACGGATATCCCGGTATATTACAATAAAATACAGCAGGGTAAAATTACGGACACTCCGTGTATCGAAGTCAAATGAAAACAAGATGCAAGGCAGTAAATTACATTAAGCACACAGATGTCACTTATTTATTTTCACATTTGAGTTTTCATGCATTTCTTTTATTTGCCCCTCTGTATGGTACTGATTAACATGCTCCAGCCATATGGAACTCCAAGCGCAATCTAAACATCCCAGCGAGGGTGAAGCACCGAACAGTGCATGTGGGTGATTATAGTTAAATAATAATCTCAACATCTGTTCTACTTACAGCCTTCTCAAATCTGAGGATGAGAGGCCAAGTATATATTTTCATACAGTTTGAATCAGAAAACTATTCCTCTTTCTGGCCCATCTCTGCCAAGCCAAGGGAAAGAAACAAGAATCGATTCCAGTCTCAAAGGAGACTTAACCGCAAAATCCAGATCAGGCTCCAAATTCTGCAGTGGAGTTATGATCAGGATGCTTAAAGCACATGTTCTGTGTCTGGTGTAGCAGCCAACTATGAAATCTGGACCAAGATCCCAGTTTGCATCCCAGAAGTTGCTCCGCCCCCAAGAATCTGAGAGCAAGCGAACACAAACGGCCAAATGGGTGTCTCCAAGCTGTGCCTGCGCCAGCCCTGCCATCAAGCTGGAAATCTATGACCCGGTACTGCCCAGGGTCAACCTTCCTAACCTTGGGCACTGGAGCTACCTCCATTAGGAACATAGCTGCTCGAGGACCTTTACATAATGAATGTAAGGAGATACCTACCTCCGGAGGATTATTCGATGTATATAAAATCCTAGATAAATGAGACTCTGAAAAGCAATTCCCATCTACAATAGGCTCAACAAGCAGCTGTTTCCCTGGACACAGAGCGAGCCCAGGACAACCGCACTTGCACACTGGGAATCTCAGCTTCAAGATCTAACCTGAGGAGTGCTGAATTTAGCTTAAAAGCACAAAAAGAGCTTCAGGAGACAGGAACTTAGCCTCAGGAAGAACCTTATCCCACCAATGGCTCTCAGCATCCACCCTGCTCCTCAAGCTGAGCTACCCAAAAAGTAGCACCTATGTTTAGTCCAGGACTGGATTTGACAATCAAATGAAAGCCAGGCCAGAATTCAGCCTTTAAGCAGCTCTCCCGTCCTGCCTCCTGGGGTTAAGCATTAGAGGAGCAGCGCAGTGCCATGATCTTTCCAGCAGACAACTCGCCTCTCCCATCCCAGCCACCTCTCCCCAGCTAGCCTGTGCAAAACTCCTCCTACGTCCACTCATGGAAAGCCCCCTTGTCAGAGCCCAGAAAACACGGAAACATGCTGTCCTCAGGCAGCTATTCCCTCTTTCTGCACATGAAGATTCTGAAAGTGCTCTAACACAACTCGTGCTCCAACAAAACAGGCACCCAAGCATCGGTGTAATGTCTGAGATATTTACATGAGCAGGGAGGGGGGCAGTGGAGTATCAGGTATGTCCTCAGTGACAATGGTTTTTTACAGTTTGCATACACACAGCCTCTCGAGCACTTTACCAGCACAAGAAGGTGGCTGCTGATAGAACTGAAATACAGCCTCCAGCAATAACCCACGGGGCTACCAGAGTTTAAAGGAGAAGGTCTAATGCCATGGTACCTCCACCGGCGTCGTCACTCCAAGCCCGCCGTTTTCAGACATCACAAAAGCACTGGCTACCCAGGATGTGATCGTATCCGGCACAATGACTTCCATCGTGGTGTCTGCGTCAGACCTGATGGCAGAAGGGGAGAGCAGACTTTCAAAAGCATCCATTTACAGACACCAGTAAACGAACACAAATGTTTAAAATGCATCAAAAATTAAGTCCAAACTCTAGGCAGGAGAAGCTGCTGATTATCTGCTTTTCTTTGACTAATCATTTAGAAATATTTGTGATGGGATCAAATTTAAAAAAAATATATATTTTTTTAAATTACATTAATTTAAGGTGATTACATTGAATCACACTACATATAATTGACTTTTACAGGTCCTTTAAAACAATCCCAGGTGACAGTTGCTTCCCAAACGTCTCGGTTTGAGAAAGAGCACGTCTCAGTGAAACAGCACAAGATTCGTGCTTCACGACACAGGTCAGCTTTCACCACCACTTGACAGTCGAGTTGCTCATTGAACCAGGTGCAGACAGGAACAGATTTCCCTTTCTGGGCTCATCAGCATCTTCTCATGTCTGTAGAGAAACTGGGTCTCCCTATCTATATTCTCCTCATCTGTAAAAGGAAGAGAGTTTGTCTCCAGGATTTTTATCTAGTTTCTGCTGAAATTACAGGGCCTTCAGACAGGCATTGTCCTGCTTTGCGCAGTGGTACACCTCGTTTCGTGGGTCTCCAATCTCACTTGTGTCCTCTAGGTGGTAGCAGAATATAACTAATACATTTTCAACAGTGTTCTTCGGCACCAGCGCAGAATGCTGCTAAAACCCACAAAATAAAAACAGCACGCGTAAATCAGTTTCCATTTTCTTCTGATTTTATACCTAGTTTTAGTGTCAGTCCAAAGCCAAGTCTCTGGAAAATTCGTCCTCACATAAAGATTGCTGAAATCAAGAGGTCCACTTTTAGGAATCGACACATCATCAACGAAACCATCCTCTATGGGTATCATTCCACCATCTGCAACATAAAAAATACTGTCCTACCTACAAATATCGAGGTTTGAGAAAAATCAAGTTAATACACTTAAGAAAAGTCAAACTAATACAGTGTATTAGGTACTGTGACATTAGGCATTATTTTTGTTCTTGCTTGTTTTTTAAGAATAAAAAGTTTCACACAAACTTAAGTTTCCAGTGGCTTCTCTGGAGTGTCTAGGGAACTGGTGTAATAGGGCCACAGGTATGAACTGGAACTGCAAACAAACCCCATCCACCCTCAGGCCGTGTCGCCCACGACAGCAGCAAAAAGGAAGTTTTGAAAATGGTAGTGATACGTGTTTTGTGTGTCTTGAACTTTGGAAAGGGTCCTGGTTCGCAGGGCTGAAGGCAGCCTGTATCAGTACAGCACGACGACCCAGCAGGAGCCCTAACCCACAGACCTCCTTCCCCACTCAGTGAATTAGATTTGGTTACATTTATTTTTATTACTTACAAAGAAAATGTTCCTTATCCTCCTCAAGAATTGCATCAGTTGATACCCAAAGGCTGCATTTCTGGATAAAATTTATACAGTATATCTCAATACAGGACATTCAGGACATCGACAGTGCTTATCTATTTTCTTTATCTTTTCCTTCTTCTTGAGAAAATAAAGTAATAATAAAGCAATTACAGAACTAAAGAAAGTAATACACAGGAACCAATAAAACCGAGATCATCTGAATCTGAACATTGCCTTAATGACCAAAAACTTTTCAAAGGGAAGACAATAGCAAGCATAAGCAATCCGTATTTACAAAAGTATAAACACATTTCTTTGCATTCAGAGTATCTACATATTAATAAATTTCACAGTTCAAAACCCATATAAACCACGAACACAGTACATCATCCACAGTCCCAACCTTTAAAAAGGGCAGTTTCTCCTAGCAAGTGATGTGCAAATCACCAAGTACTAAAAAGCCCCAACTTAGAATTAAAAAAAAAAAAAAGTACCTGAAAGACACCAAAAGAACCTCTGACCAGGGGGAAATACTGTACTGTGCTGTACAAATTGAGCTCATGGAAAACCTAAGACAAGAAAAACAAAATCACCCAAAGAGTGAAGACAAACTCACCTTTTCCAGAACTTTCACTGCTGCAGATGCTAATTCATGGGGCTGTACGAAGAGAATCCGCGACAGGACGAAGGGGATTAGGCTGCAATGGTTTCATGATTAATGGAGGAGCGACCAAGCCTACCTGGCCTAAAACAGGAGCCTACAGCCCACTGATATGCTATGGCGCTTAGGCTACGGCATTTGCGCACTTCAGGAATTACGTGTATTGTCAGCTCCTTCAAATGGCTGATGCACTAGAGCTTCTTCAAGCAAAGGGATTTCAAAAAGACGGATTATTTTATTCTGCTCTTCAAAAAATAAAATCCTTTCTTTATTTTATATTTTACTAATTTTAAAGAGCATAAAGCACAAATCCTTAAGGAGTTTTTTCTCATTTTTTTTATCTTTCTTGAAAGAAGAAACGGCCAAGCGTTAACTGAGCAGTTCACCAAATGGAAGAACAAGTACTAATCGGAATTAGAAATGCTGGGCCTATTACCTCGTAAGACTCAGTCTCTTCCACTTGTGTTGATAAACTACTCGCAGCAGTAAAAAATATTTGCATAATTAAAGACTAAAAATCCCGCCCAAAGAACATCCCTCATTCAGCACATAAACAGTAACATTTCCATGAACATACATCTTTCACACACAAAATAATGAAAACCCTTTTTCCCCATTTACTTACAGAATCTTCTGTCACGTCACTACTTTCTCCCAGAAGCTTTGCACTTTTATCAACAACTGCAAGTCCAACCACAGACCCTGGTTCTGTTGCACTGATTTTAAGGGAGACTCTCTCGGATGGCTTGACCTTATCTTTGCTCCAGGAAATTTTAATCTAGAAAAAATGTGAAAAACAGCACTGATTTAAATTATACAGTGACATTTACAGCCACTAACAACTCCGAGGAAGCATTCTCTTGGCTTAATTGGCTGTAATTAAGATTATGGATTTGCTTTTCCTATGACCTTTGGGAAAATACTACAGCACTGATTTTGCTCTCTTGCTCTCCTAGAGGATCATTTCCTTGGACCGGTGGGAGGCCAGCATCGGGATCCACTGCCATTTCAACCAGATCTTAGTACACAAACAGCAATCTCTTGAGCCATGCATGAGTAAGGAAAAAGGAAATAAATAGACTAATGCAGCATCACAGAATCATAGAATCACAGAATGGTTTGGGTAGGAAGGGACCTTAAAGATCATCCAGTTCCACCCCCTGCCATGGGCAGGGACACCTCCCACCAGCCCAGGTTGCCCAAAGCCTCATCCAGCCTGGCCTCGAACCCCTCCAGGGATGGGGCATCCACAGCTTCTCTGGGCAACCGGGGCCACTGCCTCACCACCCTCACAGTGAAGAATTTCTTCCTTATATGTAATCTAAATCTCCCCTCTTTCAGCTTAAAACTGTCACCCCTCCCTCTGTCACTACCCCCCTGATGCAGAGCCCCTCCCCATCTCTCCTGTAGCCCCCTTTCAGCACTGGAAGCTGCTCTAAGGTCTCCCCGGAGCCTTCTCTTCTCAGGCTAAACTACAGCACTTTCAGCCTGTCTGGGTACAGGAGGTGCTCCAGCTCTCTCACAATCTTCAAGACCCTCCTCTGGACTCTCTCCAACAGGTCCATGTCCTTCTTATGTTGGGGGCCCCAGAGCTGGACGCAGTTCTCCAGGTGGGGTCTCACAAGAGCAGAGCAGAGGGGGAGAATCACCTCCCTCCACCTGCTGGTCACACTGCTTTTGATGCAGCCCACAGTTGGCTTTCGGGGCTGCAAGCCCCCACTGCTGGGTCACGCTGAGCTTCTCATCAACCAGCACCCCCAAGTCCTTCTTTTCAGGACGACTCTCAATCCATTCTCTGCCCAGCCTGTATTTGTGTTTGGGATTGCCCTGACCCTCGTGCAGGACCTTGCATTCGGCTTTGTTGAACCTCACGAGGCTGGCATGGTCCCACCTCTCCAGCCTGTCCAGGTCCCTCAGGATAGCATCTCTTCCCTCCAGCATCTCAATTGCACCACACAGCTTGGTGTTGTCCACAAACTTGCTGAGGGTACATTCAATCCCACTGTCCATGTCTCTGAGAAAGTTGTTAAACAACATCAGTGCCAATACTGACCCCTGCGGAACACCACTTGTCCCCAGCCTCCACTTGGCCGTTGAGCCACTGA
>WKFP01015568.1:0-32003 GCA_011057875.1 Pterocles orientalis | reverse complement strand
AGGAAGATTTTACATTTACAATCCTATGATCTAAAACAGTTTACCACACAGCAAACAGACAAAAACATGGTCTCAGACTCAAGTTCAGTACCGTTACCTTGTCATCCAGAACAGGCTGAACAGGGACAGTGAGAGCATCATTTACAACCACCCCAAGCTCATCAACGTAGAACACAAGTACGCACGCCAAAGGAGCCCAGGAATTTTCTGCTGTTAAAGTGAATGTTTTTGCAGCCTTTGTGCCAAAAGCCACAATTTGTTCCTTAGATAACACCTGAAAGGGAAAAATTAAACACTCAGTCTGCTGCTTTCTCAATATATCATAAGCTCTGCCATCCCTTTAAAAATTAGGCACTAAAAGAAGAGACATATAGCTGTGATTTTTTCTTTTACTAAGTGGTTGACTAGTTCTATGAGATTGGATATGGAACAGAGGGGCAACGTAATATTTAAATATTAGAAATAGATTTTTTTTATGCTGTAACTCCTGTATCAGTATGGACAAGCAAAGAACTACAAGTGCACAGCACACGTGTGCTACAAGAACATAAACAGTATTTGAGTTTGAATCAGGAAAACAATTCTAAAAGCAAACCTCCCAACAGTAATACGTCTGGGTGATGTGGGTCACCTAAAACAGTATTTGAGTTTGAATCAGGAAAACAATTCTAAAAGCAAACCTCCCAAACAGCCCTCCTTATCACACTTTAGTTTGTACTATGGAGAGGGTGAACTAGCTAGGAATGGATATCCATTTTACTAGACCAGATTAGGTCTGAAGCTACCTCAAAACACCTGGAGTCCAGACCCACAGCATGAACTTTTTCACCCTAAATCTGTTCCTACTGGGCCATACCACTTACTAACTCACAGTTCACTGCTTGGACAGCATGCACCTGATTTTTTAAAAATCTTCCAGAGAGTGCTTCTATTTCAGAAAACACAAATGAATGCCCACATTTTATATTGTTCCAAGGCTTTCCTTATCCAGTTTACTATCAAAGTCTCCGAAAGGACAGGAATTGCAGTTGTCATGATCGTTGTGTGCACACTGTGCTCGAAACACGCACGTGCTAGGGACAGGATGGGAGACGGATGATGGTACGTACAATAAACCCCTCACCCCCGATGCTGTGAGACACAGTACAGCAGCCAAGCCACTAAACAAGCCACCAGCCAAGACACGTATTTTAAAAGTCTTCCTACGAATATCCCTTGTTAACAGTGCCACCCAGCCCCTGGACCATCTGTTTTCTCAGCAGGCAGGTCTTCTCCTCACTCTGCAGGCTCAGCCCCGATGGTCCTGAGCCTGTGCACAGGCGCTGCCAGCCCCCGGCTCCCCCCTGCGTCTGCAGGACCTGCTTCGGGCTGCTCCTGGGACATCCCTGCTCCCGCCACGTGTGCTCTGCACAGCCAGAGGCAGTATTAACCTCACAGCTGCGCCTCGTCTCACAGATCTGCGAGCAGAGATAACCCAGCACCCCATCAGAAACACATTTCCCACCGGGAGCACCCCCGCACAGTGCCAGAGGCGTTTCTGCCAGGCAGCGAAACGGAGCTTGCTTTCCATCCTGGGGGAAAGGAAGTGTTTGGGCCACCTCTTCCACAAAACACCATAAAAAATGACGAGTCTCTCTAAAGTTTAATCACGCACCACTCACTAGAGTATTTCTGAGGTTGGTAAATCACCTGGGATTGTCCCCGTGTGTAAAACCAGTAACTCACCAGATAGTGGAACTCTCTCACTGGCTTGTTGCTTGCAATACTCAGCTCAAAAGGCTTCCCAGCCTAGAAAAAGAGCATGATTCATACCGATGAGCATGGAAACACGATGAGTCACTTGAACTGTTCTTATCTTGGCAAGCTCTGTCTCAGACTGTACCTTTATATCCTGGCTCTTTGTTTTCACCTGGAGGTAAGTCTGGCTGGGAGAGCTGAACACATCATAAACTCCTATGTCGGTCCTACTGCTGAGGAACTCTGCCTGCGAGACAACGTGAAACAAAGCTCTCAACAGAACAGCAGCATCTGTGTGATGTACCAGTATGTGTTCCTGTTCACAAGAGCACGGTAGCCCTAATGGCACCACAAGGTCACTTCACTGCTTGCTTTGGATATTTGTTTCCTTTTTTCCCTTGCTATCTTGGTGTGATTATTTAGATCCCCTTTAGACAGGATCCATCACTTTCTTTCCAGCTCCTACGTGAATATGAAGTAAGGAAAATAACAGCAGGTGACCTATCAGCTGTCGCAAATGTCAGGAACAGCATACCATCAATCACAGCCCACCCCGTCCAGCATGCTGCTGCTCCAAAGCAACGCATTGCAAAGCCATACCTGAACTCTCAGAGTTTTCGTGTCAGACAGGATTGGAAACTCAACATCAATAATTCCATTTTCTGGGACTGTGTAATTCAGGACGTGGACTGTCAGATTTCTCTCCTCTGTTGCCTCATTCTCAAGGTGAGAAAGAGAATGGTGGTGAAAAGACAGGTCTGACTGTTGTGCAGTGACCGTGACAAGGTTCTGCCTCTCTTCCGCTGTCAGCTGGTTGCCATCAGAACGTGTCACCTTCAGCTAAAAACAAAAAGAAATAAAACACCTATCAAACAGGCTAAAACTAAACTTCCAACACATAAGAGGTAACAATATATTTGCATTCACATCATATCAAAAAAAAAGGGGCATCCTCAGATTTCTCACCCATCAGTAAATTTATTTTTAATCCCCCGCAGGTAGGCAGGTCAGCCAAGAACAAAATTATTCATAACTCCAGGGAGTAAAAAAGAACAAAAGCAAAGCAGATGGAACTGAAAAGGTGACCTGTCTTTCAGCTCTCCTGATTACTCTTACTGTTGAAAATGGTTGTCTCTCGGGCAAATTATGCATGTCTTACCTAAGGCTGAATATTTAATTTTATCACTTGTATCTCACCACCACCACAAAGGACAACCTAACATCACACCACGTGCAGGAAAATGTGTCAGATGAGCTGAGATGGTACTGGGTCAAATGTTTTTATGGATTCATTAAATGAGCCGAAGAAAAAACTTAAAACAGGTCCAAAATCGACAGTTTGTAACTTCTTCACTCCAGCGTCCATCAGTCAGCACCACAGCTCACACCAGCCTTTGCTCCCACAGTCTGGCAGATTCTCATCTCCGCACTACACACTCCAAAACTAGTTGATTTCCCTTTTCAAGCAAAACCCGGTGATGCAATATGCAACCTCTGCTAAATGTAGAAACAATAAACACTGACTATGGACGTCAGGAAGAACACGAAACACTTCTACCTGAGGACTGCAGCTGGCATGAGAAACAGGACAGAAGGCAGAAAAGACACTTTCCCTTGAGAGCAACGTGGTTTGACGAGTTTTACTGAATTTTGTAACAGCTGCTTAGTTATATACACGTGCCTTTTATGAAGCATGTATTAGTGTGTGTATGTACATACAAACTTCCCCATACAAACATATTAGGAGGGTTGGGACTCAATAATTACTCTATTGTTTTAAAGCACAGTCACCTAACACAAAACAGTCAGCTTGAAACTGAAAAGATCTGTTCCATAAGAATGCTGTAGTGACAAACTACAACTCAAATACATCCTGCCAACAGCAACCATCCCCTGCCACTTCACCCTTCTCTACAGCAAACACCTCTGAGTTTAGCATTTGCTGATATGTATCATGAAAAAGAGATAATTTGAAAACAAATCTGTAAATTCTTAAAAATCTGAGGCAAACTTTAGATATCTAAGCAAAAATAGAGAAGTTATGCACAGGTCATAATAAAACAAAAGAACTTACAGTAGCTATGAAGTTCAGAGAAGGTTTTATAACTCTTGAGTAGTCCATAAATTCAATGAAATAGTCACTTTGCTTTGGAAATATGATGGTGCTTGAATTTTGGGAGATTCCTGTTGAATAATTGTATGTGTTTAGACAACATGCTTTTAACACACAGATTTTGTTAGCAGCAGTACTATTTACTGTCCATGCTTTCTACATAATTCAATCATATTTTTCACTATTTTCACTTCTATTGCTCCTCATCCTTCCAGCCAGGGATCAGTACAAAGGTGGTACATGTACTGGTATGGTCTTCCCCAACACCGAACAAGCCACACCATGTAGTGCTCTACTCCACGCAGACTATGTCAGAATGACACGACGAAGGAACTTATAAACCCCAAATCAGCCAACTTCACCCTGCCAGGGTTTCTACAGAAAGCCCATAATGAAATGTAGTCTCTGGAACAGGCAGAAATTTTGTACAAATTACTTTTTTTTAATACACAAGGTGCAGAGGAACATGAACTCACAAAAAGGCTCAATTTGGAAATCAGCCGCTCTAGAGGAGGGTGAAGACAGTGGGCACCGTAAGACCAGAGAACTCTTTCCACTGACGTGGTTTACAAACAAACAAGGAAGGTAAGTTTAGGTTTAAACCTAAGTTTGTAAGACTCAGGCTAACGCTAGCAATTGTTCTATGCCTGCTCTTCTCACCCAAAGTGATCAGTCACTGACTTTAAGCCCCCACCGGAACATCTTTCTTGGCTGTTTAATGAACCATTTAGCCTAGAACTGTATTCAGTTAACAGCTGGTTAAACTATTTAATATCCAGACAAGTAACAGTTCAGATAATGTATTTTTCCAAACAACATACTTGCATGTACATGGTGCGTACTGCCATCAGCACAGGATGTTTTTCTAGCTCTCCAGGCCCTTCCCCACCGCAGTACCCTCACCCAGCACCACCGACTCTTTGGATTTCTCTCAGAAGACCACACACAGCCACGTACCTGTGAGCGACTCGGTGACCACCACAATAATTTCTATTGGCTCTGTGTAACCACTGCCACCTTGGTGCCACGACTGATCGGCATTCAAGTTTTGCAACATAAGTCTGTTACAGGTTACATTCACAGACCCATTTATCTGTAACATAGAATTAAAAAAAAAACTTGAGTCATCAAAGCCAAGGACACCTTTCTACCTGCAACACCTAATTTCTGGTTAACTCCTGTAGCCCTCCCCACATACAAGTCCTGGAGTGTCAACGCAAGAAATTTACGAACATTGATCTTTATTTTCTGCTTTCAGTAACTATTTTTATTAAATCCAGTAGAAGTTCATTACTTTTTAAAGCCAACAATTCCTTATGGAGAAAGTTACTTTTTTTTTTCCCCTAACATCTACAATTATCCACTTCTACATGAGCAGAAGAGTGGTGCCTATGCTTTACAGAAAAAATACAACAAGCAGGTCCTGCCTGAGGAGGGTGTATACCCCATCCAGCATCCCCGAGATCACTTTCCATAGGCTAAGTGCTGCTGAAGGCACTGGAACCAGCCAGCTGCTGGAGTCAGCCAACAGAAAACGACAGGCACATCACTGAGCAGAAACGGAACCTGTCTGAAACAGTCCACAACGCCTGATTCTGCAAAAGGATGCTATGAATCTATCACCACTTTTAAGCCTTCAGACCAAAACTTCATCCTTTTTTAAACACCATGCTCCAAGTTACAGCTCGTACCGTCACTCCCATGTAATTACTAGGCAATTAGCAGGCAAAGCACTTTGGCCTCTACCATGCCAGAGCTCCACCTAGACAACTGCAGCGGTCTCCTCTGGCCTCGTAACACAGGGCTGGGCGTGCAGGGGCACACAGGGGGCCAGGGAGTGTTCCCAGGCACAGAGCATCCATCACCGCCACAGCGGTTCCTGGAAAGTCGCTCTAGCTGGGCCAACGGGCACTCTCCAAAATAACGTCCAGGCACAGCTCAAGGGACCACAGTGGCCAAGTATCATTCCCAACAGTCAGTATGAATATAGACACGTTTTTCTGAAAAGTAAGAGAGTTTAACACTATCCATGCAAGGCCCTCCACAGACCATGCCGGCTGAACTCAGCGCTCCAGAACGGTCCCAGGCATATTTAACGCATGAAAGGAGACACAGGCTTCGAGTCTACAGCACTACAAACTGCTAACAAAAAACTCACCTCCATTGCTGTCGATATATTTCTTTTGTTTGTCCAGTAAGAGACAGAAAGGCAAGTGACGGTGACAGTTCCCTTTACTGGCTTCCCATACGTGTACCTGAAACACATCAGCCAAAGTCAGGCAATGCACCACCTCCAGGACTGGGGCTCCTGGAGGTCTCTCAAGGCAAAAGATATTACTGAGATGTTTTTCCCTGGCCTCAATCACGGCTAGAACACATTTGTACGTTGAAACACGGAGTTTTCAACACTGAGACCAGTTTATCGACACTGACGTCAGATGTCCAAACCTGCAGAAGATACACAGCGCTACTCCTTCCTGCACGCAAGCTCTACCAACCCATCACTATCGGCTGTACAACAGAGGAAAACTAACTAAGCTAAAGTCACTGAACAGAACCCCAATGTAGCACCATAACTAACATGCAGTAGAGTTAAAATGGAATGTGGGAAGTGCAAGTATTATGCTTCCCAAATGCTGCTAACACAAAATGAGAGATCTCAGTATATTTGTACTCAAATTGTTTAGTAATCACAGCCCAAAGAAATCATGGCATTATTACATGGTAAACATTTGCAGCTGTGGCAAACCTGAAAACTGTAACGTTCTTAGAATGCCATTAACAATCTGCAGTCAGTGAGCAGTAATAAAATAAAAAAAAAAACCTAACTGTTTCCAAGTTATACATAAGAGAAACCATTGCATTCTAGGATTCAGACAGAGACAGGGGGCAGGAGGGGTAAAAAATCATTCCAGTCCATCAGCAGTAACACCTTCAGGTGTGATAACTTAACTCCTCGAAATCATTATGGATTTGATTGGCAGCCACTTAAGAAACATCAATACTGAAAACAGAGGGAAAAGAACAATCAAATACCATAGCCACAAGAAGGTCCTGCGCCTGAACTCAGACTTCCCAAGCAGACCCAGTCACAGCAACATGCTGCCGTTGACCTTGAAATTATACTGCCACTGGGTAGCATCCCTGCACTTAATCTAATGATCCTCCAGAGGTGATAACGGAAAGAGGTTTCACGACATCTGCAAGTGTAAAGGACACATAACCTCTGGATACAGAGGTCTTGTGCCTACAAAAACAGTCCCCAGGAATGAAGTCATGACACATCAGTAATATTTTGGCACTGCTGAGGTTCAGCCTCAGACAATTCACTGACACCCAAATCTGGATTCACTGCAGCAGACAGGTACACTCTGAAACACCGCAGGAGAGCCTAGTGAAGGAGCTAAGGACCCTGCAGAAGAACAAAACCACTCGTGAAACCAACGTCACGCTGGCATATGATGGACTTCAAAAGTAAAGCAGAATGAGAAAAAAAACGAGGAAATTTTTTTTAAAAAAACCTGCCCCTTACGAGAAACCTAGCTGGTTTATAACATTAGGCTGCATTGCCTCTAGCAAAGTAAGCTTTTTCTCAAAGGTCCAAACATTTAACTTAAATAGCTTGTTAATCAATCATTTCTCCATTTCATTTATAAATTGAGTGCTTGTTTAGAAGGTATTTTAAGGAACTAAATAACCTGAGAAAGACGTTTTACTTCAGGTCTTCTTGAATGGATCTATCAGGTAGCTCTGTCTGGCTCTCATCTTCCCAAAATAAATTTAATTTCTATTTAACCTTAATGTATACTAAATTTTTTGTCCATGTTATTTGTTCAGCTGAAATATAAAACTGTATTTATACAATAGTCTACAGTGAAGTCCCTTATGAATTTCACAAGAGTTTTAAATTCTTCACCCGTTTACAGTATTTAGTAATGCAGAAGAAGGCTACACTTCCAATCTGCGATGTGGATAAACTGGAACAACGAGGATGTGAGTAGAAGCTCGCATAATCTCCCAACTGAGCTAATAAAATACAGTTGGTCTACCAACAGATCTTGACACGACAAGTTGGAAACCACCATAAAAGAGCTATAAGAACAAAAAAAGCCTCAAAATACACATTATAAGCAAAAGACTCAAGAAATTTTAATAAGGCAGCTAAAAATATCTTGGTTATAGTCTAGAAATAACTTTACCAGAAAAAAAAAAAAGAATTAAAAGTCTGAAGATCTATCTAATATTGTTATAACAAAATCCAGCAACGAGAAACATAAGATAGCCAGCTAATTTAGGGTAGAAGACACATTTTTAGCATTCTAAATGCGAGGTTTCACTTTGACACTGAGAGACCCACAACAATCTTCTTAAGAGTGAGGGTGGCAATGGTATCAATGACACACTTACTTTGCAGTGACAACACCAGTTACTTCTTCCTGTCTCAAAGAGTAGTATAATGGCGTTGTTATCATAACATCAAATTTTGGTAAAACTAAAAAAAGAAAAAAATTACAGAAAGTATTAAATTCACACAAGAAATAACATTTTTCTAAGTAACAGGGGTAGAACACGTAATATGATAAAGTTTCCTAGGGAATACAGGTAAGATGTACATTTAACCCAACCCTACGCATGACTCAGACTAAGACCTTTAGCTGAAAGGATAACACCAAGCATTGTAAGAGCAGCCTGCACACAGACTTGTAAGGCTCAAATATAAAACATCTAGCCTATTCAGATTTTACTGTATCATCACTAAGCTTCGTAGAATCACAGAACAGTTTGGGTTGGAAGGGACCTTAGAGATCATCCAGTCCCACCCCCTGCCATGGGCAGGGACACCCTCCACTAGCCCAGGTTGCCCAAAGCCTCATCCAGCCTGGCCTTGAACCCCTCCAGGGATGGGGCATCCACAGCTTCTCTGGGCAACCTGGGCCACTGCCTCACCCCCCGCACAGGAAAACATTTTTTCCCTATATCTAATCTAAATCTACTCTTGTTCGAATCAAAGCCATTAGCCACTGTCCTAATCCCTACACGCTCTTGTTAAAGGATCAGACATTATACAGACCCTTCGGGATGAATACATTGCCTGCATCATCCTGGGAAAAGAGGGACAACAACTGCATCTCATGGGACTGAAGTAAGGATTTTAAGGGTTGTGTGACACCCACACGCTACAGCAGTACATCCTTAAAACTACCAAGATCTACAGGGCAGCTGATAACATGATGTTTTTCCCAGGACAGAGTCAGACTCAGAGAAGCAAGAAAGACAGAAACCAGGCTTTCTGGGAGTATTCAAAAGGTTCATGTCAGCCAAGGGAAGCTGGTCTCTCTGAACTCTAAATTCATGAAGAATCAGCTACCAATATTGGCCACACACAGATCCCCTTCAAGAACACTTACCATATTCCATCACTTTAAAACTTTGATAATGAACTTGACCCTATTAAAGAAAAAAAAACATATCATACATACAATTGTGGTTAGATTAGTGAGTTTATCATAGCTTCTAGGCCCAGCCCCACCCATGTTCAAGTTAAATAACAATTTCTGAAATGTTGTGATTTCAAATCATGGATCAGACACCATCCGCTCCTGTTGGGGAGCTCCTGCAGGAACCAGCGGCATGCCTCTGCACCACGGGAGCACGCAGGGAGCTCACATGTGGCAGAGTGTAAGTATACATCACGAAAAGCTCAGAGAGCTTCAGACCTGTGGACATTTACATATGGCTGGTTTCTGCAGAAAAAACAAATACACAAGCCAGACAGCATCAAACTACCTAGCGTAAGTACTCCCCGTCACCACGATGAACCGTCACTGACCTACCAGCAGCATCTTTGCTGGCTCAGTCACAATAAACTCAGGTATCTCTAGGGAAGTTCCTACAGCTTGGAGGTGATGTAACAGCAGTGCCTGGAACTGGAGCTCTGACTCTCATCTGATCTGCTCGACACAGGGATTACACTGGAGCAATTCTTCTCCAAGAGGAAAATCTGAGCTCAGCTGGGCTGGAAGAATGGGCTGAGAAACTAACGGAGTCTCCACTTCCCAAAGGACAGGAAGGGAGAGGCTCCTTCTGAAAGCCTATTTTGCCTCTTCGCTTAAAACTGTTCTGGAAAATAAGGGAAGGATCAAGACAGACAACAGTCTGTAACTAGGAGGTGCCTACTGTGAAAGGTCAATACTGCCGGCTGCTGCTCAGCTGCATGACGAGGTTATGTCGATGTGATGCTCACACGTCTGATTACTCTGATTCTTCCTGAGAACAATGCCGCCACTGCAAGTTACCATACACACTGGAGCATCTCAGTGAACGTGGTTTGAAACGTGGGGCAAAGGAGACGAAATATGGACAGACAATTGTCAAGGAGCATCACAATATACCAGATGGGAATGAGTGTCTGTGGCAAGAGAGGATAAACCGAGAAGTCCTGTGGGAAAAACCCTTGGACCAGGATTCAAGCTGGAAACAATTATAGCTGGTCTCTCTTACCTGATCAACAGCTTTGCTAATTAGCTATCTCAGACCAAGCCCCTTCTACCTCTGTATTTACACTTTTCCTAGCAGAAGACTTCTATCAAAGCAAAAATCGGATCGCTACTCATTTCATGATCACCACAATAACTGCCGGATTTATGTGTGTTATATAGGTTTGAGAAGACACATGCAGGATCTGCTGTTTTCACAACACCTGTGCAGACCATAATCCTTACAACACAAAATGCTACAGCACGGACATGCAGTCCACAATCAGATTACCAACAGGTAACCTCAGGAACATGACCCGTAGTGATTTTATCTCAGGCCTGGTTCTCTGGTCTCTTTTATTTCCAATGTTAAGCATACATATGTCACCCTTGCCATGAAGAAAACCATGAAGAGAATGTTACCCTAGCTGTCAGGATGAAAATACATGTTCCTTGAAAATGAGATTTTGTTTCACATCACCTTAGAAGTTAAAAAAATTTAAAAAAGAAGAGAAGAGGAGAGGAGAGGAGAGGAGAGGAGAGGAGAGGAGAGGAGAGGAGAGGAGAGAACTGTAAACCGTAGAAAGCAGATATTAAAGTGAGACTAACACTTTTGGTTGCACTTTCTCTGAAATTACAACCTGCATGACAGAACGCAAGCCCAGCTTGCCAAAGATAATTTGTCTGGCAGCTTCAATTTCTATTAGTTGGTTCATATTATGTCTTTCTCCACCTTATAAAACCTGTAACAGCACTCACGGATGGTAATCAATAAATCAATTGATTCATTTGATCCCTTGACACACAGCTGACAGGTGAGTGTTGGTTGCCCAAAATCAACCCAGCCTTCTTTGACAGACTCTACATAAACTGCTGTTTTTCATTAGGATTTTGTACAATAAAAAGCCTTTACAAAAATGTGTTACATCAGTAAATCTACCTTATTAACCAAATTATTAACCAAATCCATAATAACCCTAAAGCTCGTGACTCTTTATCAGTGGAATCCCAAATCACCTTTGCCATTGTTTGTCTCATGCCAGATGACAAGTCTACAGTTTCCCATGTTACCTCACTCTTTCTGTTAAGGACACCCACCTTCTGAAGGTCTTTTCAAATCTCACTACACTGAGACTCACTTAACCGCTCAGAACCACCATCCCTATTCGGTGTGCCCATCTCTGCCACATAATCAGTTAGTTTCCTCACATTACTGAGCTCTGCCACTGCTGGAATTTCTTTCACTTCTAGGAAACTTTAGAAACTCTTCCATACTTTTATTAACCATCAAGTTTTTCTTGGGATCTTTACATTTCCTACAAATATGCCAGAGTTCAGACTTACATTTGTGTCTATCTCTTAGTTCCCCTTTTTTCCATTTATCAAATGCAGTGTTTCTTAGATATTAACTGTTTACTGTCAATGAAAAAAAGAATCCCATTTCTGTTCTGCCCAAGTTTATCTCTTCCCAAGAGAGCACTTTGTTAAATGTACCAAAAGCATTTTGCAGTACTTTCCACCTTGAATTATCTTCTGTAACAACGTGAAGAGAGAAAGATACCCTAGAGTGACGAGCACTATCCCTGCCCCTGGAGATTTTTCATGCTGCTTTAGAGCTCTGTTGGGCTTTGAACATAGACTGCTAGTAACACTCTAAAACCCTAAGTTTTAAAATGTAGTAGTAGGGGAAATGAGATGAAAATATGATAAGGACAACCTAGGAAAGGTTGTACCCCAGGAGATCTAACGTGAAGGCCAGTGTCCAGTCTTTGGCAGCAGCCAAGGTCCAACACCTGAAGAACTGCATCAACCAGGGTGGCCAGCAGTGACACTGCGCCAGCTCAAGCTCCAGGGCTTTCCAGGGAATGGTTCTCAATGGCGTGTACTTCTGTGAATTTGTGCAGACCATTTTTTGACTCCCACCTGAGTTTTCAGTATCCACCACACCCACCAGTGATGCACTCCACAGTTCAGTTATGCTGGTTTCATTGTTCTGAAATTGCTCTTTGCCTCCTAGCTATGTATTGGAAGAGACAGAGCACAAAATGTTCCCCATTTACTTCCTCCTTATTACTCATGACTTCAGAGACATCCCCACCCTGTCATATGTCTTCCAGGCTCATTAACCTCCCGTAGCAGTACTGAATGGCTAAGATTCAGAACATCACCAACTACAGTCTGCTAAGAATTCACTTCCCTTGTCTTTTCTCACAGCTGTTTCATTAGCCCAGATAAATCTACAAAGCATTTTTCTTTCATTTTACAATTTTTTTTTTCTTTTCCTTTTTGGTTTTGCTTCAGGAGGGAGTGTCGGTCATATTCGAACCCCGAAAACACCTGCTGCAGTTCCTCCAGCAGTGTCCTCCTGACTTCAGGATTACTCGAGACTTTGCAGAAAGACCAAGAAAAATTTCAGAAACATTTTTTCGCCTAGCACACGAGCTGTTGAAGGAGCCCACCACTGTCACCAGCCTTCGTTCCACACTCCCGCCCATCCTGAGAAGCACTGTGCAGCTGTGAGCGGGGCTGTGCTGTCACCCACACCGGTGAACTGCTCCGGGTTAGACAAACACAGAGATGCTTTTCAACCTGGGCCACCCTCCTGGTGCGCGTTAGAGCTCAGCCTTTCTACCACCGCCTCAGCATGACTGAGAAGCTATTGAACAGCAGCGCAGGGGTGGGAAGGAGCGGCTGAGCATGGGGACAAGGGCAGGAACAACTTAAAACATTTTTCCCATCAAAGACAAAAGTAATGACTCCACACCCACATGAGAACATGTGAGAAAAATCCAGTCCTGACACTCACTTGAACACCACCCTCACCTACCTCAGCCTATAGAAACCGATCAGGCACATAACTGGTACTGGTAAATATACTCCAAAGTAATACATGATCACACGAGTTTTTCTGCTTCCTACCCCCTCATCTCCCTCATTAGGGAACATTAAGCAGTCCTGTTGGTACTTGTTAAATGTCTCCGAACAGCCACTGCAAGCCAAGTTGGAAGCGCAGTTCCCAAATTAGAGGCATTTAAAGCAGGCTGAATAAACCTGACACACCGTGCTGAACAGCCAAACCTCCAGTCATTTTTGCAATTGATGCCACGGTGTATGAGGAGTGTACAGCTTAAAGGACTGGACTCGTAGGACGATCACCAACAGCACCGGGCAACCAGACCATACCAGGTTTGTTGTGCAATAGTTCTGCTGTACTACTCATCCTTTCTATTCTGAGTATTTCTTTTTTCCTCAGCAACTCCTCAGTCATCATGAGCTGCTGAAACACCCCTAAAACCAGGTGGAGATCAGTAAATAGGCTTTGATTCCACGCTTGTTGAGACCGTGACTGGCTGCACAGCAGGGCACAATGAATTTCTGTATACTCGCTTACAAAGTAAACAGAAGGGTGTTTCACTTAAAAAAAAAAATAGTACTCCATAAGATCTTTATTTTATATTAAAACCCTCACTTTTAAAATTACATTTGTACTTTAGAATCAAAACACAGACCTGAGGATAAAATATACAATTTTTTTTATCTTTCCTTACAAAACCATATACCACTGAAAATCTTGTGAGGTTTGCATAATATCTTGGGTTTGCCATGAGGGAAAGATTTCCTCATCTCATGGCCTGTGCTTATTTCTGGCTTTTCTTCACCAAAGTAAACACAATTTTATTCACATCTATCATCTAAAAGAGAACTCTCTGTGATTTGGAAACGTCAATACTCACGTTCACTTCCACCTCTATAGACCAGTCTCCTAGTGGAGGGTTCATCGACAACTGAAATTTTTTGGAAACTACACCCAAATCACCCTCCTCCATCAGCCACTGCTGAATCAATTTCTTCCGAGGGTCCTAGAAGAAAAGTCAGGCTCCAAGTTAAATGGGAGTGGTCTTGCTGGCAAGATTTTTGTCACAGAGTTGAAACATACGACAAATTCCAATGTATAGCTTAGGTTCCTGCGGATACTTACCCGGATATATATATTCACAGACGCTTTGTAAGGTTTGAGATCAGGATAGACAGTGACAACCCGAAACATCACGTCTTGCCCTGGTTTATACATAGATTTATCAGTCTGGATGAACACGGAGATGCTCTTTGACAGGTACATCAAGCTGGTGCGGTTCGAGAAGATGCGCCGGCCATCAGCATGGCCTTCCACCAGTAATTCATAAGTCCCAGAAGCACTGTTCAAAGGCAGCTAAAAAGAAAATCATGAGTCTCCGTTAATTATCTAAAATATTCTTGAAGGTATTATTATTCCAAAAGCATTTGACATAAAGATCTGACATATTCCTGGACTTGTCAATTTACGTAAACTCTCAGAAAAAGAAAGAGGATTTCAGGACTTTAAACTGTCATTTCAACAAGTACATGAAAATGTCTTAGCAGAAGCATCTTTTCAATATATTTGCACCTAATTTTCAGTAGTAATCAGGTTTTCAACAATGGAAGTATCTATGTATTCATACACCACTCATAGGCCCACACACACACACATTGTGCTCGCTCTTTTCACTGTTATTTAGAAGTTTCTTGGTTTTGATTTTGGGGCTAATTTCTTTCTTCATCACTTCACCACTTTTTGGTAATGAATTTTCCAAAAATAAAAGAACTGAAGAAGCTGTATGTGGGCAAGGTGAGCAGGACAGTAAGAAAACCTTGCACTTATTTTTACGAGGTTTAGCTTCATGTCCTGTAGGGTAGAAAAATCAAATTCAGAATGAAGATCTCATGAGGTGAGGTGCTGTTTTTCAGTAGAAACCTCACTGATTTTGTCTCATTTCAGTTTAATAATTCATAATTACAGCACATGTTGTGACTAATCTAGAAAGTAAAATAATTGTACTTCCCAAAATATTAAGCAAAACAGGAAGAGACATTTTATATGGTTTTAGGATAGACATTGAAGGCTCCTTCAGTGCTGGCAGTGAACACAGACAGATGTCACTGTCAAGGAAATGTAGACCACATAAGATCAGAATAACCACGCACAGGTCTCTGTCTCTCTGGTGGACAGAGGAAATCTGGAGTTCATAATTCAGATTCAGTCCATTTCCTACAGTTAGGTGGGAGGAATCCCAGCCACAGGGGTGAAAAAGCTCAAAGAGCAGCAGCTGCAGCACTCAGGAATTTCACCCCAAGCAGAGTCTAAGCAGACAACGAGTGACCCCAGGGATATTCCAGCCCAGATGCTGTCTTCTGTGCCGCTGTCTGCTTAGAAGTGTCTCTTTGAAGAAGGAAAAGTGTTTTAACACAACACGCGGCTCGTTCCAACAAGTAGCCCTGCTAAAAAGCTTAGGAGTCATACGCTTCCCTTTGCAGCTACAGCAATAAATCTGAAGTAAAACCTCTGAAGTTAAGACAACTGAAACAGCCAGGCTTGCATTTTTCAGTGTAACATCTGGAAACGAAGCACTCCTCTTGCACTGGTAATGAAAACTACAGCTGTTGACTCACCAGGAACAGCACTTCAAAAGTATCCTACCACACTCCGTAAGGAAAGGCTGTCATGCTGTCAAAACGCATTTCAAGAGCACACAGTGAGGGAACACAAATTCCCAAACCAGGGAAAATGTCACAGGGTAACAAATGAGGTAGATTAAAACATCTGCATGTTTTCCTCCTCTGTGTGTTTACCTACAAAGAGGAATCAACTACAATTTCATCTCCCTCTGTTGACTTTCTGGTTTTAAAAACAAGCCAGGAAAAAAAAAATATCAAGAAGTGGAAAAATAAATTGGCTCTCCTTTACACCCATGAGCAAGCATATGATGACATAGGAAGAAGAGATTCCTCCTTTAAAATCCGGACTTATGTAACTAAATTATAGGTGCAAAGCTCCACACTGAAATAGATTCTGTGTTTTCTTCAGCTGCAGGTTTTTGTATACACACTGCCAAGAACATATGATTCACATATTTCAGCACTCTCCAACTTTCATGCCAAGTATTCTGGAATATATTAAATAGGAGGAACAGCCTTAGTTACTGCATCTTTCACATACTACCTCAAAATTAATTCATTTATGAATACTACCCTTTATTAAAGAAGGTGCACTCCCTAAAAAGCAGACAGGATTCCCTACAAGAAGTCCAGGAAACACTCAAAATCAAAATGAGGGGAAAATAAGCTTGTTTTGTCTCATCATAGCACTGAATTGTGCTCTCACAACATTATTTTAACATACTGACAAGGATTGTCTTTGATTTCTTCTTTAAAAGTCTGTAAATTCCATTTAGAGACCTCATATACATTATATATATATATGTATTATACATATAATATATTTTTTGATTTATTTATATATTATACATATTTTTCTGTATGTTTTTCCTCTCATGAATAATGACAGACAGCATGGGTTGCTCCCTTGATTTTTATACTTTTTCGTATTTCAGAAGATCTTTCCTCCCTGCAGCACGGTGACAAAGCTGCCTGTTTCTGGATGTGAAACCCACAGCAGTGAAGTTTGCATTGCAACGGCAGTGTTTCAGGACAGCCGAGGTGCAAAGCAACCCACCTTTCCGCTCACACACCTACGCTAACGGACTGCACTAACACAATCCTCACAGGAGGTCACGGCTACAACAGTGGTAACTATTCACCTCAGCTCCACCAGCTCCTTCTCTAGAGGGTTGTTTCTCACACCATATATGATCAAGGCAGCTTTTAACAGTGGTTAGTATGAACTGGCTGTGAAAATATTTTATCCTAGTCAATACATCCCCCGAGTTAATGGTACGACTACCATCATTTGGCACTCCTAATGTAAGAGAGAAAAAGGCCACCTCACGTACTTCTGACCACACCAGCCACCATCATGAGCATCTCAGACACGTTTCCTCTGGAAAAGATGATGGCTGAAACCAGAAACTTCCTACCCACCTTCTGCTCCCAGCCAACTACACTTTGGGGAAAACATGAGTCTTCTGTGGCTACACAAATGAAATAAACACCTTACTATCAAAAATTAGTCAGTTTTCATCATTTTCATTAGTTCAGATAGTGTTGAGAGATGGAGGAATCCACCTCACCTAGTTTTAGCTGCTTGAACACTTTAAGACCTGGCCAGATTATATTAAGGAATTTGCTAATTTAATCTTTTTTTTTTTTTACCAGAATTTTCTATGTTTGCTAATTTAGAGTTCGTTTAGATGCATTTCAGCCTAGTAGTCTTCATAATATTGATCTGTTCACTGTCATTGATCATCCACCTATCAAATATTTCCAGATTACTTCATCAGATACACAGTATATTTGAGAACAGAATTTAAATCCCCTGGATTTAGGGATACTCAGACTCACAGATGTTTAAAAAAATAAAGACTTTGGTAAAACTTGTTCCTGTTCCGGCAGGAGGATTGGACTAGATGATCTTTCAAGGTTCCTTCCAATCTCCAACATTTTGCGATTCTGTGAACTTTTTTTCCTGACACAAATACATAATTCTTAGGATTGGGTTTTCAAGATGAACAACCAGGATTATAAATTAAAGATTCATACTCAACACACAATTCAATATTATACAATTTTGTTGACTAGTTAGCTTATTATGTACTTCCACTGAAAATGCATTTCCAAATTCTTAAGACTGTGTATAAATACATTTTATTTTAATATTTCTCAATTATTGCTTTGCACAATACTTCAGCTCTAATTAGCCCTCAGGGTGTGTCTGAAATAGAGATGTAGTTATCAGCCACTCAAAAAAAAAACACAAAGCAAAGTTCTGTGTTCCAGTTTTATGATAGCTTGTGCTGACGCTGGAAATCAGCTCCCAAATCCTGTAATTACTTGTAACAAGCTGCACAGCACTTGATCTGAAAACTCCTTGGCTTATTGTTCAGTAAATAGACTCCTCTGGGAATGTGAAAATAGCTAGAATCACACACAAAATACATCATCTCATCAACACCAACTGATTGACAGTTACAGGGAGTCAACATTTTCTGAGGAAGGAGGAAAGGAAAGAAATACTTACTACTGGAAGAACAAGAGTCCCAAAGGAATCTGAATAAAAAAGAAGAAATATCACACAGTCAGAAACCTTATAAAAGCGTACCGAAACATCAGCATTATCAGGCTAATTAGAAGAGCAGTGTTCCTCCCCCATTCCCACTGGATAACCGAATTCCCTTGATGCAGCGACTCTGGGGTAGAGGGACCGTCTAACCAACACACATGCAATGGCTGCGACCCACTGGCCAGCGTGCACATGCTTATCAGCCAGCTGACTGCTGCCAAACACGGTTTGGACATGAAACTAAAAAACATACAGCCTGGAGCAACTGCTGTATCAGTCAGTATTGACTGACTGTGTTTTCACTTCATTCAACATCTGATTCCCCACTTTTATTCCCCCCAAGTCCTGTCATGGCCACTGTAAGCCACCATGAGGTTATGGGATAAGCAGCTTATCTCCACAGACACACGAAAGGAGTATGATGGAAGGACAGCAGGTGGGGGAACCCCAATAACACCAGCCCCATCCCAGGGGAGGACTCAGCCCATCACACTCACTGCCACAAGCCCAGAGGCACACCAGCAAGGGGGAACCCCAATATCCCCCCACCATCAGGCTACCAGATTCAGCAGCTCCCTAATAATCAGTACCATCCCAATACTGCCCAGAAATGCAGTGCTCCACTTCAGTAACGCTCTGAGGGTGCCAATGGTGTCCCAGATGGGAGCTACCTGAACAAGGAGGGTATGGTTTGGCACTGCTGTCCCTAAGAACAACTCCTCTCTCGGGTACCACTGCCCTAAGAACAAAGCATCCCTCTGCTTCCACAAAGAAGTTGGTTCTGCAGCTCCTTCACGTCAGGTAAGGTAAGACAAAACCAGGATATTTTGTATTAATCTCCTCTGCAGTTTAGTAGGTGACTACTCTTTGTACTCATTTTTATCAAGATTAACAACTTTTTCTAGAAGGAATAAAAAAGGAAAAGACTTTAAACTACACGCTATTAGAGAAAAGCAAAATGGCAAAAAACTTCATTAACCCTGGCCATTCCCTCTAGCAGTAACCTCCTATCGGGTGGTTTCGCTGCTGTGAAACAAAGCCAGCAGCACGGCAGTATGTCTATGCTGAGCCACTACTTCTACAACAACCCAAAGCTGCTTCTTCACTGGGCACCAGCTCTCAGCCTCCTCTTCACCAAATACATCCACTCCATCCTCTCCTCCCTCACATGGCTGATGGAAGATGTTTGATACTGTTTGCAGGGCTGCAAAAGCATGAACTCCAGCAACGTTATTTCTCTGTTTGGTGGGGGCTGACACGCATGTTCTCCACTTGAACATTTTCCTTTACATTCACATAGACTAAAACACTTTTACCATCTGTTCAGCCCTCTACTCCACCCAAGTTATTATTTTCCATTGATTCTGCAGCTTAGATAAAGGCTGAAATTTTCAAACCCATGCACAGGATTTACCACCTTTAAGCAAAGGAGCACCCAGAATTAACCATCCTCACTGCATTACATCACCATGGGAATAGGTAACCAAAATACTCGGGTACGTGGGTTAATATAACTTATTATCTTAACTATTTTAGATTATGTGGCCTCAAATATTTTTAGAATCCAAATAAACGTGCTGTTAAGCTGTTGGATATCATTACATCATGGATCCACAAGTGCCACAGCTTTATTTTAATTATGTAAGATATTTTATAATAGAACAGAACTATTTCATTTGGAAGGCACCTGCAACAATCATCTAGTCCAACTGCCTGACCACTTCAGAGCTCACCAAAAGTTAAGCACGTTATTAAGGACATGGTCCAAATGCCTCTTAAACACTGACAGCCCTGGGGCACCGGCCGCCTCTCTAGGAAGCCTGTTCCAGGGTTAACCACCCTCTCAGTGAAGAAAAGCTTCCAAATGTCCAGTCTAAACCTCCCCTGGTGCAGCTTTGAATCATTTCCACGTGTCCTGTCACTGGATACCAGGGCGTTCAGCACCTCCCTCTCCACTCCCCCTCCTCAGTAAGCTGTAGAGAGCCATGAGGTCGCCCCTCAGCCTCTTTCTCCCCAAAGTCCTCAGCCACTCCTTGCAGGACACTCAGCTTTGTTGCCTTCCTCCGAATGCATTCAAGGACTTTCACATCCTTATTAAGTGGTGGGGCCCAGAACTGCACACAGGGTTGAGGGGGAGGCCATATGAAAGCTGGACACATCCGGACCATCACCCTTCTTGACGGGCTGGTTATGCTGCGTTTGATGCACCCCAGGGCTTGGTTTGCCGTCTCAGCTGCCAGGGCACACTGCTGACTCATGCTGACTCATATTTTCTTTGGCTGATTCCACCTAGCTGGAACTGTTTATATCTCTCAAAAAGCAATGGGTTTATACCTGTCTTTTACTCATTTGTTTCACGGAATAAGCAAAAAATAATTAATTAATTTATGTCCTTCCTGATCCTGGACATAAAAGCATTCCAAGATGAAGCAATCACTTGACTTTTGAACTCCAATAAACATTAATTTTAAAAGTCACGGCATTTTTTTGTTTGACAGTGACAAAGAGAAGCAAATCTCGACAGACTGAACACAGGTCGTCCAGGTTGTCCCGGCTGCTGCAAGCACAGCAAAAACCCCGTCTGGCATGTGCCACCTATTCGAACTAAAAGCTGGGTTAAGCCAGGTTACTCCCATCCCACAAATGAAGTTTGTGGGTAGCACACTCCAGTCCTTCGTTCTGGTACTCGGAACCCTAACGGGGACGGGTGGCACGGGCCCCAGGCAGCAGTCCTTTCCCCGACACGTTGGCGCTGCCATTAGAGCCGCAGCCTTTTCCTGTCACCCCGCTCTCTTCACTCCAGGAGCAGCCCATGCAGCCACTGACTCTGAGCAACCGTCAGCCTCTGCGGCTTTCCAGACAGAGTCCCAGGCACAAGCAACACTCCATTTCTCAGCAGCCAGCAGAGAGGGCAGCCTGCGCCCCTCAGAGGGGCAGGGACAAGGGCCAGCCAGAGGGGAGGAACGACCCGGTCCCGCAGAGCACCCACCCAGCTCTTCAGCGATGTAAACCCCTCCCGGCTCGCTGAGGTGTACATCCCCAACAGCAACCCAAGAAACCCCATGCCCGAATAATTGCACGAAAGAGACATCATTTTAGCTAAAGGAAACTTATGTCTTCCTAACTCGGGAGGGACAGAGCTACCGCTGCTCTGTGGGATGACGATATTTCACTGGCAAAGGCCGGGCGCAGGGTAACTGACAGCAGAGGCGGCACAGAGCTGCCTCCTGAAGTTTCCCAGCTGCACACCAAGAGCCTAACCCCTCTCTAGTCCCCACCCCACTGCGAAATCAGGCTGGGCTGACTAGCCTTCTTCTTACAACCACAGCCCATGACATTGTGTCAACAGAAAAACCCCTTTGTCACTGCTGACAGCTGGTTGTTAACGAGGAACGGGAGCTGGGTTTTATTTCCCCCACACAGCTGAGTGGATGCGCACATGGGCAGTGTTGCTGCACAGCTAGTGACAGCAATGGCTACAGCAGGGATTCAGGCTGCGTGGGACACACCAAGCACAGGTCTGATCCTCAGACCCCGGGGTTGCTATTTCCATCTCTACCCAGGCCAAGGCAGGCACACGCGTACGCTCGCGCCACAGGGGCAGAGCCTGCAAGGGGCCTGGTGCACACAGCCCGCGCAGCGCCGCGCAGCTCCCACAGCGGCCTCCCCGAACAGGGCAGGCTCTCTGTGCCCTCTCACCAGGGCCCTGCCTGCCTCCACCTGTTTTGAGAAGAACTGGCACACAAAAGACAGACATCTTGACGTAGAAATACTGGGTTTCCTCCACATTCCCAGGCCTGGGAGACCCACCATCAGGTCTGAGCCAGACACAGCCCTGACAGAGCAGAAAGCAGCTGGGACGGCGGGAGGTTTCAATCACAGCCACCTCTCCTCTGCGCAACCCGGGAAGCGTTTTCCTCCTGAGACAGTGCCAGGGGCCTACAGCGTCCCTGCCGCCCTGACACAGCCTGCAGCACCACCTCCTTCCCAGCCAGCGAAAAGCACGATGAGAGGCTCCGGGGCATGAGGTAATCTTCCAATTCAGGGCACTGTGTAATTATTGTGTTAGGAGCTGAGCAGCCTGGGCAGATCTGAAACCCTTTGGCACTGCAGTGAATTTCCCTGTCGTGCAAGATTTTCCCATGCTCTGAGAGACTACCGAGCTGCAATCAACCGCCTGGAGCTCTGCTCAGCTGCACCCAGGGGTGGCTTCGGATGTGCTCAAGCAAGAGCCATGGGCAAAATATTTCCTTTACGCCAACGCTGAGCTGCTGAAATCCACCACATTCTTCTGTCCACTTGATGAACTAAAGTTAAATATAACCATACAGCAATCTGAGGTTTGTAAGGAGTTAACCAGGGTCCAACAGCTAAACCCGGGCAGCAGAAGGTTCAGGAAGGAGCCCAGCACAGCTACCCCACCCGCACCAGCATCGCAGAGAACAGAACGCTCCTGGATCCTCACGGCTGCTCTCTGCCGCAGCAACTAACCAGCACAACTGCCACGGCCAGGGAGCGGAAAGACCAGGAGACAGCCCGGGCTCCTGCGGCTGCAAGGGATTAGCTAAAGAAAACTCCCAGCTGGGAGCTGTGCCCTGGCTGCAGGGGGAGGCAGGAGAAACTCAGTGCACCATTCCAGACCAACCTCAAGGGAAGCTAAAAAACAACCAACCAAAAAAAATCCCCACAGAAGTCACATGATCCTTCAAGAAAAAATATCCTTCCTCATCACTCGCAAACTCATTTTTCTCACAGGATTCCTGAAGCTCATACTGTACTCCTTCAATAAGTACTGCACTGAGGAAATATATGGAAACACTGCGGAAACAAATGCCTCATTGTCCTGCCTCCTTTTCCTCAGAGCCCTTGGCATTCAGGACAGTCCAGCAGAAGAGGACCCGAAGGCAGTGTGTTAGAGACATGTCACCAGGACAGACAGCACTGGGAGACTAACTCATCTTTTTAACGTGACTTGCCACCATGCCATTTTTTGGCAGCCTAACAGTTTTTTTATCAGCAAAGCAAATAGCAAAAAATTCTACAGAGCCAAATACCTGCATCTTTTTTTAGACTTACGGAGAGCTGCACAAACGATGGCATCTTGCATTCTTCCCATCACACGGGCCTGACCCAAACCCAGACACTTCTGCCAGCCCTTCCTGAGCTGACACCACCAGTGCCAGGACTAGACGTTTCAGCTTCCACTCCCCAAAAAGGACAGAGCCTCCTGAAAAACGACAGCATGGCTCAGCACAGTGAGCTAGAGCTCTAGTCTCTAACCAGTTCACACAAACTCGGGTCTTGGCTCTGTATCACACCTCATATGACAGGTATTGCTACAAACCTCCTCACTTAACCTTTCCTACCCATGTCCTCGCTTCTTCTCGGTCGGTCCTGTGTGAGAATGGAAAAAAATAACTGGAGTCACTTCAGATTGATATACTGAAATGGTGCCACATCCTTCTTCTGGCAGCTGTGTTCACTTATCTATGCTTAAGGATGTTTACAGAACAGCATTTCCTCTGCCGTGGTAAAGGGAACTTTTTCTCCTGCAGAGTCTATTTCAAAAACTCATTTTAACACCAGAGAAATAAAAAACATTGTTCTTCAGTGTCCTTACAGATTTTTCTTCCTATCTGAAATACATACTATTTTTGTGTTTTCAAAAAAAAAAAAAAAAAAAAAAAAAGGAAGTATAAATACCAAAGCTTAAACTGTCCAGGGAGTGAACTTTTTCTTCAGACAAGAAAGCCTGCAAATATGTCAAGTTTGCAGTTTTCTTTAAGTATGTTCTATTCCTCATCTATTATACTAAAATTAGCACCCAAATTGGCACTGGTTAGTTACACAAGCAGCCCAAAATACAGAGCGTGAGCCACTGCTGTGAAGTTATGGCTACATTTGTGCCAGACAATAGAAGGAGGGAGAACACAGCACTGAAACCCATGCAGCAGGGATTGTTAGTGGACATCAGTATATGGGCTGATGTCGAAAGCCAGGTGAAGTCCACGGGCCTGGAGTAAAGGAGTACAAACCTGCTCCACAAAGCCTCTTAAACCCCTCCTGCCTGCCAGCACGATGTACCCTTCCCTCCACAGCCACTTGTTACCCTACTCCCTATCTCCACCGCCCCCTTATCTTCTTCAATTTTTTTTGCAATTCTGGAGGCTAAAAGCACTCAGAAATTATAAAGGGAGAGAGAGAAGCAGGGTAGCACCACTGCCTATGAAGAAAAGTGTAAAGGGAACAGGAGGAATAATCTGAACTGGACCAGAACTTACCACCTGAGGGTCTGGTCAGGAGACAGGGCACCGCAGCTCCAGAGGACAGGAAAAAGGCAACACACACACATTTTCGCATTTAAAGCCACATTTTACCAAACTCTGCAGCCACTAACAAGTTCTAGCTTCAGTCTGCAATGCAGAGTATAAGGATATTTTCCTGACAACTGGGACAATTAATGACAAAAAGCCCTTATCCAGCTAATTCCAACAGGTTTTCCCCAATCTGCTTTTACTCCACGGCTAGAAGAGTGGTGGAAACCCAACCACGGAAAGCATAACCAGAAACACACCCAGGACAGAACAAATACAGATACACCAGAAGGTATGACAAGAAGGGGCGCTGTCCTTCCTCTCCTCTGCCTCCTCACCACAGGTATTCCCTGTGTCTTTCTACTTCTGCAGCAAACGAGTCGTGGTACCTCCCTGCTTGTTCCTTTTACTGGTTCAGCCCTTCTTCTCTCACCAGCACTGCCAGATCCATCCCTGAGGAAAACCATCATGCACGCACTTTCACTCCTCAACAAAAGCATAACTATGCAGTTGCCCTAGTGAATCACATTCCAGTTTTTCCCCTGATCATTTCCCGGATCGCCAAAATGAGTTCAAAATCTAATCCTTTCTCCCAGCATTCTTGCCACCCCTTCACTAATCTAATAAACATTCTCCCTTTTTCATCAATGCCAGTCATAATGAACAACACAGCTTCAGGACAACCTGTCTCCAGTTTGAGAGTGAACCACTTAGACCTACTTTGTGAATATTATTTTCCGTACAGCCACAAATGTATTTAATAACAGTTCCTGCTGTTATTCCAGCTGTCCCCACTTCCCCAGCTGGCTTGTCAGAGTGCCACACCAAACTGTCAAAAGCCTTCCTAAAGTCAAAATATAACAATATCCTGCATCTTCTGCACTTACAGCCCATGGTGGAACACATTTTGTTTACAGGCTTTCAGTCTTCCAGACTTCTGTTGTTTTTTTGGCCAGTGATAAGATCGTGTTTAGTTACTCTATCTCTTACCCTTCTGCTGTTAGGGTAATGTGTACTTACCCCTCTAACAGGGATCCCCCAGAGATTTCTCCCTTCACTTCCCTCTCTTCTTGTTCCTGATGGCATCTTACCTCCCAATTCCTGTTGTTCATTGGCATCACTTTTTTTCCCCCCAAATTCACAACCTTTACTTTGCTCTTCTCCCTCCTCCCTCTCCTATAAGCTGTAAATCCCCCCCAGTCCACAGCAGCAGCAGGGAACCCCACGCTGGCACACGCAATATTCCCCCACTGCCGCCGTTCCCGCTGTGGGAGAATGATTCCACCCTCCCCGCAGCACGGCCACACAGCCTGCAGAGCCCATCTCCCACGCTCTCCTTGGCTGGGTATCGATGAAGAACACGGTGACAGAATGACCTTGGGCATGAACAGATAAGCCTTGAGCCACAGAAGGACTCCTTCCCTCAAACCTCAAACAGCATCCGATCAGTCAGGTCAGGCTCAAGCACTGGATGGGACTGCTGCTTCCACTTCCCTGCGAGGTGCTTAGGGGGCCTGCTAGCAGGATGGGTCAAAAAGCAGGCACAGAAACCCCCTTTGGTTTCTTTTCTTACATGTACTCCAGCAATGCAAAAGCCCCTAAGAGAACACCCCAACATCTCCTTCCCCAAAACTTTTCTGCGTATGTCATCCACCCGTGCTGAGTACTTGACAGCTTATTTCTCCTGAGGCACAGTTACACACACATTTGGAGGTGGAGGTTATGGACACAAAATCACAGGACTCATGCTCTTCCGCTGTTCGGCTTTTTAGGCATTGATGCAGAATTGGGCAGAAAGGAGCTGTCCCACTAAACTGCTATCAAAACCCCCTAACCCACAGATTTTCAGCAGATATTTTGTGGTCACCAATGAGTCAGTCATTTTATTCTGAAGCAAGGTACAAAGGCAACTCAGGGTTAACAAAAGGGACCGAGGTACTTAGGCCATTCATTCCCATTTTGCTGTTACTTTACAACTTACTATTCCTGTGCTTTTCACTGTTTCACATGCTAATGCCGTCCTATTTTATTAAGTATGCAAAACATGCCTTCTGGTAAAAGCAGGTTTTCCATTGTCTCCATGGATGATCGCTACATGTCTGAGCTTGACAGGCTTTTCACAAACCCTATCATGTTTCCAAAATCCCGGCTCTATTCACCACACTCTAGCTCAGTAACTTCTGCTAACAGGTAAATTTACTCCTGTCTAGAAGTACAGAAAAGCAGCCAGATTAATTAACACATACAAGTGATTTACAGGGAACCCAAGCTACACACGCTATTTTAAGGCAGATTCTTCAGTTCACAAAGCAGTTCTCGCTCACCGTGCCTTAAATACATTATATTGTACCTTAACCACCAAAAGCTCTACCTAAATCTTATTCTTAAATATTAAAATGGTTCATGCAGTCGGGTGAATGATGACACCTCATTACACATGAAAGTGTATCCTAGAACTAATTTGTTTTTCAACTGACACGCTACTTAACTCCTTATAAACCATTCCAGCACCCACAAGGAAAACAGACTTTCCAAAGCTCTGGCAATTAAGATACAAGGCTTCTCATACACCAACACACACTGCAGTATCTGGGCAGCAAACCCTGTAGGACAACACTTCTTGCCAACTCAAACCACTGTCTTTATTGATCAATTACGGGATAAGTATGTGTGGCAAGAGTCACCCTCCACCGTAATCACTGCAAATCAAGCCATTCATGCGTAAAGTTTAGCTTGCCTGTCTGTTATTCTCATCTTTTTGTTGCTGTTGCTGTTGCTGACCCAGAAAACCCAACAGCTCAAACTGCACATAAGCCGTTGTCACCTTCTGTGGTCATTTTCAATGAGGGTGAGATCTTCCTGATACTGCATCTTCCCAGAACATGAGTCAGGGCTTGACACAGGCACAGAAACAGCTTCATCCACTGCTTTGCGTTCTTCTGGAGCCTGCTGTAGACAATGGACACTACTCTCCTGGTGACACACTGACTTTTTGTTTTGGTTGTGCTTGCTCACACAAAGTTTACATGTAGCAGCAACATCCTGCGTGCAGACATTCACTTGGTGTGTTTTCACTACATTTAATCTAATTAACTTAATTTCTGCACCAGAACATTGGTCTTAAGCACTCTCCCTTGCTATAGTACATTTGGATTCTGGCACGCTAAGCCATAATCAAAATACCAGCACTCCTTTAAATAAACGAGCACGCACACTTTCTCACTCCCTCCAAAGAACGCAAACTGGGCACTTTTCCCTTTGTTATGTGAAAAACAAGATAACACTGTAAGCCAAGTGCCACTGCTAAACTGTTTCTCTAATGGTCAGCAATCACTCAGAAATCAAAATTCTATTTCCAGTAACATTAAACTGGTGAATCTTTTACCAGCCATCAGAGAGCAAGCACTCTGTTGCTTATATAAAGCAAGGGTTGTATTATATAAAGAAAAAATAACTGTGCTTCTAATTCAACAAGATCTTTTTATGGAGCTAACTGAGAAATTTAAAGACAAGCACAGGTACCATTCTGAGCTGCTGCTGCAGAATGAGAGAGCATCCTTAACTTTGAGCAACTGCAGGTACTCTTTGTCAGACAGGTATGCAATAGACCTCACGCTCGGGCACTCGGCTGAAGTTGTCCTGCACAATCAAACAGCACTAACAAAAAAGGTGTCCTCAGCCTGTCCTCTATCCCCAGCATCCAGTTCCCAGCTCTGCGCCCTTCTCACTTCCATCAGCACAAAAGTTTGCACACCAAGCCAGGGAACCTGTCTGCCTAAAAAAATATTTGCTAAAATAAAAATATTATTTTTCGGTCAGATCAGTCTCTCAAGGCAATTAACCCCCTGCTTTTGGTGTCACCATGCACGGAAAAATACAGAGCACAGCTGAGCCAGCCCAGGCACCAGTCCCACTGAACCTGCAGCCTAACCAAGGCAGGCGATCAGTTCCAGCTTTCTGGATATTCAGCACACTCAACAACTTCAGCTACATCCTGCTTCCCTTGATACTTGTTTTGCACAGACACATGGCAACAAAACTCACCAAACTCGCGTGCACCCCAGGAACAGAAACAGGGCAGTCTCAGCCGCTTTGGGTAACCTAGCTGGCCCAGATGACAGACAAAGCAACCCTTTCCGGGCACGAATAGATGCAGCAATGTCATTTAAATAAGATTTTGTGTGCTGGGAGATATGTTGGGGTCTTTTCCTTCAACTGCAACAGCTGGCCTAATAAAACCTCCCCCCGAACGCCTGCAGTCACGTTCTTAGACTAACACGGCTACAACAATATCGTTACCTATCTTATCTCACGGTTGTGTTGTTCTTCAGTGAAGAATTCAGAGCTTTGGAATCTTATCTAACAAACTGCTTTCTCTCCCAGCAACTCTGTTCACAACTGACCCACTCCTGCAGCACCTTCGGATACGTGGCTTCAACACTCCATCCTCCGTTACACGACAGACTGGCCTTGCTCCCGGCCCCTAACAGTTTTGCTTGCTATTTGTACACAGAGAACAAATGACTCACAAGTTATATAACTTGACTTTAAAGAATGGCCACGTACTAAATGTGAAGATTTTTGCAAGAGGAAATACACTGCATGCTCTGCAACTTTTTTTTTTTTTGCTATGCCATTCATCAAACAAAAAAGCACAGAAAATCCAAATATATGTTTCAAAGATAGGAAAAAGATTTAAAACTAACAATAAACCCATGCACTTCAAGTAATGCACTACAGCATTCCTCCTTTTGCCTCACTGCATCCAGTCCAACACAGTGTCATGCCCCGTTCCTGATCACCCACTGTTCCCTCTGACCTGAGCAAGTCCCAGGGTCAAGCACTGTTCCGTATGCTGTGCAGATACAGACATCCACGTATTTTAACGTGTTTGGAATTACCAGATGCTTGTCTGGCTTTTAATGTTGAAAAAGACAGCAACAGACAGGTTCAAACTCATGCAAGGCTCACTGAACTTGATGCTAAGCAGAACAGAAGCAGGAAATAAAAGCTAGTATAGTTAGAGGAAGAAAATGGGAAGGTAGTTTTTCTTTTAAAAACAATAAATCAGTTGGTTTGGGCTTGTTTGCTTTTTGTTTGTTTGTTTGTTTGTTTCAAAATCCTGCCAGGAAAGGCTTGAAGAGGAATTGTGAACTTAAAGAGGCAAGCTCACTACTAATAGCATAATAAATACATCAAAGTTATTTTCTTCACAGAATAAGAATGTTCCTTTATCCACTGCTGCATCCTCCAACATGTCTAGTCCAAGAGGCTTAGCCTGTGCTTTTAGACAAGCAAAACGTAAATATGGCATATGGAGACTCGAGACTGAGGACCATAGGCATGACAGCGAGTCTGTTTTGCTCGCATGCAAACAGATCAGGTGTATACATTTGATTTAAATCAGATGTGAACATTTTGATTTTTTTTTAATTAGCCATAGCACTACAGGAAGCTTGCCCCAGGTTTATGCTTTTACACTGGCTGCTGGAGGACATATACCTGACAACATACAATTGGAGTGGATAAACAATACCCAACCTGAAGTAAAACCTGCCAATGCATAGTTCTGGAGAACTTTTTCAGAATATTTGGAATAGCAAGAAGAGTTTTGATCAGATATGCTTTTCCACATCATGGGGCCATGAATTTTTTTATCTGGTCAAATGCACTTGATCACACTCAAAGCCTCATCTTCTATATAGGTTGTGAAGAGAGGTGGGCTTTCATGGAGGCTTTGAAATGAAGGCGTGATGCTTCCAATTAAGGCATCTACATTAACTGTAAGACATTAACAGAAAAACTAATTGACCCCAAGTAGGAGAAAGTGTATCATAGCAGGGTGCATTTTTGTAGGGCCTCGTACTGCCCCCAGACTCTCTACGTTTGACAAATAAAAAGATAGAGTTTGGGTGTAATTCATACTGCCTCAAACTAAAAAGAAGCTGGACTATGCAGATAAAGGAACAGGCTGCCCAGGGAAGTGGTGGAGTCACCATCCCTGGAGGGGTTCAAGAAACATGTCGATGTGGTGCTTCAGGATATGGTTTAGTGGGTTGGGTGGTGTTGGGTTGTCGGTTGGACTTGATGATCCTCGAGGTCTTTTCCAACCTTAACGACTCTATGATTCTATGATTCTAAAGTACTTTCTCTCCAGTGAGGGCAATTCTCAGGCAGGACATCTCTATGCTTCTGTTCCCAGCTGGCCTTTATGAAAACGAGCAGTGAGGAGCACATCTCAGTTCTCCAACTACTCAGAACAGCCACCACATCCTCTACTGCTGCGCAGGGAGCATGTATTAAACCAGGCTGCTCTGAGGTTGCTTACCTTCAGTCCCCAACCCATCCCACAATTCAGTCATTGATCCTTAAAAATTTCCATTTCTGCAAATGCACTGAGCTTCCAAGCAACCTGACACAGTCACCTCCACCTTCCTATTGTCCTCAGGTCCTCCCTTTCTTAGGGCATGAGAAGCAGCCAGCTCCAGATGCTCCATCACTTTGGTTCTTTCACCCTTCCCATTATCCCTTTTGCTTCCCCCTTGCACCTTTACAAGCCCACCAGTGAGTACCTCTTCCTCTAACACTTCTTTGGTGGCCCCACTACATTGACCAGAGTACTTTCTGGCTCTTTGTAAACCCCACATCCATCACACTTCTGATTATTTTCAGAGTTTACAGTGAGCTGGCACAGCCATGCAACACTCGCTATCCAGCCCAGTCGCCCACCTGCACAGAGCCAGCAGAGTACAAGATTACTTTCCCATCAGTGACCTCTGCTTGATAAAATAAAGTTCCATTTTAGTACTGTTTAGAAGCTGTAATATTTTGGGAGCAACAAAATATTTCTGGGAGAAGGCAAACCGAAACCCTTCCGGGCCAGCTCCATTCTCTTACCTTTCTCAAAGACCATCTCCCGGCTCAGGATGGTCTCGTTGTCTCTGACCACCTCTCCCCGCACGGTGACCTGTTCCGGGCTGTCCGGCAGCAGAGCCACCCCCACGGTCACGTTCGCTCCGGGTCTGATGTTCCAGGGAACCGCCACCAGAAACGTCGGTCTGGAAAATCCCAACGGGCAGAGGAAGAAAGGGCAGAGAGTGAAACACAATTCCCGAAAAGTAACACCGTCCACACGGAAATGTGCGGCACCCGCCGCGCAGCTCTGCCGCGGCACTCTGTCCGCTCACCGGGACCGGGGCAGGCAGCGCGGCTCCGCCCGCTCCCGGACAGCCTGCCGGCCGGGGACCCCGGGGAGCCCCGCTGCCCCGCTACCCGCCCGCCCCCGGCCCCCGGCCCCCGGCCCCACGTACCCGGCCGCGGCCGGGCTG